>JAXCLR010000001.1:49966139-49982520 GCA_035584095.1 Annona squamosa | reverse complement strand
ACTTTCTATTGATTTGACAACTTCTACTCCAAAAACTTTTCATCAAAAGTTTTACCTCCAACCAAACACACCCTTAGTAGATTAAGCCTATGCTCTTTCCATTTGCATAAATTTGGTCAACTAGTTCAACAAATAATTTTAAATGCAATAAGCGGTTCGGATTATAATCCGATTATCAAAGCAGCCCTAAAGTGAGTGGCACGCTAAAATATTCAGTGAAGTTTTTTTTCTTTTTTCTGACAGCATCATACGATGCGGAAACAAAGTTGTTTAATCATTTAAAAACCAAAAGGGGGAAAAAGTATCAAGGACAAATAGCTTACAACATAGCCAACCACAACATTGCTTCGCGAAAATCTCCAAAATGGAAAAAGAGAAGAAATACTATACAAGAAAAAATGGTAGGGGGAACAATCCCAGTCAAAATTCTGTTGAGGAAATACAACAACAAAAAAAAAAAAAGAAAAAAAAAAAAAATTGGAGGTATGACTCAGTAACTACTGCACAGTCAACGGACTCTCAAAGCTTTCTCCTTGCACAGCATATGCCACTCCTGCAGCACTGCTGCCTGAAGCGCACGGTGTTCAGCTTCCTCTGCAGTCAAGGTCGATAGAGTTGAAGGTCCCTTCGTTTTACCGTCTTCAGCTTGACCATCTTTCTTCTTTTTCTTTTCCTCATCATCGCTATCCTCATCATCCTCATATTCTTCCTGCTCATCTTTTGGATCTTGAGGGGGTCGTTGAGCAGCTTTAAGTAATGCAATCCTTTCCATGGAGATCCTCAGCCTCTCTGCAGAAGCCACCTTCACTTCATCTTCCGGCATGTACTCCACACCACCTTCTGTTATGTCATCCAACCACCCTTGGATATCCGACATTATCTCTTTCGTGATTAATGCATCAGATGCTCGGACAACAAATTTGCACATCATAGCTGTTGTTTCGTCTCCCAGATCTACGTTCCTGCTCACCTCACTAGCACCAAAAATCATCATACCCACGAAGCCGCCAAACCAAGTTTTTGCAGCATAGCACAGCTGTGTATAGAAAGATGGATGGGTGAATAACACTATCTTGATTACTTTAGAACTTACAGTCACTCAGTAGGTACAGGTGTCCCTAGTATTTCATGCATCCTTGATTGCGTGATTAATAGGTGAAAGCATTTTATCTTGAAGTGGCAGCAGAAAAATATCATGCAGAAGTGATAGTAGCAATATTTATAGATCAAAAGGTGAATGAATTCTATTTTTGAAATCATCATGATAGCAACATGGAAGCTTACTTGAAACCCTGCCACCGTTCTAAGGACATGTGAGCAAACTAGATGGAAGGGCTTAGATGATAGTGATTTTAGTCCACTGAGAAAAGGAGAAGTGTCATATTGCTGTGCAGCAGTAGCCTTGAAACCACTTCCTTCATAAGTATATGTACCAGTGTACTCCACTATAGATGGTAAACTTGGCCATAATCGGAAATATTCAACAGGCGAACACTTGTGAGGCAAAAGAAGATCAGTCAGAGGAATGTTATATGGCTGACATCTCAAAACAACTGGTTCTCGCAGTTCTGGCTTTGAGCTTCGCCGCTGTCTCATAACCTGGGAAGGATCATCTTCTGCATACTCTCCCTCATAGTCTATTGCACCACTGCCATAGAAGGGATAGTATGATACTTGAACCCACAAAGCACATCTCTCAAAATGGGAGACCCCCACTGTCACACTACAGAGCACCGGATCCTTGAAACAAGAAAGTAACAGTCAATAGACCACAGAGAGGCCATGAGATAATTTCACAACTGCCCCTACCACATTGCTGAAGGGGTTTATGTATGAAAAAGAAATTACAGAACAACATATAAAGGAAATCAAAGAAAAGAGTGACTAATCACTACAGCAGAAAAAGGAGAAGTATGGGAAGAAATTCTGGAGGAAACTCCTCTCGCAGACTTTACAGATGATTCAATAACATAATGAACATAAAAGAAAGGTGTGATAAGGAAGAATCAAAAACATAAACGAGGGAACTATTATAAACAAGAGCTAAAATGCATGACAAAAAGACTAGAAAGGCCCGCATGGAAAACCAATAACTTCACTGCCTTGATCAATGCTACTCTATTGGGGCGTTAACAGTAAATTAGTAGATAAGTGGAATTCTAGTTAGCTTTCTATCAACTTGACGGATGACTTGGATCAAACTATCAATGGTTGGACACTTACTGTACAATTAATGTGGATCGGAGCTGTTTGAATCAGCCTCAGGCAGTCAGTCAAAATTGTCAAACAGAACAAACATTTCGAAAGGGTAGTGAACCACAGTAGACCCCACATACTAGATTGTCCAAATCGACTAAGACCTATTCTCCATCACTCTGCAGTATTCCTCTCCATTTATTAAATAATAAGATCATCTAATCAAAAGTAATTCTTGATAAAATGATTTACATCTTACACGGGCACTAAGGTAGATGGTTAAACCTGTTGTAATAAACATAACAATCCACCCATTCTTCAATAATCACGATATCCATCAAAATGATTTGAGCCCCACAGAAACTCTGAGCATAGGTCCATATTCAAGATGCAACTACTATCTTCCAGCATTCAGAGGTCCACATACAAGATGCAACAACTTTTGTCTTCCAATATTCATAATTTTATAGGTCCAATGAATATGGATTTGGATCATTGGAATATCCACGTGGACATGGAAACATATGCCAGTCTGAATAAGCTATTAGCTAGTGTAAGCCTATCCAAAGAGTTCTACTACACTTTCTTCTAGGGCTAGTAACCAGCCACATCACCGTCACAACTCATAACAGTTGACATCAGAATGATAAAAGTTTGTATGATTGTGCACAGTGACACTAGTCTCCTAGAGTTTGAGAATCATGACCCATCATCATCTTTCATTTGTATCATTCAAACAGAATATTGGCAGCTCCAGTGCATTGCCACTATTTTCCATTTCTTTAAAAAGAAATATTTAAATAAGAAACTTCTTTCACTAAATCTCTTATTCCTTTTCTTTTCTCTTTTGGTTCTTGCTTAATTATGTTATAAAAATAAGAAAATACCTAAATTTAGACACTTCTGCATTGAGACTAAGAGACAGAAAATCCATCATAGAATGAAGCATTATTATCCCCCACAAAAGGATTGGTTTGTTTTAGGATAGATTCAGAAAGAGGACTGCTAAGTGATGCTATTATTAGTGTCACAATGCTAACAGTAACAATGATGAGTGCTTACAAGCAAATTCAATATGCCATACGGAAACATAGATCTGAAAAATCTCAAGGCAGTGTTCATCATGATTCCTAGAAAATGAAATTGAACTGGCGCAATCAAGGTTTAAAACCTGTGAAACAAGATTCCGCAACTGCCGCACTGCCTGTGGAGATGCATCCATGAAATACAGTGCACCAGATACGCCAACACGGATATCTACCCGATTAAGTTCCAGTTCAGTCAAATTTAGAACCTGTTACATGTTACAAAATCAGTAATAATGCTGTCAGATAACACTTACCAACAATTTCACTGAACTAAAATGAGCATGTCAAATTAAATTTTAAAAGAACCAAAGACATCCAAAAAGTAGAAAGTTCAGAGTACAGGTTTCCCTAATAGATTATAAAATGGTAAAATTTATCAATATGCGGTGGAAATCCTTACACCAAGATGGCATTTGTCAATTGTTGGCTAAATAAACACGGTATAGAATTCAATCTAACAGTAAACAATGGAAAAACAAAAGTGAGAACAAGAATACACCTAATTATTGCCACCTTTTTTTTCTTTTTTGGGATTGATGCCACTATGGGTGCATTTGGGAATGCAATATAAGAAAGGGTAGAAGAGAAAATTTTTGAAAATTATGGAAGTGATGTGATATGTAGAGGTAAAATGGGAATAAATAGGATAGTCGTATGAGAAAATATTTGGAATATAGGTGGAAAAACGGAAAAAAGTAGGGTTATTGGGGTAGTTAAGAGATGAAATGTGTATGGGATACCCTGCTCCCTCCCTTTAATGATGTTCTCAAAAATGCCCTATCTTAGTATTATCCGGTGAAAGGAATTCATAATTACATCAGGATCTTCTGTTCAAATCAGAAAGCAGTCATCTTTACATAAAGTAGTTCAATTGGTCGAACCAGTTGTACCAGGTTGTTGAACAGGTTCACACCAAACCAATCTCTACACTAGTTCAACCACTATTCTGGTTTTAGTAACATTGATTAAACTGAATGAAAGCCCAAAACTTACTCAGATTATGACCTGCATCAAGCCTGTAATCTCACACAGAATAAAGTGGAAGAAGGATTTAACCTTTAGATGCAGTGTTATCCGCCCATCGCTTGAATCTGACAAATGATAAGCTTCAATGTAACAAGGGTCACTGCTGCCAGTTAAAGTAAATGCACTAGGAGGCACCTTAAGGAAAATGGAATTGATCCCTTTTGTTAGCAAAAGAGTTAATTCACTGGGATCTGGCCTCCACAGCTCTTGGATTGCCTTGTGAACCAACCCCTCCAATTTCCTATCTTGAGCTGCAGATGCCTCATAAAACTGAACAGTAAGTTTGTGGTGGCTGAAAGGATAGTCACCTCTGGCTTCACCAACCCCTGCCCAACTGCAAACAATAGACAATTAGCTTGAAGAGTCTGTTCATGAAATGAAAAAATTGTCCACCGGAAGAAAACTCTCTACTTTTTGAGTAAGTGAACTACTTCAATCTAAATGCTTAGGATAAGGCTTAGAAGATGACAGCCATCATCATCAAGATTGCATCCTGGGAATCTTCAAGATGCAAGATTACCAAGACTAGTAATATTTGCAGCAAGTAGAAGCAGTGAAAGATATTTAATTCCAGAAGTACACCACTGAATCCAAGAATTGCCAAATCTAGGTTGATTCTTTGATTTGGTTAATAAAAAAATCCTGTTCATGCATGAAAATAAGTGTTTTAGAGAGAGAGAGAGCATCACTAAATAATCTTATTATCTTCAAAGCTAAACATGACTAATTGAAGCAAAAAAAGGGTAACATTAGATATTATCATCAGAAATATTCTCAGACTATTTCTTCTCAATGAATAATCATGAAAACTAGTCCAAAATCTCTTTAGCAAACAGTTAGGTCAAGAAAATTATAATGAAGGAATCATTCGCATAAATTTTTACCTGCTTTCAGGATGGCTAGATGTATATTTGATTATCTGCAAGATTAGGCGGGACTGATGTTTGCTTACAGAATCAGCTGGCCCGCTAGTTCTATACTCCTCAAGATCTTTAGTCAGCAGCTGTCCTGCCCTAGGATGCCGTGTTCCCAAGCGCTGTGCACACAGAAGGACTGCCTGCACATCCTGAAGCCTATGCGTAGAAGTTGCAGATGAATCTGTATTGAATAGAACCTTGCGAATATTTGAAACTACTATATTTAGCGGGTCTTCAGGATCATCGGCCAGGAGTGGGTCCAGACCTTCCAGGTCCAAATGTTCTGCCACAGCCCAGATCACACGTGCACATACTCTTGGTGTGTTTACCTTCCAGATGTTCAAGGATGCCCAATGAAAACAAAACCAAGAAAGAGGATGCTTGAACTAACATGAGTGTGAAGGAAATGGAAAATGTCTAGCTTCATAAATCATTTGAAAGGACGACATACAAAATGACCAGAATTATGAGATTTGGAAACACAATTGACATAATGAGACAAGTTGTGGTAAAACCAGCGTTCACCTTATGGGTAAATTTTAATTTATAAGTCACTTGAAAATAACAACATAACAACGACGACGATGACAATAATAATATCATTTTTACTGCAGATAATATCCTTCTTATAAAAAAAATTATTGCTAAAAATGTAATTTTATTAATTAATGTTTATAAAATTTTTCAGGTACTTCGAGAAAAATCCCTAAATTACTTATAACAGAATTTTTATATAAATACATATCCAAACAAATAGTGGGCGTGAATTTTTCGACATTTTTTTTATCATGTTTTTTATTTGATGAATGAAACATAACACTTCTAATATATGAAAACGAAAATTTTGGACCAAAGACTTAACATGATGTGTATTGATTTTGAAAATTCTAAGGGATTTTTAATGATTAACTAATGTACAAATCTACAAATAACTACATTTAGTTGTCACATATTTTGAAATTAAAAATAAATGTTTGTATTTATTTGTAATATTTTCTTTATTTATTATTTTATTTTAAATTTTCACTATATTTTTCTAAAATACTAACCTTTTTTTTTATGAAAGGCCAGAAAAACCCAACTCTAGGATCACTCCACAGAATCCTCAAGAGGAGGAGACTAGGGAGATAGACCTAGAGGAATATCAATGACAAATTGCCCATCTTTACATAGAGAGAAAATACTAACCTTTAGGTTCACAGAAAACGTTTGAAAATGGAATATTTTTTTTTTTTTTTTTTTTTGGAGGGCACATAATTAAAGTTCTAGAGATACTAGATGTCCTACATATGTTTACTCATCTTGGCATAAATTCAAAATAAAACCAATTTTACAGAGATAATACCCGTTTTATAATGATAACATCAAACAAAAAAAATGTTAACTCATGAAAGTATGAAATGTCGTTTTACAGCTTTTCTTATATAAAAAACCTTTTTATCAGTAATATTATCATTGATAATATCAAGATGGTAAACCATGGGCAAAAACTAAACATGCATACATTCAAAATTGGTAAAAATTGCTGACTTAACTCTGGTTCCACAGAGAGAATCAGCTTTCGTGGAGAAACATAACTGACACCCAGGTCAAGTAGCACCAACTGAACACATAGCTAGACTAACCTCACGCAGATCTTTAATAAGCTGCTGATGCAAATTCTTCAATCTGGTTTCATTCAGTATCTGATCTTGGGAAGCACCATCTTTGATCTTTTTAACACCTCCTCTGGTATCATATATGTGGCACAGCCTAACCAGAAGCTTCAAGTAACAATCTATAGCATAAGTTCGACCTTCACAATCCCATTTCACACAAGGCCTGCAAACTTCAACAACTTCTAAAGCTGGTTCTGTCCAATTTAATGCACCATAGCCAGTTCCATAAGCCAAAGCTCCGATCACCCTGCTTTCTGTACCAGAATTCTTTTGTTCGGGCAATGGAAGAGACAACTGAAAGCAACTTTCTACCAAAGAAGCAACCAGCTCCTCTCTGAATAAACTTTTACTTGTTGCACTATTAAGATCATCTTTAATCCTAACATCTTCAAAAAGTGATGCAATGTCAGTTCCGGCAAGGGGCTTTTGACCTCTCCTAACACTTTCCTTCGCAAAAAGATCAACACAAAGAGCTGTACGGCAGATACAAGCTAAAGCATGCATCCGGTCTGATTCTGCCCTCAAGTTTCTGACCATCAGAAGCAACCTCTTAAACAGTGACACCTGCAATCAGAACATGATATTGATTCAGAGAAAAATGCCTACACCTTGAAGTAAAATTCATAAGCAATAAAGCACAAAGAGCACACAGTTGCCAACCACATCGATAACTTTTTTTGAACATCAGGCTCAACAACATTTCAAATTCAAAGAGTTCCAAGGGTTTTGATTTGAAGTGATGGGTCCACCAGAGCCTGGAATCTCAGCATGGGACCTTTTTGCTTTAGGCCCACTAAAGTAATTTGATATCTAAGCCAATTGCCGTCTTTTAGACTGTTCATATGATCAAATTTTCTGTCCAAGGTCATGAAGATCACCAGTTCTCACCACATTTACAACATTTCCTTCTATGTCTCAACACCATTTCAAATTCAAGTAGCTCTGGAGATCCGGGGCCTATGAAGACAACCGAAAAATATATAAAATCAAAGAAAGCACTTATCGATTCACATGAATATCAAAATATTTTAAATTTTTATATGATTACTCACCTTTACAAGAAAAATGTTTTAAAAGGGATGTTTGATTACATATTCATAAGACCAATGAATGAGGAAAATTTTCAATGGGCAAATATTCAGTCTTAAAGAATTTCAATTTGTGACCCACATGAGTCATTAATTGAGATAATGTTAGATTTTAGATAAAGATGTTGTGCTAATTGCAATGGTTGAGTCAGATCTCATAAAAATATCATAGGAGAGCCTATATCGTTGAATTGAAACCTGCCCAATTCTGATATTACTCAAGTTGTCATTTGTCAACACTTCAGAAGGTAGGCACAGCTGTTCATACCACGTGAGCTTAGTTTGTAGCATGCAGGCTTTAGAAAAGTAGCAATGGAATGGCATGAAGCTGCCAACTTTTACGTCTGTGTGACCTTCAGAATGCTAGTAACAAGAGAATCTAATGTAAGAATAAGCCAAGGTTTCATGTGCCACGCCAAAAGACCACATATACACACATACATGTTTCATTAATCAAAAGATAATATAGATATACTTCTTTTGCATTTTTTTGGCTCATTATTTAGTAAGACTTGCTCTGAAATCTAGTGAAGTCATTTGTTTAAGCCTCCATGAACAATTTTTATGGCATCCAAGCTGAACAGAATGGCTAGCATTGTCATTTAAGCTAAGTTACGTAAGAGAATCTCAAAAAGAAGCTCAAATGGACGACAAATGTGGAACTTTTTTGAGTGAAAGATGCCCCATTAGGAAAAAAAATTCCTTGCTTGTGAGAGTGAAACCCACCAGGAGGTCCAGGACATGATCAAATGTTCATGCCATTCATGGTATTCTTCCTATATGAATAAATGACCATATAAAATTTTATAATATTTAGATATTTGCCATTTCTTATTTCACATATGATTTTATGCATATTTCAAATAAAATTTTATGCATTTTCAAATAATAAAGTCTACACAGATGTGATTTAAAAAATGTAAAATGGTATTGAAAAAAACGAATAATGCCAAGTATAACGATCAGAATGCATATCATTAAACGCATAATGATAGACCCAAATGGAAGGAATGCATATCATTAAACGCATAATGATTGACCCAAATGGAAGGAACACCCCAGATTTTAGCAAGGTGGGCCTCACTGAATCATGGTCCTTTTGTTACCATTTACCAAGATACCAACTGATGAATTTTTGCTATTGCAGCCTCCCTACTTGTTTAATCATATAAATATAGGCACAACTAAAACAATGCCTGATATCTGACACTGCTGGTGGATGCCATATTCACCCCTAAAATACCATAAAGAATTTCCTGCAGCCAAACTAGCGGATCGGATGTTACAGTCATCATCGCACAATCAGTGTTATGATCAATACGACTCCCATTATTCATGTTAATAAAGTCCATACCAATGAAGGCACCTGGATGTAAGTATCAGCCCGTTTGCTAGCAAGCGATGATTTGGCAGCCTTATCAATGTGCATTGCACAGGGTTCAAAATAAAAGCTAGTATCAGACTATCAGCTTCCTATTTCAAGATACCTGTAAGTTTTAGTAGTAACTCTCCCCATCCATTCTGGTTGTATCAACCAACTTCAAACAAGATATATGTGTCAGTAAAAATAAAATTAAAAATAAAAAACCTGCGAAAAACTCAAAAGAAAGCATGCCCAGTGAAAAGAGCCCCTTTCCCCAAAAAAGGGATAAAAAAAGCTTCAGAAATTAGCAATTTGGACTCGGTAAATCCACAATACATCTGCAGAAATGAAGAACACGAAAGTGGGATGAGATACATGCCTGCATATGAAGATCGAGAAGATGTAGATTAGTAACAACAGCCCTCACAATGCTTTCCCTGGCAGCCGAAAATTCCTGTCTGTCCCAGAGTGTGAGAATTGCCGTGATTGATGCTGAAGCCCATTCCGGCTTTCCTCCCGGAACATCAGCCAAAGAAAGCATGTTAATCCCTACCTCAAAAATCAAAGCCGGGTCCAGCGATGCAAGGAAAGGCAGCAGATGAGTGACAACATCTGAAACACCCACAAGCTTCTCAGCATTATTTACCGAATCTACCACACTCCCCACATTACTTCCGCCTGCTTTAGACAGCTTCCTCAGCACATCAACCGCACGAGAAGCCACAGCCTTCACCGAATACACGATTGGGAAAACCGTAGACCGAAAACTCTCTATCGGCAGAATCACAGACCGAGCCATCAATCCACTCCGCTTCTTCCACACAAAATCCACCATCGACACCACCCAGCTCGACCGGATGGCAAGTGAATTCTCGCTGTCTACGAGCTTGTCCCCGGCAAGCCGCGACATCCTCTTGGAATCGAACTCTTGAAACAGACGGCCCACCGATTCAAACGCGACCTTCGAGACGGAATCTGATCGATCGAGCATGTTGGCGCCGATCCTCTTCCACCAGCTGGAAACACGGTCGAGGAGGTTGACATTGTTCTCGCAAAGGATGACGAGATCGTCGCGGGCGAGGATCGAGCCCAGAGTCTCGGTGATGGAGTAGCGGAGGTTGTCGGAGGGGGAGTCAAAACAAGCAGAGATCTCTTTGTTGGCTTCAGAGATGAGGCGGGCAAGGCGGTGGGATGGGATGGAAGCGAGGATGGAGACGGCGGCGGCAGTGACGTCGGGATCAGGGAAGTCGAGATCAGAGCGGACGCCTGTGCAGACGGTGTCCCAGAGGTCGGGAGTGAGGCGGGTGGAGCGGATGAGGTCGAAAGCGAGCTTCTTGCAGACGGCGGAGGCGGGGGAGGCGACGATCTCCTCGCAGGCGGAGCGAGCCAGGGACGAGATGTCTTTGCCTGCGGCGGACTGCTGGAGGGCCTGGAGGAGGGCGGAGGACTGGCGGAGAGCGTCGTTGGAGCGGAGATCCGCTTGGATCTGCGCGAAGAGGATGTCCATTTCAATGGGGGTTAGGTAGGTATTGAAATCGAAGTCGTGAAGAGAACAGAGACTAGAAATCTTAAGCCATTTTTGCAGATGGAGTGGAAACGTTGGTTCTGCTTTCTCTTCTTCTGCTTCTGCAATGGAACAAAGGTAAGAGACACTGTCGTTGGCCAATGAGCCTGAAAAATGGGCTTAATGAACTTCTTAATGCCTAGATACTGGGCTCTTTTTGACACAGGCCGGACTACCTGAAGGGGCAAAACTTTTTCACAGTGGTTCCCAATAGAGTATAGTCTAATTGCGAATTAGATTATCTGTTTTCGACTAATTGAAAAATAAATCATCTAAGCTCTAAAAATTGCAAAATACGGCTAATATAGACATGCGAAATAATTTTAGGGGTTAATTCCAAATACATGTATTACTTTTAAAATTAATTATAATTACACCCACAAAGTTTAAAAACTTTCATTAATACCTAATAAGTGTGTTTTTAATGGGGACCAATCTTATACGCCCGAATACCAAAGTGTACTTCACTTTTTTTAAAATTTTTTAAAATTTTTTTATGGTACTATTAATCTAAGTGTATTTAACATGTGTATCAATTTTTACCATTTTTGATTAATTTCACATAATTTTTTCAAATTTTTAAAAATCAATGGAATTTTTAATAATTTAAAATACTAAAATGTCATCAATTTTTTAAAAATCTGAAAAAATTATCTAAAAACTATCCAAAAATAGTAAAAATTGAAATATATGTTAAATATATTTTGATTAACAGTCGTTTAAAAAATTTTCAAAAAAATTTCAAAAAATGGGTGCATACACCTCTTTTTTTTTCTATTGATACCTATTATGGGATGAACATTTTGATGGTAGTAAGATCGGCAGTATTTTAAGTTGTTAAATTTTTTTAAGGGGTATTTGGTAATAAATAAAAACTTTTATCTGAAATTTTCAATCTAAAACTTTTTACTCTGTATAATTATCCTTATTTTTTATTATTTCTTTACATTTTTCTATATAAACTATCTTATTTTTTAATTATTTCTATACGATTAATTACATAACAAACTTATTTATTTTAACTATATTTTTTTACTCATCATCATTATTCCTATATCAATTTTCCATCGATTTATATACCACGAAACGGCCCCTCCAGTGAAGTATCATTTGATGATTTGAAATCCTCCATTGTCCATCCAGATCGGGCATTGTAAAGAAATTTTTCAATAATTAGAGGGTGAGGGGGGAGCTAGGCATCGGAACTAGATTCAGTTATCTTCTTCACATTTGATGGATGTAAGCAACCTGTCACGCCCTAATTATCTTAGTAGAGGTTACAATAAGAAACCTCTACATAATTATAGAAACCTCTACATAGTTATACTAAAATGTTCTAGAAAATTTTTAAAAAGAAGAGTGTATAGAATTTTGGAATCTTCTAGGCTTCTCTTGAATCATCTAAGATTTCCAAGAAGATCAAAGTATTTTTGAGAGAGAGCTCTAGAGAATTTTAAAATGAAGATGAGAAGATTTTAAAAAGTGATTTTAACCATGTATATAAAGACACTTGTAATGATTCAATAAACTTAAGGGAGGTGGAGCCTATAAATAAGAAAAATGGCTTATTTGCTTCATCCAACCTTCAAGAGTGAGTTCTCTTATAATTATAACCTTCTAGCTCCCTTGTAAAATGACTTAAAATGTCTTCAAGTAATATAAGTCATTTTCCCCTGGTGTCTTCTGATCTTTGTCCATACCTCTCTACTGTCACTTTTTTAAGTGTTTGGTTCAGTTTAGGCTGATTTAGTCCTTACAGTGAGTAAGTTAAGTAACATACAAGTTCCGGATTACAACTTCACAACTTGCGACATACCACACTCATCACCCTTAAATTCGTCGTCATCTTCGTCATCGATGGAATCTGTGAACTGCCGCTACTTGTGGCCTTTGATTACAAGCAACAAATGATTGTATGACGCTGATTCCATCATTTCTACTTCGAACCTACAACCATTTATGGTCGTCTAGGTTCTGATCATTTGACCACTACAAGGAATTACCCACTTGATTTTTGCAATTCATCCATCGGTAATGAATTCCTTCCCCATCTTCCCCATCTCCAGTTGCATGGAGTTGCCGAATTTATCTACTTAACCGATTGCAACAATTGGTATTCTCGATTCCGTCAATTTCTTCAATGAAAATTTCCCCCCCCCCCCAATTTAGTAATAATACTCCCTATCTTTGTCAACCCATTCTCCTTAATCTTCCACTTTATGTATGAATTGCATGTCGCATGGGATGTTAAATAGGATTTTGTGTGAAGATGAATGTTAAATGTTTTCCATGTAATTGGTTCTTTTAATGTCATTCGGCTCTAGATCTTATTGTCATAGGATTTTATATGTACTTTCTTATTAAACTTGTTGTATAAGCCTTCGATTAGGCAATTTCTCTGTAATGTTGTGGTGCATACTAGAATTTCATTTGAGGATTTTTTGTGTGGTGCGAGCTAAAATCTCATTTGAGGATTTTTTGTGACATTTAGTTAATCGATCTAAAATCTCATTCAAGGATTTTTTGTGTGGTGTGGGCTAGAATCACATTTGATGATTTTTTGTGACATTTGGTTAATTGAGAGAGGGGGGGGGAGAGAGAGACGACGGGATATATTTTAAAGCTGCCTTTTTCTTTCACCCATCGGAAATGACTTCCATAGCGGGTTTGGCGATCTATTTTTGAAGTGGTGGCTACTTTTTCCAATATTTCCCCAGTTCACAGACCTCTTTCATGTGATTTTCTGTTGTTGTTGTCGTCAAGAATTTCTGTTACTGCGGTGTATTTACTTTTAAATAAAATTTTCCGTTTAAAACTTTTAAATCTGAAAATTTTCACTCTCTACTACTATTCAATTTTTAAATTATTTCTTTAGATCTTTTTGAACATATTACGCTACTTTACAATCACTTTTACATAATTATCCATAAAACTAACATATCTATTTTAATTTTATTTTTTTATATTTTATCATTATTCCTATCATATCATATCATATCATTTTCTCTTAATTCAACAATTTTTACATCAAAAAATTTTATATAAAAGTTTTATCGCTTTTCAAACATACTCGCGAATTTATCTTTAGTTAGAATTTCTCGACATTGATTTTGTCTCTCTAGCTATAACAAGAGCAGATTTGAGAATAAGTAAAATTTGGTTGTTGATTGGAGCTTTCTTACAACTATTTCAACAGTGGACGTTCACGATGTTGTTTTCATATGATATGTTGTGGGTGTTGGCGTTGGCAATCTCCTCTAAGGGCGCGAACAAAGTTGGCTAAATTTTTTTTGTTGTGCTTCAATTGCATAAGTTGGCTAAATTTCTGTTCACACCTTTTCATTCTTAAAATACTTTTAAAATTTTCAATATAACATTTTATCTTTTCAATGCAACTTTTCATTTTCCCAAATAAGGGTGAGTTAACTCTAGTTAGAATCTTCTCAATCCTGACTCTATTTGAACCTTAATACAACCTTATATTCAAATTTATTTTTCAAACTCTAACCAAATCTTGAATTAAATTTATAGAATTAGTTCAGTTTGGATTACAAATTGTCCAACTAATAGTTGAAAAAAATAAAATGAGAAACTTAGTTTTAGACTTTTTTTCTATGCTTTGTCTTTTTTTTAAAAGACATGATTTTATATTAATAAAATGTCATATTTAAAAATTTTACTTAAAAAAATATATAAATTTACATTAAAGAAAAAAAGTAAATTTTTTTTATAAAAATATCTTTCAGTTCATGAGTTATATAGCAACACAATCTTTAGCTAATGTTATTTTAAAATAACAATATCTAATTAGGCTTATACAAGTCAGTATACAAACATTACAATAATATTTAACGTTGCTAATTTGGCACAATTGATTTTTAATAATATATATTATATTACATGTTAACATACAAAATCATTCAAGTTGAGTTTGACCAACCCTCTTACTAGCCACTAACCCACTTTTAAAAGTTAAAACTAAGTTGATTCGAATCAACAATTTGTATGGTATATTTTTTTAAAATGATTTGTTGGATTTGGATTAAGATCAAACTTATTTATTCTCTATTCACAGTTCATATCATTATATTTTCATTTCATTTCTACATCCATTTAAACTTTTAAAAATCTTTCCAAATAAATTAACACTATTTTCTCATTATCTAAGCAATTAACATATAATGGGTATGAACTAGATTAAGAGCATACTCAACGGTATAAATGTAAATCTTCAAACTTAGTTGGCATGATTTGAATTATAGTTAAAGGTTATTACTATTTTTACATTTAACCTTAATTTTAAATATTATCTATGAAGTTCACAACTTAGAATAAAAATGTGAAATATAAAAAATGTTATTGTTTAGTAACAATGAAAAATATATTGTAATTGAAAAAAATTGCATTGGAAATGAAAAGACCATCCTAATTTGAGCCTCATCTCATCCTATTCCGAGATTACTGAAAGCAGTGTCAAACCACAAATGCATTCCAAACCATGCGAAAACTATGTATTACTTATGCTACGGATAAAACTATCTTGAAAATATTAATGTTGTGGTTAATTTCACATGCTTGTCCACATGCATTTAAACTATCTATCAGGTTTGTTTATGTGTATTTACTTTTATGATTTTTTTTTAATATAAAAAACATGCTAATCATATGCGTTTGGGTTAAGTTCCTTTTTCTTCGTCTGCCATCGTGGGTCATCCAATCACGCCGCAGAAATTTCTGCCATTAGATAGAATTGTTAGTTTTATTTAAGAAAGGTCCATGCACAGCACTGTGGATAAACCCAAAAGTTTCAAAAAACCCAAACGCCATTTGAGTTCGTAGTTCTCACGCACAGTCTCCTTGCTTGTCTGCCATCATCAACGCTCATTGCTGTCACTTCGCTGCCACAGAGCTCTTCCCTCTCGCCCTTTTCTCACGTATGCATTGCTGAAGCCTAGTGTCCTATAAAACACCCAGAATCAATAAAAAAAAAGGGGGGGGGGAAGAAAAAAAAATCTCCAAATGAAGTGTTGAACGTGGTTGGAAATTATTGCTAGAAAATGCCAGCTTCAAATCCTAGCCTTTTACTTATGGTTGATGGGCAATTAAAACAATGTCAAGCCACAGACGTGGCTAGATACAAAAAAGATGGGGCAGCAGAGCTTTGGGCGAAACAATTTTTTTTTTAAAAAAAGGAAGAAGTAGAAGATTCGTAGGAGTGGAGCATACACGACTGGATGGTCGGATATAGGCAACCGTTGGATCTTTCTGCCAGAGGTTAGCATTCAAGAAGAATACGACTCTTTTGTAGAACGCAGTCAGCATTAAGATGATGGGTGGCTGTTGACACCCCACCCTCGGGGACCAAAGATGGATAAATTGAAATGGATTTCAAGCCCAACCAAACTCAATGCAAAAGAAAATTCAAGCAACTAAGCGGGCCATCCCGCACTCGGCCCACAAAGAGCGAAGCTCCGGCCATCT
>JAXCLR010000001.1:49949513-49963793 GCA_035584095.1 Annona squamosa | reverse complement strand
TCGCCCCCGACACCACCTAGTGGAGGAAATAGCGGCAGGTTTTCTTTTCCACCGCCCCCTCGTTTATGATGAAGAAGGTGTGGGGGCGGCCACCGGGTTCCAACAAGAAGCAGCAGATGGTTGCTTTGAATTTTTCCGTTTTCTTTTCCCGCCTTTGCTGAAAGTCCAGGGAGCAGGCTGAAAATTTTCCATCGCACGACTGTCGTTCGTCCCACCGAATCCAACGGAGTACGGGTGGCGCGTTGGCAGCGTGGGGGCAGCGGCCGTAGTTAGACGGACTTAGCCCGGACGTAAAGAATCACACCTCTTTAAAAATTTCTATAAAACAGGCTTGTCCACGTGCATTTATTCGTAACTTCCGTTTCATAAGCCATGCATCGGGTCGATGGCAGCAGCCGAAGCATGATCATAAAGGGGATGAGTAACTTGGCGAGCATAATTCCACATCATTCGCTGGAAATAATAGAGCCGGAGTATATTTGGTGGATGGAAATGTTGAGTCCTCTTTCAAATTCATTTGCAATGCACGTTATTATATTTTTTTCTTATTTGACATCTTCTTATCATTTTTATCAATTTAAACATCAAAAGTTTTATTATTTTCCTACTGCATTATTTGGTAAAGGGTGGGAAAAAAAGAAAAATAAATAAATTGAGAATAGTCTTCAAAAATATGAGAATGGTGTAATAGGATAAAGATAAATTGAAAATAAACAATACACTTGACTAAGAAATTGATTGTAACATAAAAAAAAAGTTGAGTAACCAAAATAATGGTACGTGAGAAAATGTGTCATTTTTCTTCTCTTTTCCCTTAGGTTAGCAAATGCACTTGACAGATATTCCAAAGAATCCTAAGATATTGAATGGAATGCATATGGTACAAGATAATTTATTTTCGTATTTAATTTTGAATTCAACTTTTCTTCTTCTAAGTATGCATACTTGTATCCTGGTCTTATTTTTACAATCCATTCAAGTCCCATGTATCGCGGTAACTTTCCGCTTCCAGAGAACAGTCATTTTTGCAGCTTTCCATTCTAGCAGAGTCGGGCACCGTCGCTTCCATGTTCAAACCGATCCGCTTACTGCGATGTCCACATGCAGCGAACAGGCCAAACGCATTAACATCACATCATGCTCGACAAAAAAAATCACATCATACATCATCCAGCGGCGAACTGCACAGCCTTCCATTCTTCAAGCGAGCGATTCCACTCCTCTCCCGGAGACCTCTTCCTCCCTTCCTGCTGATCATCCTGGTCTCCCTCGTTACGTGCTGCTAACGGTCAGGCCTATCTATCAAATACTGCCTGCCTGCCTTCTGCACCCGCCTCCCTCGCGCTCCTTCGCTCCTTCCCTCTCTCGAACTTCCATCCCAGCCGTCCATCGCTTTCCATGGATCCTATCAGCGGCTTCGATGCAACGACAAAAATCTTCCACAGCATCCGCGGCTCCGTCCAGCTGCCTCCGGAAAACGCCCCTCTCTCAGCCACTTCCTACATCTTCTCCCGTCTCCCCAATCCCCTCCCGCAAAACCCCGCATTCATAGATGCCTCCACCTCTCAGTCCCTCTCCTTCCCAGACCTCCTCCGCCACGTCCGAAACCTCTCCGCCAACCTCCTCCACCAAATCCCATCGCTTCGCTCCTCTCCGCATCCACCCGCAGCCTTCGTTCTCTCCCCTCCCTCCCTCCAAATCCCCACCCTCTATCTCTCCTTGCTCTCCATTGGCGTCGCCATCTCCCCCTCCAACCCCGCCTCCACACCCGCCGAAATCGCCCGCCAGATCAGCCTCTCCCGCCCCGTCCTCATCTTCGCCACCTCGTCCACCACCTCCAAACTCCCCGCCTCCTTCCCTTACCCCATCATCCTTCTCGATTCCCCCAAATTCACATCGATGATTGCGACACCGCCGTCGTCCAGCCTTCCCGCCTCCGCCGTCAAGCAGTCGGATCCCGCCGCGATCCTCTACTCCTCGGGGACGACAGGGAAGTTCAAGGGGGTAGTGCTAACGCACCGCAACCTCATAGCCGTCACCGCGTCCTCCGCAGCCGGGCGGCGGACGGACGAGGAACCGATCTCAATGCTCTTAACGGTACCTCTCTTCCACGTATTCGGCTTCTACATGTGTCTGGCGGAGGTGGCGGCCGGGGAGACGGGGGTGCTGCTGGAGAGGTTCGAGTTCGGGGCCATGTTGCGGGCCGTGGAGAAGTACCGGGTGAACTACATGCCAGTGTCGCCGCCGCTGGTGGTGGCGCTGGCGAAGTTAGAGGAGGTGATGAAGCACGATCTGAGCTCCCTGAAGGCGTTGGGCTGCGGCGGAGCGCCACTGGGGAAGGACGTGGCGGAGAAGTTCAAGGAGCGGTTCCCCGACGTGGATATTGCTCAGGTACGCCTTTGAAAAAATCTCTGCCTCGTGTCAGTGTCACTCTCGGCCTGTGGGCGGGCTACGGCATGATTCTGGATTCATCGAAAACATCGAAACAGAAATGTAGGGTAGCCGATTCATTAATACCGCTGGATTTCTCGTTTCGATTGATCTCTGCGATTCATTTTACGGTGCGTGTGGTCGGTGGTAAAATTTTATCACAGTAAAAGTTGTGAAGTTAAAGTTTTCAGAAAATAAAATAATATAATATGACGAAGATAATAATAAAATGTAAAAAAAATAAAATTAAAATAGATAAGGTAATTATATAAGTATTTATGTGAAATTGATTGAAAAATAAAATTATTTATACAGTAAAATGTGAAAAAATAATTAAAAAATAAGATATTATGAAAATGAAAAGTTATCAATGACATATTTTGTGTATAACCAAATACACTCTTAGTTTCATTCAAATCGCTGATACGTCGAAGATGTCGGAGAAATGGCACATGCCTGCGGAAGATGCGGCCGTGGAGGAGGGGTAGGGCCGAGCAGCGTGGAGGCGGGCTGAGGGCCGTGCGGCAATAAAAATTCTGAATGGGCCACCCAACTCAATCACTTGATTTAAACATTCTAAAGAGTGGGGGAAATGTTTATTTTTAACTTTTCTTTTTATCCAATCAATAAGGGCGGCTGAGAAATTATATTATATTTTTTTTGCCTTTAATTGGCTCTTATCTAGATCTTCTTCCTTCATTTTTCAATTTCTGGAATTTAATTATATTTTGTTTTGAAAATATAAAATATTAAATAAATTAAAAAATGGTCGATTTTTCACTCCGAGCAGCATTTTTCCAATTTCCCGTTTACTCTTTTCATTTTTGACCTATATTGCAACTTTTGTTTAATATTACTTCTTTTCAATTCCTAATTCACAGCAACTCTTCTTTTTAATTATACAATTAGACCATCTGAATAGGGATTGCCATACAAACAAAACGATTACATTATTGATTGCCGTCATTTCAAAATGATTTTATTTACGGCATGGGTTGACCCATAACTCAAAAGAATGAAGCTGCCGCGGACGTGACTACGTTCGTGCCAACGGGAGATGAATTAGGTAGCAGTATTGTCTTGATTTTTATTAGTTTTTCGGATCGGGCGGGTTGACCGATAACTCAAAGAACGGAAAGCAGCCTCATGTAACGTGAGCACGTGCGCGCCTTTTTCTTTTTTTGACCTTGAGAGAAATGTCACTTGGACTTTACTGAATCGAACTATTGACGTGTCACACCGAAAGTACCAAATAACCCCCGTGCGAATATGCCAAGCATTTAAGTACAATTGATATGATTATATTATTCATTTTTTTAAAAAAGTACGATTGGTATTTTTGATTAAGGGTATGTATTTTTGGATAAATAGAAAATATCGGGATAAAATATGGGTAATAATGAGAAGTGGTAAGAATAAAATTAAAATAAATAGGATTGTTGTATAAGTAATTGTATAAAAATGATTTAAAAGTAGTGTAGTTATATAAAAAAATATGAAAAAATAATTAAGATTTGCTAAACCATTAACTATTATCTATTAATAACGTGAAGTTTTTTTGCTAATGGAATTATGGTCACCGAACTTACTATATAATCAAAGCAAATAGGCATATGGGGAAAACATCATAATAAGTCTAGACTCCCAAGAGGAGATTCATGTGACCCCATGCGGTTTCATGTAACTCATGCTTTTTTCTCAAATTGATAATTAATCAGAAATTTATTTTATTCATTATATTTAATACCATTTGTTTAATTAAAAAGTCAAGTTTTATCTAAATTAAACATTTCCTTAAAAATATATATTCACGTAAAATTTATGAAAAATACTTAGATCCATTTACATATACATTAGAATATAACAATAATTTATATAATTATTTATCTATATACTAGTAGTATTTCATAATAGTAAAAATATAATTTTAAAATTAATATTTAGTATCAAACTATTTTATTATGTTGATTTATATATTTTATAAATAAAACCCATATATAATGATATCAGAAAGCAATTGAAGTTTTTATAACAATATAAATAATGTTAAATGCAATGATTGAAGTGGATTTTTTTTTTATCAATAGCCCAACAAGAAAAATGTACGTAGTTTCATAGAAGATGACCAAGTGAGTCCTACTAGTGTTTGTAAGTATGGGCTTCAGTAAGAGGTCTAGGGTTTGAATCGATATTAACATCCATCTATACAGAAAAAGAGCTTTTTGTATCTAAATTAAATGTTATGGAATAGTATTTCTGACATCGATGCAATTGGGATTTTGTAAAAGCCCAATGAACTTTAAAATTAAATATTGATTGGAGTTCAGATCAAAAGAATATTGATTGGAGTTTAACAAAATTTAATAGGATTCAATGGAAATCGTAAGAAATTTTATTAAAATCCAATAGGATTCAATGGAAATCCTAAGAAATTTTATTAAAATCCAATAAAATTCGTTCATGGCCTTTTAGGGCTTTAATATGCATTAAACATTATTAGGCATTATGAGACTATTAAACTGTGGATTTTTGACCTTGGCAAGAGTTTTAAAACGAGTTTAACAAAGTCTAATAAACTATATACTAAAATGTATATACTCGTATGAGTAACAGTTTGTGCTTACTACAAGGAGGCTTTATGCTTACTCTTGATTTTTTATTTTTAAGATATTTTTAAAAGATCTAAACCGTTTAACACATTGTCTTATCATATTAAAAATAATTTTCATTAGAAATTTATGTGTAATTATTAAAATTTTTGGAAAATGTCTCGAATTGAATCTTTTGAAGTGCTTGATGAGTGCTGTTTGGAAATAATGGTTAGCCATGCTCCTTATCTGTTTACTTTGCTACTTATCATAAACTTCCATGAGGATCTGCTACGGAATATGTCTATTTATCTTACTTTACCCGTCTTCCCGCGGTGCGGAATTGCTTGGGCCACGGTAGAAATTTCAACTATTTGGGTTGCCGTTTCTAACCTTGTCTTCCTTGTTTTTGTAGGGCTATGGTTTGACAGAATCAACTGGTGGAATAGCAACGACATCTGGACCAGAAGAGTGCAAGCACTATGGATCGGCAGGGCGTCTTGCCGAGAATATGGAAGCCAAGATAGTTGATCCTGAAACCGGTGAGGCACTATGTCCTGGACAGCAAGGAGAGCTGTGGTTGCGAGGCCCAACCATCATGAAAGGTAATGATAACATAAAGAAAATCTATGTTCTTGTCATGCCCAATGAGATTTTGCCGGAGTTTGTTTATGATTAACAATAATTTTGAAAAATTGAAGCTAATATATAAACATGGATTTTTTCTCCCTGTAAATGTGTTTCTTTATGAAGTTAATATCCATCCGATGGAACAATTTGATGTTTCTGCAGGCTACATAGATGATCCAGATGCAACTTCTGCCACACTAGATTCTGAAGGCTGGCTAAAGACTGGTGATCTGTGTTATTTTGACCATGAAGGATTTCTCTTTGTTGTTGACAGATTAAAGGAGTTAATAAAATACAAGGCATGCCAGGTATATTTTCTGTCAAAAATAACCAAAGTGTTGGTTTTTTTTTTTTTTTTTTCAAGGCTTCTTTCTGGCCCACCAGTTGAACAGAGTTGTGAGGGGAAAGCAGTTTCAATTGGCTTCCACTTTTACGATTCCCTGCCACAGTACTTATACAGCCAGATAGATTTTTTTAAAATGTAAAGCAGCCGTACTGGGCTTCTATATCTAGACCTTGTGGCCAAACTAAGCCTAAGTGTATTCATCTAATTCAATACATATGTGGTTTCAGGTTGCTCCCGCCGAATTAGAGCAGTTGCTTCATTCACATCCCAAGATTTCTGATGCAGCAGTTGTTCCGTATGTGTCTTGGATTCTGAAATTAGCATATCTATTCTGCAAGCTCTGTTTTACAGTTATATTTTTTAAGCAGTAGAACAAAATAAATGTCCTCCATCAGCCCAATCATCCACGACCTACAAAAAAGTTGAGAAATTTTTTGTTGAGATTCCCTATCCATTGGTTAGAGATTTATGTCCAACCATCCAACAAGCTACAAACAGTTGACAACTTTTTTGTAGAGATTCCCCATTCATTAGTCAGATTTATTCCCAATCATCCAAAAGCTACAAAAAAGTTGATGCAAGTTTTTTGTTGAGATTCCTTACCCAGTGGTCAGAGATTTATTCTAAGACTGAATTTTAGCAAAATCTTTAGTAGCATTCCTTAGAGAGGTTGTTTGGATGTGCCGTATATGGGTATGCAAATGTTGAAATCTGCCATGTAGTTTACTTTTATGTTGTAAAGGAATAAAATCATTCAAAGGAGGCATTAACCATCATATTGATTGGTCCATGAATTGTGATTGAATACAAGAAAATTGGCCATGTCCTTACAGCTTTGTCAGTATTTAATTTGCTTTTTATTGTCTCATAGAAGTCCTGTTTTCCTGTAGCTTGTTTACCTGTAGGTGTTCTCTTGTCCCTAGAAACTTATCCATGTCTCCTTTTTTCTCCTAGCTAGATTTATTGTTGGTAATTTTGATGCATAACATGGCCTCATTGCAAGAAAATTGATTTTTAGCAACATTTATTAGCAGCAAAAAAGTCTTTATTAACAAGGAAAATGCATGCGGAAGGAAAATCTTCTTTATGCTTTTATAAGCAAGGAAAAATTATCTTACTTCGGAAGATTTGTTTGTGATAACATGTTTATAACCAAATCAAAATTTGGTAGCTTAAGTATAAAAATGCAAACTATTGACAAACCAAATTTCTTCTTAATGGTTGTTGTATGGCATATATCACCAACTATTAGCAATCAAATTTAAATTTTTGTAGTGCCTCTTGCTGCTCTTGGATTCATCTAAAGCTGGCTCTCTCTCTCTCTCTCACACACACACACACACAAAGTCAAGTATTACATGAGCCACAACTCAATTGTTGGACTAAACGCATGTACAATGTTTGTCAAAAGGAATTTGTTTCTTGATTAAAGCTAGAGTTACAATGGGATTCTTTGTTCAATAGTCAGTACACAATCTTCTGAATTTTTGTAATACTACCTGAAAGTTCTCTTTCATGTCATAAAAATGTAGCAGTTCAATTCACAGCATGAATGACCTATGGACAAGCAACTTTAGGGTTTTAATCGGGGTCATTGGGGTTCAGGTTGAAGTCAACCCCACCCAAGCCTATTTCCAACGCCTTTATCCTAATGAACCAATTTGGTTGGGTTGAGGTTGAATGCAGGTTATATCTGCCAACGGAAAATCGGATCCATTTCGCTGAAAGTAGTTTTTAATTTGAGGAAAAGGCCATTAGACTAGAGCAGTGCCATTATGTGGCGAACCACTGAAGTGTTAGTTATGTTCTTTTTTAAATAATTTTTTTTTGCCATAATATGTTTGTTTTCTGAGATGTGTCACGATACATCAGGTATGTTGTTGTTTGACCGTCTGAGTGAAAGTGTTGAATATATTTTAATGGAGGATGATTATATACATCATAATATATTTTAGGCTAAAATACGATATTAATTTATTTTTACAATTAGTTATATTTTTATTTAAATGTTTTTTCTAATTATATTCAATCTATATACCAAGTTTTGTCATTTTAGGATACTTTTATATATTTATTTTTATTTAAAAAAAATCAATTTCAAGGGTATTTTAGTCATTTTATACCAAAATAAAAAACTTGATTTTTAAAAATAAAAAATAAATATGCGAAAGTATTCTAAAATGGAAAAACTTGGATATATATTGAATACAATTAGAAAAACATGTTTACGAAGAAAAAAAATAAAAATATAATTAATTATAAAAATAATTGAATGTTGTATTTTAGCCTAAAATAAATCATTATGTATATAGTCGGGCTCCTATGTTGATAGTCTTATAATAGTTTAAGAGCTTAAATTGGGCTTATTCTGTGCCTTTCTGATCTGTTTGTCTGCATATTAATCAATTAAGGTCCCCGTAGACATTTTATATGATTCTTGATAACTTCTGAACAATGATCTGTTTATGTTCCCACCTAATTTTCCTCATTCCTTGGTAATTTTTCATGTCAAACAGCAAAATGCTACTTCTCATTTGTCTGTGTTTTGAGTTGTGACAGGTATCCTGATGAAGAGGCTGGGCAGATACCCATGGCATATGTGGTGAGAAGACCTGGTAGCAGCATAACAGAAGCGCAAATAATGGATTTTGTTGCAAAGCAGGTATATCTCCTCGGCTTTATTAACAAATAATGGATTTTTTATTTTTTCCCTTTTTGGGCGATTCTCCTAGTCTTAAAATTGCCCAACACAGTAAACCAGGGCACAGCCCAAGTGGTTCACATCCTGGTGTGCATGCATTTGATCCAAGAATCGAATCTTGAGCCCAACATAAAATTTCACATTCCTCATCGTTACTTGGTCCTCAGACTTTTCATTTATCCTTGCCTTACTCTTCTCTCTGTCCAGGTAGCTCCATACAAGAAAATACGTCGGGTAGCTTTCATCAACGCAATTCCAAAATCTCCAGCTGGAAAAATTTTGAGGAGGGAGCTCATCAATTATGCGCATTCGAGCTCATCATCTAAACTGTGATTTTTCCCTCCTCCCTCTCCCATGCAAAAGATACTGCCCATACAAAAGCATCAAAAGCTTAAATGTTGGGCGAAGGCACGAATTTCATTTTCATTGAGCTCACCTGCATGTTAGTGTATGCACCCATTTGTTGAAGCTTTGGATTGGTTATTGTATTTTTTCTACTCGATGGATCACACCATCTCTATTTTTTTATTTCCATTTCCGAATGAAAAATTTTCATTTCCTGTTCGTTGCAATGATCACCCCCTTCATCCCTATCCGTTTACTTATCCAAGTTGCTCGCTAAAAACCTGAGTACGGAATTATTGATCTCATTAATTATGCTTAAGTAAATTTTTATATTTACTTTTTAAATCTCCATAAGATAGTATTGATGTGAGAGTTTATTCAAATCAATGATTCAAAACGAAATCACAAGATTAACCATGATAAATGGCTGTCGTCCACACGTGAGCAAATATTAAAACATTCTATTCGATATAAATATACTTTTATGTTTCATCAAATATATATATATACTTTTATGAAAATGTTTTTTTTAATGTTCATATAATCCCAACCGCCACTGGGCCCTGAGACATTCTTATACTTTCCAAACAATACTTTACAAGCATCTTTTAAATATTTCAAGTTTTCTTAATTTCAACTAGTGGACATTTCTACACGCAACTTGGGGAGAATTAACGCCACAACTGCTCGGCTACTTGACCATGTGAAATGTTGGAATGCTGGCTTGGGCATCTTGGTGCCTATTTTTTAGGCTTATCCTGATATTTTGATTTAATCAAAACCAACCACCGTATTTGTATTTAAGCATACAGTTATAGTTGTAAATATATGACAAATTAAGCACAATTCACGTTTTGATGATTAACAACTCAATTTGAGTAATATTAAGGTACTAGTGAGGCATTAAATGTTTTCAAGGATTACAAAGTTCAAAGATTAAAAGCTTGGTAGGTTAAGTTGCATGTCAAGTCGACTTAGGCATGACATGCAACTTAGGTTAAGTCAATACCAAAGTCGACTTCAGCATCGACTTCGATGCCCTTTTTTGACAGCATCGAAACTTGGATACTTGAGTAGGCGAAATCGCAACCGAAATCAACTTCGCATACGACTTAGGTGAAGTCGTAATACCAAGTCGACTCCCTCAATGACTTGGGATATCTTCAGGGACTAGAGTTGAAGCTGATAGCAAGTTGCAT
Source organism: Annona squamosa (assembly GCA_035584095.1). Classification (NCBI taxonomy): domain Eukaryota; kingdom Viridiplantae; phylum Streptophyta; class Magnoliopsida; order Magnoliales; family Annonaceae; genus Annona; species Annona squamosa. Next base: position 49,953,554 of record JAXCLR010000001.1, on the reverse strand, counting down.
TCTAAGTCGACCTCATCATGCGACTTAGGTGAAGTCGGACCTGAAATCAACTTAAACCCTCGACTTGAAATGGAATAAGTAAATTAAGTTGATCCTAAATACTATACTCAGAAAGATGAAGTCCAAATCATGAAAGAAGGACAAGTGTGAGCTATATTAAGTTTTTATCAAACGCTCGAGAGAGATTGACCAAGCTCAAGTATTAAGAAGAATGAATAGACCTCAAATACAATTGAAGATTTATAAGCATGAATTATGAAGAAACAAAGAAAGACAAACAAGTAAATGAAGATCACATTATGTCAAAGTTCTAAGAAATCAAATAACTGGTGAAGCCGCAACCCAAGTCGACTTCATCCGCGACTTGGGTCAAGTCTAAAACTAAGTGACTCAAGTATAGAACTTGACTAAAGATCTGAAGAAAGAAGTCGCAACCAAAGTCAACTCCAGTTTGCAATTTTGATGAAGTATCATCCGAAGTCGACTTCAGTTTGCGACTTAAATGAAGTTGCAACTCAAGTCGACTCCAAGTGTGACTTGAATCACAATAATCGGAAAGATTTGAACATTGACGTATTAAATGCACACCACCTACCTTCAAACGTTCGAAATTACTTTTTTTTATTTAAGACACTTCAAATGAACAGGAAAGGGCAAAGAGATAGCATTGATTGAGTTCAACCTCTTTATAAGCATTTATGTAATCTAAAAGAAAGTTTTCAAGAAGAACTCAATGAAAAACTGCAAGTGTTGAACTACTTCATCATCAACTCCTTCTACAAGTTCTTCTTTGCGCAAAAATCTATTTTTTGCACATTTACAAAGTGTAGCATCATTCTTTTCTTTATTAGTTACATGTGTTCTACTTTGTTTAGTATTGAAGACTAAGATCAAGCGAAAGCAAAGTTGCATGTGATTGAAGTGTAACTTATCACCTACTTGTGCTAAGTTTATATATAGCTTTCTAGAACTGAAATCTAAAAGAGAGCAAGAGCTTTGTCTGTATTTCTATTTTGTTTAGTGGAACCCAAGATACTAATGTATACTATTAGAGAAGTGGAGTAGGGAGGGTTGTTCCGAATCATTATAATTTATTGAATTTATTCTAATTATTTTTATGTCTCACATTTTTCATTTGATGGAACTAAAACTCTCATAAGTTAAGTTTCTTATTAAATTTTTTTTTTTCAAGTATTCAGTTCACCGTTTTCTCTTAGATTTTGCAACAAACTTAGGACCTACAGTTATAACATTCAAAATTTATCTTAATTGAAAATTAGGTTGATAAAAACAATGAATCGCGATCTTGACCGACTAACCGCAAGTGTTATCGATCATGCTTTCGGACGGTCCGATCTGCGCAATTGTTTCTGGCTTTTGAATCTGTTTCAAAATTGTCAGTGGCCCACCCCACAATTAATGCTGTGGGAATTTGCAGGCAGGCCCGTGTCAGGCCCCGCGAGCCAGTCCCGCACCCACCCCCGTTTCCCCCTCGTCCCTCTCTCCTCGTCCTCCTCCCTGCCTCGTCCCTCCCGCTCCCTGCTACCGCTGCTCCCTCCCGCGTCTCATTGCCAGTCGGTCAAGATTGCGATTCCGGCAGATGCCTACTCTAGAATTCTATTTTGTAAAAAATATTTACCTATTTCTTGTCGTTGTCGAGGAGGCTCACAAGGTTGGGGAGGAGAAGAAGCGAAGCATAGGCGTTGATTTCTAAGATGGCAGACAACGGAATTGGTAATGATTTTTCTGTTTTTACCTTCTCTGATTCGTTGAGTGTCATGGATGAGACACATGGGGCTTAAACGTATTTGAAAAGCAAGTGTTCTTATTCAAACAACCTGATTTTAGTGGCAAATGGGTGTGACCGGATTAGAGGGCAATTTTCCGAAAAAAATCAGAAATTAGGATTGGAAGTTTAATTTTCGAGAAGTGTGAATGGATCCGTTCTTGTTATGTTTTAGAATTTGGTCCTGCTCCCATTTTTAGTGGACCACCGCAATTGAGTCATTTCCTTTTATCTGTCAATCTTGGGATCTAATTTTTCTTTTCAGTTTTGCTAATCAGCCAGTTCTGAAGGGCAGTGCACCGATGACAGAGTGACTCTTAACTGGACTCTTAGCAGCTGCAGCTGGGACTTGTTCGGCTGACACTTGTTCGACTACATTAGCAAGATGTAGATCGATTCCACCTGCAGAGATAGATTGCTGCCAAGCCGTTAATTCGGAAGTGGATACACCAATGGTCTTGGAACAAGTGGGATGGAAATGAGTGAGAGTGGAGAAGGATGGAAAGTCCATTTGAAAGCAGTAGCTTATGTTTGTGTGGTGTGTGGTGTCGGGTAGACAATGTATTCATTTACAGCAAAAGTATTTTTTCTTCGTTAATTGTCATTGTAAACCATGCAGTTATAGATGAAAATTTTGCTATTGCTCTTCAGTTATTTGTCAAATAATCCAAATGCACAGCCACATGAATTCTTATACGACTTTGTGAATGAGAAAATAAGGCAACAACGTATGACTGAATTTAGATCCTAACAACTCAATTGCTCAAATAAATTCTAAAGTTGGAAATGTTGTCTAAAGGAAAGATAATTTTTTTTTTTTTGTTAGAATGGAAATCGATGCCATTGATTTCATTAAAAACAAACACTCGGTAGAGGGGAATAGAATTATCGAAAATTTTGGGAGGGAGGAAATTATATGGAGAGAGGAAAGCATAACAAGGCAGTAAAAAATGCCTTCTGCACTCAATCTGCGGTAGCCATAATAAAGCTATATAGCTAATTGGGCATGATTCAAATAACTAACCGTATGAATTAGTTCAAAGCAATTGAAGGAATAACATACAGAAAATCATTAAATAAACCAAAAGCCTACATCTCTACCCTGTAGAGATTTGATCTTGTACCCTGCGAAAAGATGAGATTTTCATGCCAAAAATTCACAAAATTTAATAAATTCACCAAATTCACAAAATTTGTAGCTGTAGCAGGGAGCAGGAGGGACGAGGCAGGGAGAGGGAGAAATGGGGGCGGGCTAGACATGCCAAGGGGTGCAACTTGGGCTGGGTTCGGCCCGAACCCGGCTGTGAGCAGTGCTAAAACTCTACATTTCTCAGCCCGAACCCGGACCGAATTTAAGCAACTCTTAGTTTCGGGTTCAGGTAAACCCGAACCCGAGGTTATATTTGAAAATATTATTATTTTATGTTATACATCAACATCACAGCTCAACTCTGCCAGAGTGCCAGTGCTAGGCCAGCCCCATTGCCCCCAATTTTCCTTTCCGCATCCAGACTTTCCTACTCTCACATTTCACACACGCTCGGATTTTCAATTTTCAGGCTTTCCGCTTTCACGTTTCAGCCAATCAGCCTTTTCTCCGCTTCTCACTTTCTAAAATTTGAATCTAACTTCTGAGTTCCAGTAATCCGTGTGTGCAACCTCCTAGTCCATCCGCCTCTCTCAACTCACCAACGCCACCATTTTCTTCCTCTCATGCTATCGTCTCAACTCTCGACCATTCCGTGTTTCTGCGCCAAATGGACGAAGTTGGCTCTCTTCTTTTTTGTGTTTTCGACGAACAGCGTCCATCCCAGTCCCTAGCTCCCTGCGCCGGCGTCATTCCCTTCCTTGCACCGATCCCTGCGCCGGTAGCGCCCGTCCCTGTCCCTACATCCCTGCGCTGGCCATCTGCTTCATTGCTTCTAGTCCAAACGTGCCAACGGGCAACAGTAGAATCGTGCGCCGGTAACAGTTTCGTTCTTAATATTTTTTTTGAAAATATCTTTGCTTATTATTTAATATAGAAATTAATAGTACATGATTAATTATTGAAAACTGGTACAATGAAACCTGATTTGAAAATGAGAGCAAAAGAGAGGGGAAAATTTATGTAATGGGATTATATATAGGTAGAATAAATTTTTAGAAATAAACAAATGAAAACAACATTAATTATCTAAGAATTAATTATTAGAAATAAAGTAAATGGAAATTGTTTAAATATTAATTTAGAAATGTCTATTTTTACTTAGCAT
>JAXCLR010000001.1:49936784-49949413 GCA_035584095.1 Annona squamosa | reverse complement strand
CCGAACCAGGTTAAACCGAACCGGAAACTGGATCGGTTCCCGGTCGAACCGGTCCGACCGGCCGGTCCGGTCCGGTTTTAATAACACTGGTAAATGGAAACTTTTTAAATGGTAATTTAGAACTGTCTATTTTTACTTAGCATGCAGAATCAGATGTACTTGTTTTGCATTTTTTTCGAACAAGTATTCCTGTAGCTTGAATGCTTGCATTTCAAATATTTTTGCAATCTCAAAAAATTATTTCATTTGTTTGTGTTTATGTTAGTTATTGATAATTTGATACGCATTGGTTAATATTTTGATTTTTAAATTAGTTTGTTATTGCTCTGAGTAGAACTATTAAAATTCACATGAACAATTTCTAATTTTTTTTATATATGTTCAAAAAGTAATATTTAGGTGATCATTTCAACATGTACATAGTTGTGATATTGATGTTAAATTGCATAATAGAAAACGATTGTACTTCTATGTTCTCCAAAATACAACTATTGTTCTACTTGATGCAAAGAGAAAGCTCAAAATAGATTTCTTTCTTTCTACTCTTAAGTAGTATTTGAATTTTTCTTGCTTTTGTATAATAAATTATTTTTTAAACATTTTTATACAATATGTTTGTGATAAAAATTATATATAGGATGAGTAATAAAGACATGTTAATAGGAGAATGTCAACCTGAAACTCAACCCGAAACTCAACCTGAGCCCGAATTTCAAAAATAGGGTTAGGGTTAAGGTTTACAAATAGGGTTAGAGTTGGGATTAGGGTTGAAGTTTTAAAAATAGGATTAGGGTTAGGGTTGCGGTGAACCAGAATTTCCTAAGCCCAAGTTGCACCCCTACACATGCTCAGGGCCGGACAGGGGCCTGCCTGCAAATTCCCATACATTAATTGCAGGATGGGCTGCGAACAATTTTGAAATAGATCCAACGGCCAGAGAGACCCCAAAGCATGGTCGATAATCGATTGGTCGGTCAAGATCGCGATTCAAAAACAATAGGATTATCTTCGAATCCATACAATGTTTCTAATCAATTACACAATCTAGACACCGACTTGCTAGTTGCTACACTTCCATTTCAACTAAGGTTTTTCCGCCGCTTACATAGATGAGTATTGGGTAGTTAACTAATTATCCAATATTTTAAATGATTTTAAGACTTTTTGTGGATGATACAGAATAAAGCATCTAGTAAATGTCAAATTGATTCAAATGGGCCTCAAAAGCTTGATCGGAAATTGGGGAACAAGGGCATAAGAAGTGGGAGGCATGCCTTCATATATGAGAGAGTAGCTACAACTATAGGAAGAGTTAAGGAATCGCCTATGTTATGGATGGAATGAGCGATCCGCCCCAACGCCCCAACGCCCCAACGCCCTAGGCTCCAGCAGTGCATAGTTTCTTATCCTTCGTCCAGCTTAAATGGTTAGCCTAGTGGTCTCCCAGGGCCGGAGATGAACACTAAGATTCAAGCCCACAAGGTTGTTGGTTAGTGATCCAATAGCGAGCTTACATTTAAAAAATATTTTAAAATGCAAAAACTAATGGTAAACATAGAGCCTTTGTACTTACAAACGCTACTAAATCATTACCCTACTTTTGAATAAAGTTATATATTTTTAATTAAACATGATATTTTAAACACAATGAATGAAATGCTTTTAAATAAAGTTAAGGGTAAATTCCACAAATACTCATGAATTTTCCTTAATTCCACTTATACCTACTAATTTTCAAAAATTCTTGAGATCTACCTGCTTATTTTGTCTAAAATTTAACTCATATTGTTAGGTGTTCGTTAAAGAGACCTTTTGCTTTCTATCAAATGGCGAATATGTTAATCCATAATATGATTTTTGCAACTAAAAATTCACGTTATAATGAATTTTTAATAATTCTACAATTATAAAATTATTTTTTAATTGAATTTCTAACTTCAAGCAAATCAACCTTAAATTATATTAAGACTTTAGCATATTTATCATTTTACGGTGGGCTAACAGCCCATTTAACAGATTACTAATGATATAGGTATAAGTGAAATTTCAAACAAAATATGCGGGTATATTTAGAATGTTTGAAAGTTTATGGGTATGAGTGAAATTAAGAGTAAAGTTTGTGGGTATATGCGGAATTCTAATTAATATATTTTAAATACTGTGAATGAAATAAATTCACGAAAATGATGCAAATGGGGCCTACTTAACTAGTTCAACAATTGCTTAATGTTAAACTCGTTCTAAGTAAACAATGTCTACTACGATGCAAGCCTTGAATTGCAGAAGAACAATAATTTTACCTGCGAATTACAATGGAATTATGGGAACGATTTACAAATGAATCACTGAAATTCCCAGGTTCCAGCAGCAAGAACAACTACCTTCGTCAAAACTACAGTCCTAGCTACTCTCTACTGAAAGAATGCAGACGACATGTCAAAACGTTCCCCCTTCTCCTCCTGCAACGTGCCATTTATAACTTAGCCCAAGCCCACTGACCTGTCATCGATACACCGCCTCTCCCTTTTCCTACACGGTCCTATACACACCTTCATACCCTCTTACCCATACCTATCAATGTCCTTTCATGGTTTGTACATGATTATTATATATTTTAGAGCATGTATGACCCACATAGAACTCTGATTAAAATAATTCTTAGTGTCACGATAAACCAAACGATGTTAAATAACAAGATCGGTTGGATTTCCATTTTATCATCAACTTGGCCACCGAATGGAGTGTTTGAATTCATGAAAAGGATTCCATAAGATTAGGACTCTGCCCAACATCGAGTAAGTTATTAGCCAAGACAACAAAGACACAACATTTAAGAAAACAAGGGCAAACATGCCATCTCAATTCTTCTGTAGAAGTAGAACTCATTGATTTTCTGGATTTTTCTATCTTTTATTTGTCTGAACCAAAATTTGTCACTGAGCCGTGCCAAAAAGGAAAAGCGATTCTTTTCTTTGTTGTTAGGTTGGGCACATGGCACGTCAGAAAACGTTGAAGCAACTCCACGAGAACACCAGTCTCCTACTCTACTTTTTTTGCCGCATAAATAACCTAAATTAAATTTATAATGCCTTTTATTAGCAATCTTATTCTACTAGTAGAAAGAAGTGTTTATTTCAACGAATCATGTAGGATCAGCTGAGAATTTCACTGCTCGGACGTCATGCAACTTAATAGTCTGGCGCATTTTATGATTGTCGTTTGGTTCCACTAATGCTATGCTTGGGCCGCATCACTGCTACAGGCTAATGCTAAGCAGCATGGTTGATGTTGTTGGGGTCTATCATGAATTTCATAAATGCATTTAGAATAACGTAAATGCCGAAAGTAATTTGACAATACACACTAATAAATAAACATGAAAATAGAATTGCCACTAGTTGCCGCTAATTCTTAAGGGTGGGTTAGAACCCTACTTTTGTATTGAATTTTAAATGACAGTAGAAGTATGAATATTGCGGGTTCTGGCCTAAAATAAGAAATACAGATGTTTGTCATATCCATCGATTGAATACAGATTGCTAACCGCAACTTTTTTTATAGGAAGAAAGAAAATAAATATGATTATTTTCAAAAAATATTTAGCAAAAATAAGAAAATATTACTATAAGATTTTAATTAAGCATTTGCTTTTAGAAGATATAATTAGAATATTGAGTATATGAGGGCTCCACTTCTGGATAATAGATTACATAGAAGCAAAATTGTATTTAATATCATTTATTTAATTAATAGATAAAATTTTATCTAAATTAAATATGTGCGTCAGTCGTATTTGTTTAAATATTAATATATATACATATATATTTATAAATAAATTAGAAAAAATATTTAAACTCATTCATAAAGCAAAAATAAATTCACATCGCCTGAAGGGAAAAGCATATTGCCTCTGTAACGATTTTATTGCTTGCCTCCACTGCTCCACACAGCTAAAGAGAGGTCCCACAAAGAGCACGTCTCGCGTCAAGGGAGAAGTTGTTGCGTGCCTTTTGAGAATCCGACGTGGGATTCTTTTGCATCTCCACTCTCAACGCTGCCTTCCATTTGGACTACTGGCCATTGACGTCAATTCATTTGCCGGAATTTCAGGGCAAACTTGCTGCTGCTTATGCACTAATGCGATGACCAAGTGTGTTTTGTAGAGTTAAAACTTTTTACGAAAAATTTTAGAAATAAAAATTGTCAAATTGATAGAAAATGATATGATATGATCACTGTTTTGAAAATCGGACTATGAACCGGTCATGTCCCGGTTCGTTGCTTTTTTCGGTACAACCGCAGTTCAACTATCAGTTCGATCCGGTTAAACTGGAAAAATCGGGAATCGGTCACAAAACCAGTTTAGTGACGGGTCCGGTTTTAAAAATATTAGATATAATAAAGATAATGATGAGGAGTAAAGAGAATAAAATTAAAATATATAAGTTAGTTATTAAGATAGTTGTGTAAAAATGATTGAAAAGTACAGTAGTTTGTATAGAATAATGTTAAAAAATAATTAAAAGTAAAGTAATTATTAAAAATGAAAGTTTTAAATTGAAAAACTTGAGTTAGAAATATTTTGGCCCAACCAAACACACAAGCTTGTTGGAGTGCTCCGTTACTTGTGTTGTTGTTGCTTCTTGAAAAATGGGAGCTGCCGCGGTTTTGATACGGTAGCTGTTCAGAGATAACCGCACAGCTTGCTGCCTTGGATGGGTTACGGTTCTCGATTTGGGGCTGGCTGGCTTTGCTATTTGAGTGCGGGGGAAGATGAGTCGCTGATGGGTCTTGCTGTTCATCGAAAAAATGGAAAACAAGGACGGTTTGGAGCTTTGGATTTGGACATTTTGCCTTGCTGCTATTGATTATCCGGATTTTGAAAGAGGCAACAGGGGCGGTAATTTGGGATGGTCGCCGGAATTAACGAAGGCAGCTGGTTCTAAAGATGGGTTGTGAATTGTAGAGGATGGAAGTTGCCTATTTGCTGAGCCCAGTGCTTGAATCAGAGATGCAGAGGTATTCTGGATGGCCATTCGTTGCTTAATGCAGGTGAGCGGGTGCTGTCGATTGGGGAATTTTGCTGGGATGCATGATTTGCAAATCTCGGCTGCTTGGATGATGCTCGGTTTGCTGAAAAAATTGGCCGCCAGATGCTGCCGTTGATTAGGGAGAAGAGGGCAGTTTGGTCGGTGATTTTCAAGAGCTTAGAGATTTAGGAAATGGATCGGAAGGCTGCCGGTCAATGGAGCTGTTGCAATTGCCGGTTGATGGTTGGCTTGCGAAGATGCTGCAAAGGAGAGCTGGTCGAGCACCTTGTTTTGGGGAAGATGGAGGCCTGCCGCAATAATTCTATCTCTGACTACTGGGTTTTGCTTGGACGATGACCATCTGGTTAATGAAATCGGAAATAGCAGATGTTGGAGCTTAATCGGTGCCTTGGCTGATTGTTGCCCGTTGCGGTTTGGGATGCGTGGTTGCCTGTCATGGAGAAGACGGTGCTCAATCAATCGGACTGCTCGTTCTCTGATCGTTGTTAGGAAGGTTCGTGCATTGCTGAGAAGAGTGCTTTGCCGCCGGTTCAATTGCAGGTTGCTGAAAATTGCTTGCTTTGGAGAAGGCAGTCATTGACGGTGAATTCGGGGAAGAAGATGGAGCACTGAATTTGGTGTTCCAGCGGCTCATTTGCCTTGATGTTCATGCGACCTCTTGGGAACAAATCGAAGCCGTCAAAATATATATTGATAAAGTTTTAAACCACTAGCACATAAATTTAGTTCTATTTTTAATTTTCTAATAGTCCGAGGAATATTTTAATATACAAAATAATTTATACGAATTTTATTCCAAGAATTTTGTGTGATTTGATTTTAAATTATATCTTTTTATAGTTTAGAAAATTAATGTTTGATGGCCCATCTTTTACTCCGTATACTCCTGTTAACATATTAAAATATTATATAAATTTATCTTTAATACGCTCATGAACATTTTCAAATTATTTCAAGTCTATTTAATTTATAGTTGTGATAATTAGTGGCCGAGCGCATGGGAGAAACCATGCGTTCGACCCAAAAACATATTCTTTAATTTTTTAATTTTTTATGGACAAGTAAATCTAAATTTATTAAATTTATAAATCAATTTTTACCATTTTTAAGTATTTATTTTGGATTTTTAAACACAATGACATTTTCTTAATTATCTAGGCTGGATGCATGGATGCTCCCATGCATTAGGCCGTAAATGATCACTGCTCTTTAATTTATGTATTTTTGTTTTAATTGAGAGTAAGTTGTTTTATCTCAAAATATGATAGTCTACTTTACACCCATAGTTTTAAAATATGTTTATAATCACATATATATACTTTATCCCATTTAATCATTTTCTAAATTTGTCCGAATTATATTAATCAGTGTTGTCAGAACCGGACCGGACCGGCCGGTCCGACCATGAATCGGTCCAGTTTCTGGTTCATTACCATGCGGTTCGATTCATTTATGTAAAACTGTCCGAACTGGAGAACCGGCGGTCGAACCTGAATGAGCGGTCGAACCGGGTTCGCCCAGTTGGACGAGGTGGACCTAATATATACTTTAAAAAAAAAACGAACAAAAAGTCGAAACGTCGAAAAGTCGAATCCCGCTCGCCCGCTCACCCTCTCTCGTTTCCCCCTTCCCAAACGAAAGTTTTGAAACCCTAGTTTGCCCTCCTCGCAGCGCCCCCCATGCCTGCCGCACCTGCTGCCCACACAAAGCCCACCGCCGCCTGCCGTGCCGTCCACAACGCCACCCACGCCTGCCACCCGCATGGAGCCTGCGGCCGCCCGCTGCCTGCAGCACCTGCCACGAGCGCCGCTCTGTCCACCGCGTTATGGGATCGCTTTCCAACATTTTGGATTGCTGAGACATTCCCCTGTTGCTAATGAAATAGTCTTTTCGCAGTCGTAGGACTGGAGGAGATTCTTTGCTTTCTGCTTCTTGATGGGATAAGGAGGGAATCAAGGATGTGGGTTTTCAGTTGGAAGGGGCAATCTGGGTTTTCAGCTTGTTCCACGGCTAAAGAAGTCACAAATGGAATCGACGGAAGTGGCCTGGTTGCCATTGTCACTGGCGAAAATTTTGTGCTTTTTTTAATGCTTATAATCAGAAAAGACTGCATCTTTTTGTACTTTGATAAAGTGGGGGTTAATTTCTGCACTGATTTTCTAAGTCCTGTTGAATTGAAGGTTTTCTAAATCATTGAATTGGGCTATATTGTATTTTTATTTTGCTTTCTGATTGGTTGATGATAGTTTTTGAACGCTTTCTAATTTGTTGATGATAGTTTTTGAACTCTGTTTCTGTTGCATGTTATTCTTTTTTTTATTTTTCTTTGTATCATTATCAATTCATTTTTCATGATTTGGGCTTATCGAAAAAAAAGCGTACATATATATATTTATCAATATATATTTTATAAATATATTTATTTAAAATTAAAAAATAATTTAATATTTATGACATCATAAATATGTCATACTGACGTCATCGGTTCAAACGGTTCGAACCAGACCAGCCCCTTTACCGGTTCAATCACCAGTTCGGTTCTGACAACATTGATATTAATAGGCTAATAAATATTTATAGAAAAATTATAGATTTATGGAAAATATAGTTTTTACGAATTTTTTTTATACTTAAAAGTGCGAATTTAATATGCAATTATAGAAAAATTTTAAGACTTATTAAGGAATTACTTCTCCTAAAGGAGAGCCCCCCATTAATGAACATGATGAAGCCATGAGAGAGAAGGAGAAGATTGTGCTCCAAAGTAAACTGGTTATAAAATGGGGATAATAATGCATCCTTTTTTCACAGAGCAACAAGTGAAATAAGGAGAAAAAATTGGATTGAAGAGATAGATACTAGTCATTGGATGACGGTACAAAGCCATGACTAGAAAATGAAAATTGTAACTAAGTTTTTCGAGCCCCTCTTTAACTGTTCCTTGCCTTTCGGAGATTCTCTGGATATGGTACAAGAAATACAAACAGAGGTATCTCACGCTGACAGCAATCTTATCACAACAAAACTTTCTAGGAAAGAGGTTTGCAGAGCTCTAAAAGAAAAGCACCCAATGAAGGCTTCAGGCCCATTTGACATGCTTGTGGTCTTCTTCTAAAAGTATTAGTATTGTGGGGAAGGACATCTTTGCTGCATGTGATTGAGTTCTTAGTGAACAATCAGGTGAAGCACAAGTGGCCTTGATGAGAGAAATTAACAAAACCACAATTGTTCTCATCCCCTAAAAGAAAGGAGCAAGGGGACTATTGGATTTTCGTCCAATCAACCTATGTAATGTGGCTTACAAAATTCTCTCCAAAGTGCTTGCAAACTGTCTAAAGCAATGCCTACCCTAGCTTATTTCTGCTCAACAAAGTGCTTTTGTCCTAAGGTGGTTCATCACTGATAATATGTTACTTGCATACAAGGCTATTCATGTGCTTAGGGGAAGAAAAGGAGGTAAGAAAGAGAAAATGACAACTGAATTAGATGTCATAGGCATACGATAGGGTCAAGTGACAATATCTCTACAATGTGATGGGCCAAATGGATTCAATGGATCCATAGTTGTATTGCTTTAGTATCTTACAGAGTAGCAATTGATGGGGATAAGACAAAGGAGTTCCATCTAAGTAGAGGGTTGCGGCAAGAGAACCCAATATTGTCATATTTGTTCTTATTATGTGTGGAGGATCTTTCCGCTTTGCTTACAAGGGCTCACACAATCGGATCGCTACATGGTGTTCAGATTTGTAGATAAGGACCAAGGTTTTACACTTTTTCTTTACAGACAATGTCATATTATTTCTAAAAGCCAATGAGGAGGAGGTAGGGTATTTACTGGTTCTATTGCATAGATATGAGGCTCTTTCTTGTCAAAAAATAAATAGGGGGAAAACATCTATTTTTTCGACAGAAATACTAGGATGGAGATACAAAGAAGAGTGGAGGAGAAGGACAACATCTTTGTTCTTACCTGGGACTTCCGATATGGATAGGTAAAAATAAAAAGGCAATTTTCCTCCACATCAAAGAAAGAAATTGAAAAAAGATCAAATGTTGGCAAAACAAACTTCTATCTAGCGGGGGAAAAGAAGATCTTACTGGGGTAGTTGCACAAGCGATTCACAACTATGTCGTGAGTTTATTCCTCTTACCATGTCGCTTATGTGAAGAAATCAACTCTCCGGTAAGTAGATTTCGGTGGGGTAAGAGAAATGGGAAATGACAGATAAGTTGGGCATCTTGGCAAAAATTGTGCACGGCAAAGGCTAGTGGTGGCTTGGGCTTTAGAAAACTAAGGGCTTTCAACCTAACTCTGGCGGCTAAACAAGCTTGGAGATTGCTAGCTGAACCTAACTCACTTTCTTCTCAAATATTGAAAGCTAAATACTTCCCTATTCGAAAATTTTGGGAGTACAATGTTAAAGCAGGAGGCGCTTATACTTGGCAATGTATTGTCAAAATTTTCAAAAATTAAAATTACTGTTTCAAATGTTTTATTTCTCCAAGCGTTAAAATGCAAACGTTAAAATGTCGTTTCCAAGTGTTTTTATTTATTTTTAACGTTTTGAATTAATTCAAACATTATGTTAACGAAGCTTATATATATGGGTCTCTCCATTCTCAACAAGGCACATCATTTTTCACACTCACATCTTATTATTCTTTTGGGTTCTCAAAAAAGAAGTTCTATGAATTTTTCTTTCAATTCCATATGAAGTCTGTTATTTCTAATCTCAAGTGTTTGAAATCTAGAAGGGAGGCTGTTTTCCATTCTAAATTAGGTTCTCTCCTTGTATCTTGGGGGGCAAATTGCTATAACCCTAAATAACTGTGAGGATGCAAATGCTGTTTTAAAGAAAGTGAAATTTGTAACATGCCTGGAAGAAAAACCTATTTTCTGGTTTGAATATTTTCTCACTTTCCTTAAATTTTCTCTTTATTTCCAAGTCTGTGCCCCAACAATCTTAAGACAACATTTTTTTATTTTTTCATTTTTCTAAATGGTCCTCCAATCTACCATTTCCATTACTAAGCCTGATATCTCAAGATTGGTTGCCTGTGTTGGCACCAACTTCAAAAGGTGGCAACAACTTCACCTCTACCTAACCCACCTTGGAGTTGTCTACATTCTTACCAACCCGAAGCCTAAAGAAACCACGGATGAGACGCTGCTGTAGCAATGCAAAAGAATAAAGTAGGAGATGGACAACTACATTTGCAAAGGCCACATCGTTAAATCTCTATCAGACTCTTTCTTCAACACATATTAGAAGGTGGACACAGCCAAAGAAATTTAGGACTCACTTCAGCACAAGTACAACACAGATGATGAGAGTATCAAGAAATTTCTTGTAAGTGATTTTCTTGAATACACTATGACTGACGATAAGCCGATCCTTGATCAAGTTCATGAGATCCAGCATATCTTTAATCAACTTGAGTCCGAGGGTAGTACGATAGATGAGTCCATTCTTATAAGTACTATTATTGCTAAATTGCCACCTAGTTGGAATAACCACCACAAAATTTTGAAACAATTGAAAGGTCTCATGAGTTTAGATGAATTTTCTCTCAACCTTCGTACTGAAGAAAAATCTAGACAAAGTGAAAAGAAAGATGAGCAAATTCAATCTAAAGCTCATATGGTTGAGTTTCAAAATCGGGTGACAATTAGCAACAATCAACCCTTTAGAAAATTTAACTTAAATACTAATAAAACTATTGCTAAGAAGAAAAAAGGACCTTGTTATTATTGTAAAAAGATGGGACATTTGAAAAGGGAGTGTAGGCTTCTCAAAAAGAAGAATAACACTCAAAAGGGTCCCGAGGCACATTTGACTGAAGAAAATTTTATTATTTTAATTTCTAAAATTTGTGCTGTGAGTGATGATCAAACCTAGTGGCTTGATTCTGAGGCTACTAGGCATGCATATAACGATAGAAATCAGTTTAAAACCTATGAATCTAGTAATAATGGAAATAATTTATTCATGGTTAACTCATTTACCGCCAAAGTGATAGGGTCAGAGACTATTATCTTGAAACTAACTTTTGGGAAATCACTCACCCTTACAAATGTGCTTCATGTACCAAAAATTCGGAAAACCTGGTCTCAGTTAGCCTTCTTTGCAAATATAGTTTTAAATTGGTATTTGAGTCAGATCAAATTATTATTGCAAAAGGAAGTATTTTTGTTATGAAGGGTTATGTTGTAGACGACATGTTTTGCCTGAACGTGAATAATAGATCATCTTCTTCTGCTTATATTGTTGATTCATTTTCTTTATGGGATGATAGACTAGGTCATGTTAATTTTAAAAGTATGGACACTATGATGAAATTAGGATTATTTCCTAGATCATCAAATGAATCAACTGATAAATATAAAGTATGTGTTCAAACTAATATTACTAAAAATCCATTTCAAAAAGTAGAAAGAAATTCATAATTATTAGGTTTAATTCATTCTAATATATGTGATATAGAAAATAACCTAACAAGATGTGGTAAAAAATATTTTATAATATTTATAAATGATTTTAGTAAATACACTTATGTTTATTTGCTAAGAATTAAAGATGAAGCTTTAGAAAAATTCAAATCTTATAAGGCTAAAGTTGAAAATCAACTTGGTAAAACCATTAAAACTCTAAAATCAGATAGAAGTGGTGAATATTTATCAAATGACTTTAATGATTTTTGTGAAAATGTTTGCATAGTTTACCAAGTAACAACTCCATATACACCTCAACAGAATAGAGCGGCAGAAAGGAAAAATAGAACATTGGTTGAAATGGTAAATTTGATGTTAATAAATACATATTTAAGTATAGGTTAGTGAAGTGAAGTTTTATTAACAGCTTGTCACATTCTTAATAGAATTCTACATAAGAAAACTAAAGTCACTCCTTATAAATTATGGAAAAATAAGGCAACTAATCTTAAATATTTTAAAGTTTGGGATTGTAGAGCCTTAGTAAGATTACCTGATCCTAAAAGACCTAAATTACGACAAAGAGGAATAGAATACATATTTTTAGAGTATGCAATAAATAGTAAAGCCCATAGATTTGTAGTGATAAAACTTAACAATCCAATTTAACAAAATAACATTATTGAATCCAGATATGCTGATTTTTATGAAAATACTTATAAAACTATTCCTAAGCTCGATAATAATAGTGAAGCTTCTTCTTCTCAACCATTGGATAAATCTATAAGTAATGATTCTGCATTTGTAGATAAACCTATAGAAAATGATAATGAAAATATGAGAAGAAGTAAAAGAGCAAGAAAAGATAATTATAATCATTTTGGGTCTGATTTTCAACTATACATAGTAGAAGGATCCGGAGATAATATAAATAAGGAACACATGGTTCTTTATATTGAAGGAGATCCAACTACTACTTATGACAAGGCCATGAAATCTCCAGATGTATCATACTGGAAAGAAGCGATTGATGATCCCCGGCAACGGCACCAAAAACTTGATGCGTACCAAGTGCTTGTCGTTAAGAGCACTGTGATCACCAGTTTAATTAAAATTAACTGAAACACATTAAAGCTACCACT
>JAXCLR010000001.1:49871155-49921290 GCA_035584095.1 Annona squamosa | reverse complement strand
AAAAATAAAAAAAAATAGGTGCAGTGCACCCGGGTGCGTTGAGGCTCAATGCACCCGGGTGCACTGAATTAGGCTCCTTTCTTCCGCTCCCTTTGCGCGTCAAAAGCCCCGAAACATCAACTTCAGCGTCTCTCTGACTTCGCTTCGTGTCTCTCTCTCTCGATCGCGCACCTCGAGACACCATCGTCCGGTTCTCTCTCGATAGCGAACCTCGAAACACCAGCTTGTTTCCCGCCAGCTTGTTTCCCGCTTCTCTCTCTCTCTCTCTCTGTCTCTCATGGCCGAAGCGCAACAGCCCCAGTTGGAAGAGTACCTCCTCCAACCCGAACGTGCCCAAGAAGCAGCACCAGACGCAGAAGAAGCCCATGACCCTCTTGTCAACCATGCTCTTCACCCCCTCGAAACGTTCCTCCTCCTCTTGGGATTCTGCCAATCCTCCTTTCTCTCCTTCTTTCTCTCCTGGGCCGTCTTCCTCCTTCTTGGTCTTCTTATTCCGGCCCTCACCATCTTCCTATCCCGCCACTCCGCCTATCAGGTTGCCGGTTTCGAGCTCTTCATCCTCACCTCCCAGGTCCTCCTCGCTGCCGTCTCTTTAATCTGCATCTCCCATGGCATCCGTAAGTACGGCACGCGGAAATTCCTCTTCGTGGATCGCTTTCATGGCCAAATGTTCAGGTTCCGCAAGGAATACGTCGAGAAGATCCAGGCGAGCAATGTCCCGATCGCAATTTTTTCTACTTTACTGTTTTCTCGCTGAAATTTTGAATTTTTAAGAGTGATTAATTAAAAACACGTCTCTTTTATGGAACAATCTCAACCATCTGATTGACGGGAATGAATTTTATTTTTCTTGCTTTTTTTTTTTTTTTTCTGGCTTGCCCGAGCCACTAAAAAAGTGTGAAAGCTGAAACCCACTTGTATGGACGACTACTGTCCTAAATACAGCTGTTATTGCAGCTGTGCGTCGGATTCGCGTATGGTTTTGAGTCCAGTCGTAGGAAGGGTCGATGACTTTAGTTATTGGTTCTGACTAGAATACATCAGTTTATAACAAAATTTCTTTGGATTTGTTGGAATCTAAAGCTATTTGTAATGGGTGATTTGCAACTTATTTTAAATTTGGAGTCTTGTGCTATCGTTACTGTATAATTTGGGGTGGTCTTCACTTGGTAAATTCTGGATTTTATTATTGTTGTACCTATTTCTTTGATGTTTAGCTAAATTTTAATCTACCCCATGTCCTATTTGAGTTATTTCTCGAGTCCTGTATGTCTGTCTAGCTAATATCTTGAGCCTGGCACTGATACTGATGCAAAGAAATTCAGCTTAAAAGTTGATTAATAGCTTTTTTATTCTTCTCCTAGGCCTTTGAAGCGTTTTCAAATTCCGATTCTCTTACCGAGTGCTAACTTCGACTTTGTAAAATAATCAGACAATGAAAAGAGAAAAAAATAAAAACGAATCAATTTGTCATAGATTTTAACTCATCCTGCTGCCTGTTAGTCCATAGACAATGACTGAAACTGGCAGATACCTTAAAATTCTCACTTGACCTTTGAAATGAGAATTTGAAATTTTCATTCACTTGCAGCTTACCAGCAATATCATTTCTGAGACACTCTTGCTGCTGTGGATCAGGATCCATTTAGCTAGTGTTTTCTTTTCCTTTGTCATGGGTGTGCTTGTGAGTGGTTGTTGTGCAGGTGTCATTGCCCTCGTGCTTCTTCTTTTTCTTCTTAATTTGATACAAAATTTAACGTTGAGATTAAGTTAATGTTTTCCGTGGGACTTTTCAAGGCGAAGATGGTCAGGATTTCTGACTCTTTTTTTAAACTTTATTAGTATTTTCTGTTTCGGGTACATGTAGGCCTCAATTTCGTTCTGTGATTGGTGGTTAGAGCTTCAAGTCACTGAGGGTATCTTCTTGATTTTTTACCTTTTCAGGGTTTCTATCGTGTCCTTTTTTGGTGGATATTCCCATGTTTCCTTTTAAAGACAGTACGAGAGGTCCTTCGCTTAGTATTTGTCGATCACAAGGCATGGTGGCAGTCTGTTGGGATTTTTTTGGCCTTGGTTGTCTCATGGATGTACTTGAGCTTGATCTTTCTGTCAGCTTGCAGTTTGTTCAATTTGATTTGCAATTTGCAAGGCATCCACTTTGAGGACTATGGGAAACTATTGGAAAGAGATACAGATACATCGTTGGAGGAACACATGCGTCTTCGCTACAATCTATCTAAAATAAGCCATAGGTTCCGTATTTTTCTTCTTCTGGTACTCTTGATTGTTACTGCTAGTCAGTTTGTTTCGCTCTCCCTGACTACAGGTTATCATGGAGTAATTACTTTTATCAGTGGTGGAGATTTTGCTGTAAGTTTGGCACTCCAAGTCCATGTTTCTCTTTCATCATGCTTGGTGCAGATAGTGGTCTGCCTATCATTATTACCACCATAGTCAAGTACTTTGTGGATGTGTTGTGTTTAAATGTGTGGGTAGATTGATTTTGGACTGGACATGTAGCTTTTTCTATTTTCTTGAGCATGTGGTTTATGAGAAAGAGGGCCTTGGCACAATGTTGAGAGTTGCCACTGTGTGAACTGAAGTTTACGGGTTTGAATTGTGGAAACAACCTCTTGCTTTGCAAGGTATGGTTGTGTACTACAGACCCAAGTGGTCTTGGACCCCACATGGGAGTTCAATGCACCGGGCTACCTCTATATGTGTCTTCTTTGTGACATTTACCAAACGTTTAGCTTCTTTCAAGGTAGTTGTTTTTGTTGGTTTACATTTCCGAAGCATGAAGGCATAGGAAAGAGCCTTCTACCGTTGTAATAAAGCAAATGCATAATTTCTAATACGGATAGTTCATTTCGTTGAAAATGTTTGATTGAAATGGTTGCCTCTGCTCAATTCCCTTATGCTGGCAGGTATCCTCAATTGTACAAGTTGTTGGCATAATTCTTTGTCTGCATGGTGCTACAAAAATTACCCGTAAAGCTCAAGGCATTGCAGCAGTTGCTAGTCGATGGCATGCTTTGGCAACATGCTGTTCCACTTCTGATGCACCTCAGTTAAGAGTCTCAAACAGTGCTATGAACTTGGAAGCTGATCCAGTACGTGTATTGCATGTAAATTATTCTGAAAGTGATCTGGAGTCCTCAGACACTGTGGGGTTGCTAGCAAGTCCGCAATTAGGTCCTCATGTGTCTTCGTACAATAAAAGGCAGGCGCTTGGTATGTAAACCAAGTACTCCATCCTTTTATATGCTAGTATTTTGTGTATTCCGATTTTAAAGCATTTTATCCATGGTCATTGCTGTTGAAGGCTACATCCTAGTGAGGCTCTTTGTCCCTTTATCTTGTAATTTTAAAAAAAAAAAATTCAAAGAACTATCCAGAAAAGATACTTTTTTAAGTGTAATTTTTTGTTTGATATGACCAGACTCTGTGTGCTCCCATCCATCTTATGGCTATTGAAAATAGACACATAACTGAGATGTGGAAATTCCATTTATTTTTTATCTTGTCCAGACAGAGCCTGTACATGTAGCTTTGGGTCATTGGGTGAATGTTTTCTGCCCTGAGATGTTAGAAGCTGCAAATCCAAAAAATGATGAGAAACAAAACAGATAGGGAATGCTAGCTACATGTGTCAGCGATGCTATCCACTTATTGTCCCAAATTCAATTGCTAATGTGAGGAGAAAGCTAAAAATCAATATTACCATCAACACAACAAAATCTAGACCTCACGCCATGAGAATTTGGAAATTTGTAGTTACTTCGATGCTTGGGCACAGCAGCAATTGTTTTTTCAATTTCAACTTTCTGATCTTTTTATTCTTCTCAATCAATTTTACGTTTTTACCATCTTATGTCACTTTCTCATGATCTGACTTTGTTAATACAGTAATGTATCTGCAGTCAAATCTTGGAGGCCTCACTATTTTTGGATGGGCAGTTGATCGTGCATTAATCAACACACTCTTCTTTGTGGAGCTCTCCCTGGTCCTCTTTGTACTCGGGAAAACCACAGTTTTTACCTCAAAGTGATTTAGTGCACGGCAGGCTTGGGTCCCTTTCTGTTAACAATCATTTTGTTGCACTCAACTACTACAAAATCAAGATCAAACTGGCTTCATGCTTCTACCATCCATTGGGGAGAGAACACATTGTGGGTTGTCTCAGTAACCTTAATATTCTGCCATTGTCTCATTTTGATGTTGCTGCATAAGAGATAGATGGAGATTTGGAGTAGGCGTTGGACCCATATGTCGTTCGTTAATGCTGTCATGGATTGCTAGAGCAGTAGAGCATCGTCTTCAAGCAAGGAATATCTGAACATCTGAACCGTTTTATATATCCGGTCAGTCCAGTATTATTTGGCCTTGATGATGTATGTGGATTTGTTTAGATAAATTGTTTGTTCGTTTGCATGTAAGGGTTTAGCGACCATGTTGGTCATGACATGGTGAAGGTGGATCTGCTTGTGTATCCCCCCCTTTTTTTTTGGGGATCCACTTTTCTGCCTGGATCAAGCTCTTGTTCATAGGTTTTGCAAGATAGATTGTATTTTACCTTTGGACTAATGGCTGTTAAGCCACATAAAATCATGAGTACGTTTATTATTATTTCTTTTGTATTTGAAAACCATGTTCTTGTTGTGGTTGATGGCTTCAATACGTAAGCAATGGTGAGCTTGCTCGTGTGAAACCGGTTGCTGTTTTGCGCTCGTCGAGATGATTTGGGTAGAATCAACCCAAGCATCATAATTATCATAAATTGTTTATCTATAACCGCAAAGGTCCTCTTGATTGATAATTTTGTTGGGCCGCATCAAAATGAAACCCCCTTAATATGGAATATGTCACTTCACTTAATGGAATAGTCAGTGTTTCGATTGAAGTGATTCTTCCTTTGTTAGCTCAAAACATTATGCGTTCTTTTTTTTTTTGTTTCTTTTTCGTTTTTTTGGGAAGAAAAACATTATAGGATCTTGAAACAGCGTGGTAGGAGATTGTCGCAGGCTTACCACACTGTATTGATGGATATGGGCAGATGAGTATTAGCGCACTTGCTGACTTTTAATGTGGGCAAATGCAGACATCCTACTTAGGAATTTAAGGGTGTGTTTGTTACCTTAAAAACTTTTGGAACTAAATTTTTTCAATTTAAAGCTTTTTGCTCTTTGCAACTGTGTTTTATTTTATTTTATTTGCATGTTCCTATACAATATTACAATCTCATTATTTTTTAATCATTTTTACATAATTACCCACACAGTTAATTTGTCTATTTTGGCTTTTTTTTCTTTTCTCTCCATCATTGCTCTTATCATATTATTTCTTTTTTCCATTTCAAAGACTTCTCAATCAAAATTTTTTTTTCCAAAACTTCTATCACTTCCTAAACACATCATTAATTATATATTTGCTTATGGGCTTTAGAATTTATGGGCTCCACAAGAGAGTATCTGGGTAGAAGTCATACTTTAGGGCTCAGTTATTTAAAATGTCGCATTTCCATCATGCTGGGATTGGTCGCACTTCCATATGGCGGCCCACTGGGAATTGACAGGGTAGTGGGCTTCAACTCATTTTCGTGGGCCCACTAAGTGATCCTAATGTATGGCCGCCCAGAAAGATTACGACCTAATAGAAATCAATGGACAAGATAGGAAGAGGAGCATTTTTCCGAGACCAAGAACAAAATTGTGAACGGCTCGGATCACGAAAATGATCGGGGGATGAGTTTTTTTGGAGTACATAAGGTGTATGAAAAAATCGAAATGCAGATATCCGCACCAACCAAAACCAAGATCAATAAAGACAAGGTACAAACAATCAAATGGATAGTCTAAGATGTTAGATGGCTTAAGAAGATTCGATAAGTTGAAGCCCACAAAAATAAAGAGAGATGCAACCGTTGGATGCTAGCCAAAGCCAAAATCAAGAATGCATCAGCAGTTGATTTCCTATCCCACCATCAGCATGTGCCACAAGTGGTTTTCTAACGCCACCTTCCTAATTGCATGCAAGGACCCACTAGCTACAAAAATTGCGTGATGGGGGCATTGCAAATGGCCATGGTTAAACCCATGATTGGGCAAATTTTACAAGGTCCAGGCCTATAGTAAGGCCAAATCTCTCCTCCATTTTCAAAAGCAAGTCACCCCGAGAAAACACCTTGCTATTGGCACATGCCCACTCCCATCTTCCTAGGTCATTCAAGGCTTCAAGCCTTCATCATTTAAACTAAAACTCTCTCCTAGGCCTGCAACATATTTGGGTTGTCTATAACTAACCCGCCAACTCGTTTAGTAATCCTGCCAACTGGCCACCTTAACTATATAAGAAATTTATGTTGAAATTATTGTTGTTAAGTGTCCACTGAAATATTGATATTCAGACCAACAATATACTACTCTTTATGATTATTACGTTTGTTTTTAAGCTATTAATATTTTCTTTATCGCTCAAGAATCTAACTTGTTTTATATCAGGTAATAGTTAATAAATTAGTTTTCTTACAACCTTTTTCGAATCCAAGTAGAAAACTCTAGCGCAGCACTTAAATGGGTTATAAATGGATTCAGATTGAGCTTTTGTAAATGAATTAGTGTTGATATTTTATAAATGGATTAGAATTAAAAATACGCTCCTACCACCCAATCCAATCCGATTGCTCCCTTGTTCTCTCCATACCACTTAAGCCAATGTAGCTAGAGTGCATGCTATTCTTTTCATCCCATCAAGCCTTCCTGATGACTGGCGTCTAGCACTACCCACATCATCCCATGTGATATCTGTTAGAATTATACTCCTATAAGGTGTCCTAATTAAATAATAAGTCTTGGATTTAAAGAAAGCTCAGCATATCTGAGATATGTACGCAATCTGAGTCCAAGTAGAACTACACTTCTACTAAGAGTCATGATGGGAAGGGTTCTATATAAAGAGAAGTCTAGGTCCCTCTCCCAGACATATACATTATAAGTGGTTCCCATCTACCGCTGGTATCACAGGGAAAAGTATTGAGGGAGAAGACCTCGTACTCTACTCGGTTTACAGGTGGAATCTACACACACATGGATTCAGATATGCTTCCGCATCACATGATTTCCAACATGTGGTATCAGAGCACACGTTTCGATTTTGGGTATAATAGATTCCACCCATTATATATATATTTAATAATGCTTGAAATATTCATCATTGCATTAGAATATTCATGCGATTATTATTATTATTATTTTTTGGATGTATGAATTTGAAATATGTATGAATGCATTATGCCATAATTTATTTTTTTTAACAATGGATTAAGACCCATGATGCCATACATGGATTTGTCATATAATATTATTTTTATAAGTTATATGCAATTGATACGTTGAATTATTATTTTTGAATGCATCTGAATGCATCTGAATGCATGTTTCGGATTAAATCATCTATTATTTTTGGATGCATTATAGAGTACAATTTCTCCTAGAATTTTGCCATTGGAATTTTGCTTACACCACATATTTTTTATATAAAAAAAAAGTCACAGCTAGGGTAGCAATCAAACGAAACATGAGTTAACTTCCATTGATATTCACTAAATTGGTTGTCAACTTCGGTTTTTCTCCTTCAGATCATTCAGCTTGTTATTTCAGAATTTTTTTTTCTTTTCGATCTACATTGAAATTTAGCATGCGTAAATCTGGAATTACTTTTCAGTATATGAATAATCTGGAATTTCTTCATTAATGCCTTTGATACGTTATTAATTTTTTTATGCAATAATAAAAATTAATTCCATGTTTCAGTCTGATTAAAAAAAAATTCTGCATGTAACTTATAATCTACGGTAATGGGTTGCTACCTATTTTATGAAAACGGATTGCTGTCTATTATTACACACATATTTGGAATTGCTTGTAATTTTTTTTTTAAAAAAGGGGGTGACAAATTCCGATGAAGAAAAATGTGTCTGCCTATGTCATTCATATTTTATTTTTAGGTGGTCATATCAAATTTTATAAAATATGATATTAATTGTTGCACGGATGTATGGAATTTATTATCCGTTCAAATTTCGTAGGCATGTATTTCTTTTCTTCCTTTCGGTGTGCATGTAATTATTATTTTAGACATATAATTATTATGGTATATATACATGTATATATATAATATACATGTGCCGGGTAGCATAAATGTATACATGTAAAATATATTTTTTTTTAATCTAGAATTCATGGCCAAATCTGAAATTACAACCAAATCTAGAATTAATGTCATGGATTTATTTATTTATTTTTGCTTGAATTTTTCCTTCTGTTTAGCACATATGACGGTTATCTGTGCATTAAATGTTTAACTATAATAATAATAAAGCCCATGAGGTTGACCCATATCCTGAAAACCCATTTCCGTCCAAATTGAACCTGCCTATTGCACCTGGGCGGGCCAACTTTTCAGGCTCAACCTTATAGGCCCATGTGGGCAGCCCATTTTAGCTTATAATTGTCCAGGCCCAAAATCCAACAGCCTAATAGATGACACATGACCCATTATGAACTGTCCAATTATAAATTAACATAATTTTTTATCCTCTTATCCAAATTGGACGATCTAATAGTGGTTTTCTATGTTTTTGGATATTCTGGATCTAATGGAAGGGTCTTATTAATCCAAATAGGTCAATAAATGTGATTTTTTTATATCGATGAAAATACATGCAAATTTTTGAATTATATGTGCAATTAATTCATATGATTAGTTTATAAATGTCTAATTAGCAATTTATTTATGATTTATTGCTTTCTATTTATTTCAGCATGCAATATATATGAATAATTATATAAGTTATGATTATTAAATTTTATAGTGAGATTATATTTTATGGTATGACTGGTGGTTGGTGTCTAGGCAAGAGATATAGAATAGGATCATATAGTTATTTAATTAGGTCTCTGCTATGTAGGGGGAGCCTCCCACGCCCCACCTCACTTACCTAGCTGACCAAAAGAAATAATACGGAATTTAATCGCACATAATAAATTTAATAATCATTATTATTGAATTATTGATATATATATTATACTCTATAATTTATATTAATAATTTTGATTATGTATTTCTAGTTGCCCCAAAGGGTCTAAAATATATTTTCAAAAAAATTATTAAATATTGGAGAGAAAAATATTATTATTTATTTTTTTCTCCTAATGGGAATTGTAATTAATTGTCATTATGCAATTTATGTTTAATAAATACTGTTCATCTTTATGTCTTTGTTGCCCTGAAGGGTATAAGATATTTAGTTAATCAAATTTATTAAACAAAGAGAGAATAATATGATTTTTTCTCTCATCATAGAAATTACATTATTAAAGAATATTATATTATAGTTCTACTCGAAAGTAGCTATAATTTAATATTTATCAGTAATTAACTAGAACTACGTAAACATGGAAAATTTTCTACCCGAAGGTGGAGATTTCTTGATTTTATGTATTCATAATTAATTATTGAATATTCTTGTTTATCATAGCATTATTAAATATAATAATGCATTATTGCTTGTGTGATTAAATTTTAAATTTTTTAGCTATCATTAATTAATGTTAATGGAATTGTTACATGATATTTTATCTCAATCATAATAGTAACGTGAGCTTAATCATTTTTTATAGTTATGGCTCCTATTCCTCAATCTCATCTGTCTAATATCCTGACACTGAATGGATCAAATTATTTTGATTGACATGAGCAATTACTTATTACCTTAGGATGTTTGGATCTGGATTTATCCCTTCATGTTGCAAAACCTAATGACTTAACGCCTGAAAGTACTGATAATTAAAATATTCAATTTGATAAATGGGAGCGTTCCAACAGGTTCTCTTATAATTATAAAGAGTACAATAGAAAAGAATATCAGGGGCTCTATTTCTGATCCTGAAAATGAAAATGCTAAAGTTTGTCTTGACTCAATTATGAAAAAATTTAGTGGGTCATATAAAGCATTGGCTGGAATGCTTACTAACAAATCGACTTCAACGAAATATGATGACATTTGTGGAGTGCGAAAGCACATAATGAAAATGTCAAATATAGCTGAGAAACTTAATGAACTAGCGATGAAAATCTCTGACTCTTTCCAAATCATATTTGTCTTAAACTCTCTTCCATCTCAGTTTTCACAATTCAAAATCTCCTATAACACACAAAAGGAGAAATGAACTTTAAATGAATTAATATCCATGTGTGTACAAGAGGAAGAGAGATTAAAGCAAGATTAATCAATGACTATCTATTTCACATCGACTTCTAAGCAGTACAAGTCAAAGAAAGAAAAATGGAAGAATAAATTCCCATTAAAGAAAGGCTTAAAGGATGGATTGAAAAAGTCTGTTGAAAAATGTCATTTCTGTAAAAAGAAAGGACATTTTAAGACAGATTGTCTCAAACGGAAGAATTGGGTCGAAAAGAAAGGTAACAATTATGTACATGTTTGCCTTGATACAAATTTCATAAATGTATCATTTAATTTATGGTGTATTGACTCTGGTGTTTTTATCCATGTTTCAAACTTTTTGCATGCATTCCATTTAACCCGCAACCCAAAACCGCATGAGTCGTCTATTTTAATGGGCAATCTGACTAAGTCCAAAGTCAAAGCAGTAGGAAATTGTAGGCTTCGCCTTGACACTGGACATTGTTTAGAACTGCATGATATTTTTTATATTCCATCAATTTCTAGAAATCTAATTTCTTTGCCAACACTTGATATAATGGGTTATTCTTTCAGTTTTGCAAACTCAAAATTTTTTTATTTAAAGATTCTATTTTAGTTGGAACTGGAACATTGTTTAATGATTTATATCAAATAAGTGCAGAATGCTCATTTATTAATTGTTCATCTACCTTAAATGTATGTACTGGTAATAAACGTGGTATGATTGATGAAAATTCCTTCATGTTGTGGCATAAAAGGTTGAGTCACATATCGAAAGAAAAGATGCTAAGATTAGTAAAAAACGGGATATTACCTACTCTAGATTTTACTAATTTTAGCATATGTATCTATTGTATTAAAGGAAAACAAACCAAAACTTAGAAAAAGAGTGTCACGAGAAGCAATGGACTTTTAGAATTGAGCCTCACCGATATTACTGGTCCATTCTCATTAAGTATTGGAGGTGAAAAGTACTTTATCACGTTTATTGATGATTTCTCACGTTATGATTTTATTTTCCTATTACATGAAAAGTCTGATTCTTTGAATACTTTTAAAATATTCAAAGAATTAGTAGAAAAGAAATTAGATAGGAAAATTAAAGTTGTGAGATCTGACAGGGGCAGTGAATATTATGATAAACATGGTCAATTAGGTCGAATACCTGGTTCATTTGCTAAATTTCTAGAAGAGAATGGTATTGAACCTCAATACACGATGCCTGGAACTCCCTAACAAAATGGTGTTGTTGAAAGGAAAAATAGTACTCTCATTGATATGGTGAGAAGTATGATTAGCAACTCATCCTTACCTTTATTCTTGTGGAGTGAAGTCTTGAAAACTGTTATGTATATTTTCAACAAAGTTCCCAGTAAATTTGTTCCTAAAACTCCATTTGAGTTTGGGTCAGGCAAGAAACCCAGTTTGAGACATGCATATTTGGGATTGTCAAGCAGAAACAAGAATACTTAACCCACAAGAAAAGAAATTGGATCTAAAGACTATTAGTTGTTTTTTTATTGGGTATCCGGAATGGTCCAAAGGGTATAGATTTTACAGTCCATATCATAATACTAGGGTCATTAAGACCGGAACAGCTCGATTCATTGAGAATGACGAAAATAGTGGGAGCACAACTCCACAAAATGTGAAATTTTAGAAAATTAGAGATCTTTCCTCTGGTTCATCATTAATAGATGCAAGAACTGAGATTATTGATCATAACATTACAGATTAACAACCAGAAATTACCGTGCAGCCCATGAAAGAGACTAATAATGAATCGATCCCAATTCCAAATGACATTCATCAATATGATAATGTAGAACATATTAATGAGTCAAGAAGGTCTAATAGAATAAAGAGACATACTATTTCAGATGACTACATTATATATTTGAAAGAATGTATTGACGATCATTATATTGAAAATGATCCATTGACATTCAAAGAAGCCATTAACAGTGAAAAGTCTGAACTATGGATCAATGCTATAAAAGATGAATTAGAATCCATGTTTCAAAATAAAGTTTGAGATCTTGTTACGTTGCCAAAAAGAAGCAAACATGTTGGTTGTAAATGGATATTCAAAACCAAACGAGACCCTAAAGGTAATGTAAAAAGGTATAAGGCCAGACTTGTTACCAAAGGATTCACACAAATAGAATGCATTGATTATAAGGAGACATTCTCACCAGTCTCCAGAAAAGACTCATTCAGAATCATTATGACATTAATTGCTTACTTTGACTTAGAGTTACACCAAATGGATGTAAAGATGACATTCCTAAATGGGGATTTAAAAGAGGAGGTATACATGATGCAACCTGAAGAATTTGAAATGGAAAGAAAGGACAAATTTGTATGCAAATTAAAGAAATCTATATATAAACTTAAACAAGTTTTCCGATAGTGGTATTTAAAGTTCAACAAAGTTATCACTTCTTTTAGATTTACAGAAAACATTGGTGACCAATGTATATATCTAAAGTTGAGTGGGAGCAAGTTTATATTTCTGATTCTATATGTAGATGATATTTTGCTTGCTACTAATGATTTAGGTCTTTTACGTAACATTAAAAGTTTCCTTTCTGAATATTTTGATATGAAAGATATGGGTGAGGCATCATGTGTCATAGGAATTGAGGTTCATCGAAATAGGCCTAAAAGACTTTTAGGGTTATCACAGAGGACATATATCAATAAAATTTTAGAAAGATTTCAAATGTCCAATTACTCATCATGTGAAGTACCAATCTTTAAAGGTCAAAAATATGATTTGCATCAGTGTCCACAGAATGAGATTGAGAAACAGGAAATGAGGTCCATCCCATATGCTTCTGCTCTTGAGAGCATGATGTATGTGCAAGTTTGCACACGTCCTGACATCAGTTATGCAATGAGATTTCTTGGAAGATATCAAAGCAATCCAGGAATGGAACATTGGAAAGCAGTAAAGAAAGTAATGCGAAATCTCCAAGGAACTAGAGATTATAAGCTCACATATGCAAAAACTGATCAATTAGAAGTGATCGGTTACACAGATTCAGATTATGCTGGTTGTACAGACAGCAGAAGATCCACATCAGGCTATGTTTTCTTATTAGCCGGTGGAGCAGTTTCATGAAAGAGTGGGAGACAAAATTGTGTTGTTGACTCTACAATGGAAGCTGAATTTGTTGGTCGTCATGAAGCATCCTCACATGCACTTTGGTTTAGGAAATTTATCTCATAGCTTAAAATTACGGATTCTATTTCTAGGTCTCTGAGAATCAGTTGTGACAATTCATCAGCAATTAGTTTCTCCAATTATAGAAGAATTACTGGCGCTAACAAGCATATTGATGCTAAGTTTATGTCAGTACAAGAAAGGATTAATGATCATTTGATATCAATTAGTTTCGTTAGTACTGTTGACATAATTGCTGATCCCATGACTAAGGCCCTGGCGCCTAAGGTCTTCTCTGGACATGTAAGAAATATGGGTCTTGTTATGTAGGACAATTATTGATGTAATCAATATATTTTGAGATCTCATGTTGGATAATTATTTTCTTTTGTTTCATTATGGTATTTTGTTGACAATTTTATGTGATTTGGAAAGAAAAGATTTTATCTATTTGATATTAATGTGGGACATTAAAATCACATAATTGTAAATCTGTCATTAAGAACTTAGTTAAGTAAATTTGTTAATATTCTGATGCATGGAAGGAATTATGTTTATATTGCATATAACCGCCATGATCTATGTTGACAAATTTTCTTAATTTAAGTATTAAAGTTGAATTGCGTATGTAATGACTGTGCATATTTTTTCAAATGAGTGCACTCGTCTGGTAATTTTTCAAATGTTAAATCCAAGGATTGTGTTTTAAGTATAATTTTCTTTTCTTTCTTAAATTTTATTTTAATTAGACCAAGTGGGAGAATGCTAGAATTATACTCCTATAAGGTGTCCTAATTAAATAATAAGTCTTGAATTTAAAGAAAGCTCGGCGTATCTGAGATACGTACGCAATCCGAGTCCAGGTAGAACTACACTTCTACTAAAAGTCATGATGAGAATGACTCTATATAAAGAGGAGTCTAGGTCCCTCTCTCAGACATATACATCACAAGTGGTTCCCATCTACCGCTAGTATCATAGGGAGAAGTGTTGAGGAAGAAGACTTCGTACTCTACTCGGTCTGCTGGTAGAATCTACACACATGGATTCAAGTACGCTTCCGCATCACATGATTTTCAACAATATCTCCATTTCCAAAATCATAGCCTTTTCTCTCCCTCCACAGCTAG
Organism: Annona squamosa; assembly: GCA_035584095.1. Lineage (NCBI taxonomy): Eukaryota > Viridiplantae > Streptophyta > Magnoliopsida > Magnoliales > Annonaceae > Annona > Annona squamosa. The sequence continues at coordinate 49,906,765 of JAXCLR010000001.1, read as the reverse complement.
TGTTCCCAATCTAGTACAATAGCCCCTCAGGACTTCCATGAACCAGCCACCAAGGGCATCTGACACCCAACACTCTTGAACCACTATTTGCTCTCCCCACCAACTATTAATGTTCAATCCATGTCCCAGAGCCAGAACATCACCATTCATCACCGTCATCTACCACTTCCCATTTGAATGATAATCTAAAGATCAGAGAGCTCATTGACGTCTATCTTCTCTTTGGCACCTTTGATTCCAAACACAACATCTTTCTCCTATTATCACCATCCAACCACTGCCTTCTCAGTTCGCACTGGACATTTGGTCCAAGCCTCCAAGGAATGCTCCCGTTCCTCATTCCAGCACATAGGCCACATCCATGCATATGGAGCCATTAGGAATTCATCTTCCCGCAACTGTTACCCAATTGATCCTACTCAAGCAAGACACACCTTTAATCGGCAAGCCATTTTGCATTTGCATACACGTCAACGTAGGAAGGTTGAATCAAAATGCAGTAGATTAAAATCTAGCATATGTTGAAGTGCCCATCTAGTTTCTTCCTTCCATGCTTGGCCCCTGTATTTCGCATTTCACTTTTCATCGCATTTGCACATTAGGTTGATTAAATGGATTGGCAATAGAGTTGCCTTAATTTATAAGGCATTTGATCTTAATCCATTCATTCTATTTGCAAAATCCACCCATTTCCTTAGAGACGAGTCTCTTCCAACACACTTTTCTATGCTATGAATGGTACCTCCATTCTCTTCAGCTTTCTGTAAAAAAATTCGCTTTTTATTCCTTTAGTACTTCTGGGACAATTTATTAAGAGAAAATAAGGGATATGCTTTGTGTATTTGTTGATCATCTTTTTCAAATAGTCTAACTCGTGATCTCTTTATTCAATGCCTTAAGGTATACAATCTAACCACCAGTGGCAACTCTTTGTATTTGTATTCATTCATGCATCTATTTTTCCTTTCATGGGCATCATTGCATCATACATTCTTAATACTACTAATTGTTAACTTTTCACGCATCTTGCTAACTTACTGATCCATTGACTTGCATTATGAATTTTAATTTTAATTTTCTGTCATATATATATGAATTTTATGTTTACTTCCCAATATTTACACCACATTTATTTTCTTCAATTGCATGATTGTACATTTTCATGTTTAACTTTTTAGCATTTTGCATAATGTACGATGAGCATTTTTAGGTCCATACGTTAACCTATCACACTTTCCCTCACAATGTGTTAAAGGCACTTTGAAGCTTTAAAGGCTCTACTTTAACTAGCTTATAATCCGCAGTTAAAAACCATTTTCTATAAGATAGGCGACTGTTTCGACACTCAAATGAGCACTAAAAGAAAACTAGCAAATCCCACAACCGCAAACGCTTGAGCCTTTTTGGACCCTCTTATCATGCGCATTAAGCGCTTTGCAAGCCCGAAAATGCACACGCATCTAAGGGCGTTAATTGATCTATGCGTGTTAATTGACTGAGTTGGATGAATTGCGATGTAATCCTAATCCTAACGCGTTTAAAATATCTTAACTTTAATCTATTTATAAACCCATTTAAAAACTTTATCCCTAATCCATTTACAACTCATTGAATAAACGGGTTGACCAATTGTTAATGAGTTGTATAGCAGATGATTTGAAAGACTAGATTTTGACAAACAAAGATTTAGCAGGGAAAAGCGAAAGTGTGTTATTGGTGTAGCAAAAATAGAAATAAGGCTATAACAAAAAAATAAAATTAAGGTAATAATGTAAAAATGAAAATTGAGTTATGAGAACAAGATTTAGTAGTGAAAAATAACTAAAGAATTTACGTGTGTGTGTGTGTGTTATAGACTTTAAAGGATTCAACGAGTTAAACGAGCTAAATAAGTTAGATGAGTTAACCGAGTTACTAAATGAGTTAACAAGTTATACAATCTTACTACTAATCTATTTATTTAATTAAATTATTGAGCAGGTTAATTGATTATAACCCATTTATTTAAAAATTTCATTTCAAACTCATTTATAAATAAGTTAGACAAACGGATTAGTAAGTTAACCATGACTAATAAAACCCTTGCATGCATCCGAATAACGTGTTCGGCAAATTTGCAGAAAAACAATTTTTTGCTATTTTCTCTCCTTAATACCCACCAAGTGAGCTCTTTTGAAAAGCTAAAAATCCTAGCTTTGCAAACAAGCGTGGCCCTAATGTTTTTTCTGCTTCGAAAATAAGATTTGTTGTAATCTTGCAATACATTTTTTAAAACTTCTATACACCCACAGCACCATTGAGGTCTCAATTTTGTTACCCCATTTTTGGCACATCTTGGTAATTAAATTTAAAATCTTTTTACTTATTATATTTAAAATTGTTTACTTACAATAGCAAAATATTCTGCTCGTTCTACTTAAAAATCATTTGTTTTATTATCATACCAAACATCTTTTAAAGTTTTTAAGTGGGTAGTATTTATAGAAATATTAATAATAATAGAATTTTTGCATCCGCAATTGTAAAGTTTGATTGAAATTAAATTACTGACATGCAAAGTTTGATTGAAATTTTTGCATCATATAGATATGCATGATATGCATCTATAGCTACAATATTTACCTAAAATTGTAGATGTACTTATATACCCTAAATCCTTTTTTCCAAATTGAAGAAAATAATATAATATAATATGAACAATGACGAAAAGTAAATATAATAAAGTTAAAATAGATAAATATATTGAAAAATAAAATATTTGTATAAGAACATGTAAAGAAATAATTTTAAAAATATATATATACTCGCCAAAAATTATAGATTTTATATTGAAAAATTTTAGCTTGAGGAGTTTCTTACTTAGCCAAACACACCCTAAACTATAAAAGTAAAAAAATTATAAATATTCCTCATATCAAATAGATTTTTAAATATGAACAATATTTTTAGAAATAATAATCTTATATTTTAAATATATTTTCTTTCATTTTATAATTTTATATATACAAGAATATTTACATAATTTTCAAAAAAGGTTGACGGTTTACTAACTCCTGCAATTTCAAGCAAATTTAACACGCCTACGGATGCAAAAGCCCCCATAATAATTATATAAATTTTCGTTTGACGTTTGAGAAAAATGAGAGAAACTGAGGAAAAAATTTGTAGGTGAAACAGACGTTATATAACAAGAGTAATGGGAGTAAAGAACATAAAACTGACACAGATAAAATAATTATATAAAAAAAATTGCCCAAATAATAGTAAAGATAGATAATGGGAAAATGTGGAAGAATAGAGGATTTTTTTTGGCTCATTGCCAAACGCAGCCGAAAAATATAACGACCACATAGTCCGTAAATTTATCAAAATGTTATCATAAATCATAGGATATTTCTCTATCTAGCTGAATACTCATGACGGATTTGGAATAGATATACAAATCAAATAGTTTTGTTAGTAGATTTTTACACCTGTCGAATAAGGCCCACCAAAATAAATATTTGACATGGATAAAACATGATTACTCCGTTAAACAGGCGGACCACACTTCACTTTAGTCATCAAAATAAGTCAAAAATCGTGCAGTAACACGAAGACTGATGACATGGACTGCAACAAAGTAGAAGGTTACTCCCAAACCTATTTACCAAACGAGCAAATATCCTCAAATGCAACAACTACGTTGATAACAGGAGATGCCTAAGCATCTTCTACGCACAATGTATCGGAGCAAATGCCTTAGGATCGTCTCATATCATGGTCCGGAGAAAATGCATGAGCATCATCTGCAAATAATGTCCAACTAGAGAGCACTCTTGGCTTTCTAAATCACTAAATGACGCACGAAAGCTCTTGGAAATCTTGCTACACTGCCCGAATTGGCTGAGACCATGAAACCAGACAGCTCCAGAAAGCTCGCCGGACAGCACTGCTAGCCCCCACGTCAGCTGGGTTGGTCTTCACATTGAATCGGTAAAGAGCATTAATGCCAACAAAAACGTTACCCATCAATCGCTCCTCCCAAATCGGGAGAGAGAGCTTCCAAGGAAAATTTGCCATAAAAATTAGGCCACCCCGGACACATCACGTGCATCATGTACATGGGAACCCAGCAAGCCTAGACCGATTAGGACCTTCAAACTTACTCCTACCTCTTCTACTAGTACATAGCCTTCAAAATATGACCGAGTCTTCATTTTGGGACCTTTTTGTGGCGAAACAGGATGCACATGGACAACTACTAGTTGCTGTAGCCATCCGCTCGCAAAGCTAGGATGCTGACACGCAAGACCAGAAATTTCTCTTTAGATTAATAATGGATATGAGGCCAGAAATAAATTCCATGAAATATTGACCTTTTAGCTACAAATTACTTCTTCCCACATAATAGGGCTTCAAATCAACAGAACTCTTTTGGGGGTCTGATGGCTTCCCACATAGGCAATCCCAGGTCTGCCATTAGTCTGAATCTGATGATCCTGTTCATAGTTAAATAAATGAAGAAATGAATATCAACGGATCATAATACAAGCAGCTTCAAATTGAAAGCCCTAACCTAGAAGAGGCAATTTGTATATTCCACTAAGAACGATAGAACCTAAAATCGACTAGTGCCTCAAACTGCAAGCCAAACACCGAGAGATCCCTTCCATTAAATCAGCGTAGTTGCCAGCAATTAAGAAACAGGGCAGTGATGAGGATGCTGATTTCCGTAGGAAATTTAGGTTCCTAAACAAGCACATCACAGCCTTCTGAAATGTGATGTCCTAGAAAAATACACCATTCAGGGCTGTGTGATTGAGAGGAGATTTTATACTGCCATGGAATAGTCATATCCTTCCTGGGCTTTCGTACTTTTCAGGACCAGGTAATATCCACCAAGGCCAGTTTCATGAAATTCCTAATGCTGCAAGTTGCATCACTTGCGGACATCATCTAAGATCTAAAATGGTAGCTGGTGGTACCACATAGGAAATGGTAAGAATGCATGCAATACTGGAAAATAAATGGGAATACAACAACTATTTTTCAGTAGGTAGAACAAAGCAACTGATCGTTGTTTCATTTTCCAGCACACACTGTTTTTTTTTTTTTTTTGAAGGCACCTACGACTCTATGAGCAGTAGTGATAAGAATTGATCGCAGGAAAAAAACTCCAATCCACTGAACGAACATTCTGTAGTATACAAGAAGCATGAAGCTACAAGAGACACGAAGCAAAAGTTATTCTCCTGTGTGGGAATTACTGATCCAAATATAATGAAATAGTCATTGTTCAAATTATCTCAACCAGTATTTGCTGTGTCAGTATCTCAGATACGTTATTACATCAGTGATCTCTTTTATTAAAAACATTATTGCTTTCATCTGAAATAATGTCCTTTTTATCAAGGAACTTCATTAGGAAAAAATAAATTTTTTTTTTTTAAAAAAAAGCTGATAGAACTCCTCAGTTGATTCAAAATAAATAAAAATATGCATGCCAAAAAATTACTTTACTAAAGAAGATACATAGGAGACCACTATATGACACCAACAAATTCACAAGGACTTAAAACACAGAAATTAGGCGAATATTAATATATTCTATATAAATATATGCATTAAATTTTTTATGATGGGATCCGCTTCTCTATAACTAGGTTACACCAAAGTTTTTTATGCATCCCCTATTCACTTAGTCCATTGTGTTTAGCAATATCAGTTTTAACTAAGAGAGCAAGTTTCATCCAAATCAAATGCATATATGGGCCATTGCTTAATATATATCTTTGTGTAAATTATGAAATGTTTTTATCCATTCACAAATGCATTAGCATGGAATAACACTTTATAGAATCATTTACCTATATAGGAATTATGTTTTATATGATTAAACAGTTGAAAATACAACTTTGGGATGAATATATAAATCAAACAATTTTAGGAAATTCTCTAACACAATTGGTTGTGCTATGCAACCACTATTTTTTTATTTTTTTTCACATCAAATCCATGTATCATGCGTCCGTTTGGATAAACATATAACTTTTCATTCTTCACTACCACCCTATTTTTTAATTATTTCTTCACATCTTACAATATAACTATTATACTTTTTAGTTATTTCTACGCAATTACCTATACAACTAATTTATCTGTTTCAACTTTATTCTCTTTACTCCTCATTGTTAACCCTATCATATCATATTATTTTATCTTATTTCAAAAAAATTTATACCAAAAGCTTTCCTCTAAAAGTTTCATCACTTCCCAAATACACCCTATGTTTAAAACTATTTATTTAGCTTATATATAAATCAACTGAGTTGAAAATTTTTATAACCAATCATATATTTAAAAAATATAACTATAAAGAACCATATGCATTTACACTTCTGAAATATATAAAACACTAATCAACATGATTTTTCATATCATAAAAATATCAATGGTGGAGAATGTGATGGATCGCTATGATCTAGAACAAAATTTTAAAAAATCAAGAATAAACTCAAAACTGATATCGAAATTTTTATAATCAATAACTATAAAGAACCTTGTGCATTTACACTTGCTGGGAAATATATAAAACTCTAATTAATATGATTTTTCATACTGTACAAATATCAATGGTGGAGAATATGGACCGCTTGGATCTAGAACAAAATTTTATAAATCAAAAATATAAAGTACAAAACTCAATAGATTCCATCATGCAATCAATTACATTCATTTTACACGTTTGATGGGGCCCATGCACATCTTTGTTTCTGACGAAGCTTGTAGGCCATGTTCATCAAGGTGGCCAAAAATGAATGGGATTACATCAAGAGACTTAAGTGAGACCCTTTACCGATTTAGGGATGCGATTACAGTTGTTTAAAAAGAATTAAAGGAAGAAATGGTCAACATAATTTTTGAAAAAACAAAAATATCAACAATATCATCCTTAGTCTGACAATGATATAGATATGTCTTCCATATTATCAATAAAATCAGCAATAAATGAAAATCTCAATTGCCTATACAATAATTTATCGAGTCATCTCCCAATTAAAATTTCCATTTCCTAAGATAATGAAAACCAGTTGATATCCAGGTTAGCCATATTTGCCTGGTTCTCTCTACTCCCTAGATTGCTATTGAATTTGAGCAACTCTAAATAGCAGTTCAGTCAATATTCCAGACAATGACCAGGTTTATGTCAAAATTTTCTGAACTCCCATCAATTACATGAAGGTCAACCATGAGACCACTTGAGATGTTTTGGTTTTTAAAATGGGATCAATATCCATCTTCCTATGGTACACTTAACTAGGAACACTCGGGTTAATTCGTTTAATTCAGTCCAAAATGATCTTGTAGTGAAGCCATGAATCTGCAAATATGAGGTTAAGACAGCACGCTAGATTATGCATGAAATCACTAACAAACGAATAAAATGAATGTGATTATCCTAGTAAAATATTTAAATGTCTTAAAACTATTTCTGGACATAGTTGGTAAACATGGAAAATATCAATGATCAATGCATGCATATCATCATAGTCTGAGCATGCAGACTTCTACAAGACATGCATCAAGTGCATGAGATGCCTTTGTAACATTTGCATTAATACTGCAGTTTATATATGGCAACAAAAATATTATCGGTCATGACCTGAGCGCTTAAGAAATCCTGCGTTTGGTACATGGAATTAGCCAAATTAAAATGCCGTGACCAGAATTCTTTTCAAGGATAGAAGGGTATCATTTATTTTTGGGAAAAAAGAGCTTTGGCTGAAATCACAGAGACACAAAATCATCTACCATTATGAATTTATGATCCACGGTGAGAGAAAATAGAACTGCCAGCCATGGAAGAATCTATACCACCATTATGATCACTATTTTCCATACATGAAAACATTAATTGCATCAAATGTTGGTGCTAGAACTGTATCACCTATGTACAGTATAGAATCATAATTTCTATCACTGAACATAGGGATCAGATAGTAACCAAAATAATGTGCATGGTGAAAGATAACATCTGTCCACGAACCGGAACCTCAGATTACCAAAACACTGTTCTGATGCAGGAACATCCTAGAAGAATCATACATCATGAATATTCATATTCCAAAGTAGTGTGACATTTCTTACTTCAGTCAACTCGAAAATAAGCCAATGTCATCAATATCATTGAACCTCACATTTATTAATTTGGACTCAACAGATAAGACTTATTCCCCTACTGTGCTCCATAATAGGGGAGTTTTTTTTTTTTTTTGGTTGGACACAACATAATAGGGGAGTTGATATGATATATTTATGATATAGTAAGCACAGAATCTGAGAGAGACGTAAAAAAGAGAGAAATCAACAGAAAAAAATTAACAACAAAAATAATCAAACCAGAAAATCAATACGCAGCTTCTCATGCGTTCCTAGCAATCAATAACAGAGAATCATTCAAATGAAACCACTTGAATTAATTCCAGTCGCTGAATACACATGGTATCCCAATAGATGTATATCTTAATAAGAATAAGATGACACTGTACCTTTGTATCTTAGAGCAAAGACAGAAATGCAGTTTTGGAAGAGTGAGTGATTGATATGTAAATTTCATCTCCCCTCAACATGCTTGAGCTGATACTGCAGCAACATTTGCATATAACGGTCATGAAAGTTCCAGTGCCACTGAAATCTTGAACATGTTTGCAACACCACACAGGCATAATAACAGAGGAAAGAGAGCTAATAACCACACCACCTTCCCACACACCCCAAAATAAGTAACTTAGTTTTACAAGAACAAGGATGCAATCGGTTGTATCTCCAATACAAAAAGTAATTTTTCTATAAAAGAGCTTGAACATCTTTTAATGCAACATTCACACAACAGACAGCTACCCAAGAGGAAGGCTTGAATCTAGCTGTCCACGATAGGATCATGCAGAAATGATTCAATCCCCACAAATTTATAAGGTGAACATGTCCCTGCCACATGCACTGCAATCCCATAGTAGAAAACCAGGTTCCTACTGTTGATATTTCAAAGCACTTTGTCATATTCAGAACGCACAAATGTGAACTACAGTGGTGAATTGCTGCATTCACCTTCTACACATATGTATACATGAGGCCTTTTTTCCAGGAAAGGCCTTCCAGTAGATATCAAATAAGAACATCACTGTAAAAAGAAACTTATGGCATGATCACCAACATCGGTTGACACGCTGACAAATGCGAAAGTAGTAAACGCCTATATCCACATGGAGAACTTCCAAAAGGACATCCAAGCAAGGTGTGAAATTAGTTGTGAAAGAAGCCGGTCTAACAAGAATTTTGCGCGATAATCAATACATCCAAGATGATTATTCCTGAACTAAGAAACCATGGTTTATCATAAAATAGTGATCGCGTAAGAATATTACAGAAGCCAGTGTCCATTTCCATATAAATAAGTGGAAAAGATACAAAAATGAGGCAGAATAGTAGATTGGATATGCTACAGGTAAATATGATGACAGTGAGTGCATATCCTGCTTTCTTCCTTTGCCCAACGGAAACCACAGGTGAACAAGGAAAAATAAAAGTTAATACCCACGTTGCAATTATAGTTTATAACAAACTTGTCCAGTCCTCGGGATATCAAAGCCTCTGAAATTCTAAAAAAAAATAAATATGGAAGGGCATCAAAAAGAGTGTTGCCCACTACTGTGGTACATGGCGGTACATGTAAATCAAAGAAAATGCTCTTTGAAAATTAAGGAAGCAGATCGAGCACAGTTGCATATGAATCATCCATACGCTCAATCCATAAAAGGTTAAACAAAATTAAGTAAATTACTGCTCCATTGAACTTAATCAACAGAAACAATGGTTAAAACAAATAGTCAAGATTTTTTAATTAAAAAACATAATCAAGAAACTCCTAAAACAAAAACATCGCAATTGCTCTTCAATTTTTTTTCTTGGGGCTAAGTTTCCATAAAGATATTCAAGAACAAATTTTTTTTTTTTTACAACGCTCCATAGAACAGACCATGACAATATGTGTCACTACAAGGTAAAGATGCCTTTGCAGTTGTCGCAACTGTCATCCATTCAATTGTTACCAAAACCAAAATTCTGATGCTATTTCACAATTCCATGAGCATTAAGTTATTACCTTAACTGTGCTAAGTTTTCCGCCAGTTTCTTCAGGTACTATAAATAGAAAAGAATGCCCCCTCCGCTTCACACCAATTGCCTCTTGCAAACACAATGTGAATATTAAAAGATCGAGCACTATAAAGCAGTATATCCATACTATTCTGGTAAAGCCAGATTAGGGAGCATTGTTTACAATGTGCCAATGAGAAACTATGTTACATACACATGTTTCAACTGAAAACATTTTTACCAAAATGAGATGCCATCACACACACCTTGTGAGGCAAGCTGCATAAATGATGCATGATTAATCATCACTGAAGCTGGAGTATAGGATAACCTGCAACACAATTGGCCTGGCTGCACAAATGAAGAATATCTTTCGCCACCCAAAATTGTCTGGGGTGCCTGCTAAAGAATAACATCAATTGTCGTCCCGCAGTAACAGTGTTTGCAACATCTCATGCAACTCACATCTCTCACCTCTTGGGCTTCAATCAACAGTGGTTCATGAACAAACTGGACCCACAGAGCTCAACTGAAACTGTACATCATCTCCTATTCTTTAGCCAAATAGGCCACCAGTCCCCAATTCCCCTTGCTGCAGCTCTTTCCTCCGTTGTTCTTCCAATGGATCTGGACTCTTCATAACTCTTCGCAGCCGCCTGATGATCACCCCCCACCCCCACAAAAAAAAAAAAAATCATAAAAAAGAACAAAGGAAGAACTAGGGCAAACAATACGACTTTCAATCTAGACATTTATCAACGATCCGAATACCTGTCCTGAGCATGTTGAGCAGGAAATGTTGGCATAAAGTCTTTTGATTTAGGTAGTGGGACCTCGTGGAACCACTCATGATTTAGAGCAGCTTCTGCTGTTATCCGCTGCATTCCACAGAAAATAGGCAGCAAAATGAACAACAGCAAAACAGCATAAAACCAGAATTCATTTTTCTTGACTTAGAAATTTTTGCATCTGGAAACAAACCTTCTTAGGGTCATATGTAAGCAATTTGTTCAGTAGGTCAAATCCAGCCTCAGAAAGTGTAGGTTGTCCAGAGAAGGAAGTGGGCGGAAACTTTTCTCGTAGTTTGTTATACCTGAAAGAAACAGGTCAGTGTTACAAATATGATCCATATGTACTCAACTGAAAGGTGCCAACAAGGTAAACCAGATAGCCTGACCATCATCACCCATAGCTGGTAGCCTGGGAAAACAGTGGCAAGAATAAGAATACTACTCACAAAATTAAGGAATAATCACAAATATGAACAAGCACTTACGGTTGCTTAACAAAGTTGACCTTGACACCAGGCAATTCAGTAAATTCCGGCCATATCTTTGAATTTGGTGTGCCAAGAGTTCGGAAAATCTGTCGTAAAGCAGCAACATAATGCTCAATTAAACAGCGAAGCAAAAACAGACACATTAATATATAGAAGTGAAAGGGCTCCCATCAAGCAGAAACCTTGTCCAGCTGATCAAATTCAGTCTTCCCATTAAATAATGGTTCCTTAGCTAAAAGTTCTGCCATTATGCAACCGAGTGACCACATGTCAATAGCTGTTGAATATTGCTTTGCTCCTAGTAGAAGCTCAGGTGCCCTACAAGATAAAAGTGATGAAAGTCGCGATTAGTTTTCCTTTCTTTTGTTCAATAGTGCAGTATAAAGTTGAAATTAAAATCAATCGAGTCAATTATTTGACCAATCACTACAACAAATTTAATGGCAGTAGCAGCAGGTTTGGCTGACGAAGATAAACTTCATTGCAACAGGGTATATTGCAAATGACAGGGACGGCCGAGTTTTGGAAACAAAAATACTTGCTTTAAAATTTTTTTAAAAAAACTACTGGAAAAAAAATTACCAGGAAATCCACCCAAAATCATTGCTAAAATGGTTCCAAAAACTTTTGTAGTGAATAACTTTATGATGCAAAAATTTGGGTTTTTTGCATCTTAAACCCTCTTACTTTGTATATTTGTATTTTAAACTCCGAAGTTTGGTTGTTTGCATTTTAAACCCAGAAAACTTTGATTCTTTTGCATTTTAAACTCTTAACCCATAATGGCGTTTAAAATTACTATTAATTCATGCAAAACAATGTGAATGCCCTCCAATGTTTTTTAAAAGAACACCTAAATCTGTATTAGAGGTGAAGATATTGTTGGAGCCTCTTAAGGAAAAAATGGAGAAAGCTTAACAGTCAAGTTTAAAATGTAAAAAAAAAAAAAAAAAAAATCTCTGTGTTAGAGGTGAAGATATTGTTGGAGCCTCTTAAGGAAAAAATGGAAAAAGCTTAATAGTCAAGTTTAAAATGCAAAAAAAATAATAATAAATAATTTTTTTTTTAATGTTGAAGGGTATTTACATCATTTTGAATAGATTAACATTAGTTTTTAACATTGTTATGGGGTTAGGGTTTAAAATACAAAGAAACCAAAGTTTTCAGGGTTTAAAATCCAAATGGCCAAACCTTGGGGTTTAAAATGCAAACCCAGCCCCCACCCCCCAACCCCCGCCGCTAAAAAATTAAAAAAAAAAAAGAAGAAGAAAAGAAAATCTTCATGTCTTCAGCTCTTCCTAAACTAAAACAACTTCAACACAATTTTGAAAATCAGATGTTAAGATCATAACAATATTTGGCATTGCTCTTGATTCAAGATATTTCGACATTTTGCTGATAGTTGTTATAGTGTAGAAGTACTATAAATGGAGACAAATATCTTATAAGACCAATCATGAACGCCCATCAAACACAACATTTTTCTCTATTAACCAAGAAGAAACCTTTTGACCCTAAAAAATATTTAAAAAAAAAAAAAAGACGAAACCTTTTGGCCAAAAAACATATTCATCATAAATTTCCAGATCATCAGAGGCAAATTCTTAGATAGAATATAAAGGATGTGTTTGGCAATCATCAAGGTTGTCAATCTAAAATTTTTTAAATCTAGAACTTTTCACTCTCCACAACTCTACTACTTTTTAATCATTTCTTTAAAATTTCCTATACAACTACCTTGCTTTTTAATCATTTCTCTACAACTACCCTATCTATTTTAACTTTATGCTATTTGCTCCTCATTATTACCCCTACCATATCACATTGCTTCTCCCATTTCAAAAAGTTTTCATTGAAAATTTTTCTTTCAAAAAGTGTCAAACATACCCACAAAACAGTTGTGATTAAGAAGGGAATTCAAAAATTATTCATGATAGGAGGACAGATTTGAGGTAGATGAAACTGAATATATTACAGTAAAACCTGAGAAACACCTGAGTACAATAGAAGAATGTACTCATAAGAAGCTCACAAAAAAAAAAAAGGTTTTTCCTTAACCTTTCTTTTAAGAAGTGGAAGGATTGCAGAGAAGAATGCCAAGGAAAAATAGAACAATAAAAAGATTGTGTCAAATTAAACAGGTCAGTTGACAGATGATATTAAATTAAAATGACTGGTAAATACCTGTACCAAAGAGTGACAACCAGGTGAGTATAGGGCTTCAAAGGGCTTCCATATTGGCGAGCTAAGCCAAAGTCACAGATCTTCAACTCGCCACGATTATTTAAAAGTAGATTGGAGGTCTTCAGATCCCTGCATCAAAGAAATAACTTTGATAAATGTAAATAAATATAATGAAGGAAGAAATATCCAAACTTTAGAGGGCATGATACCTGTGAAGCACCCAGTTGTCATGAAGATATTTAACACCCTCCAAAAGCTGTAACATTAAGCACTTAACTTCACTTTGGCTAAAAGGCTGTTTCATTGTCTCCATCAGACCTTTCAGGTCATGCTCCATATATTCCATGACCATAAAAATACTATCAAGATTGCTCCCTACAACGACTTCCTTAACATCTACAATTGATGGGTGATGAAATGATAGTAGAATGTTGATCTCTCTCAGAGAGGTCAGAGGAAAACCTTCTCTTTCTTTCTCCATCTTTACCTTCTTCAGTGCTACAACTTCATCAGTCTTTTTATCCCTTGCTCTGTAGACCACACCATATGTCCCTTCATCTATCTTATTAAGTCTTTCAAACTCATCCACACTTCTACAGCCTTGCAGCATGTTTATACTTCTTTGCGGTGGTTGTGCTTGCTCTGGGCTCTTAATAGAACCATTCTCCTGCTCAGAGTCAGTTTCTAGCTGGTCACTAGCATCAGTGTTGTCTACATCTTCTCCATCAATTTCCATAAGATCATTCTTACTCCCATCAATGTCCTGTTCTTCATCTTCACTGGCTGGTCCGCTGAGACAACCTTCTTTCTCAGAATCAGACTTGGATGGGGGTCCCTCAGATGTCTCCTGTGGGAGTTCTCCAAGCTCCGGGGTTGGCACTTTTGTCTTTAATATGGTATCTGCAGCATTGCTTGAAGGTGTCTTTTTCCTCCTTTTCACCACAACTTCCTCATCAGAAGATTCACCCTCATCCTTAGGAGAAATGTTCTCATCAGCCCATCGAGACGAGGAGATGTTCCTCATTGGGACAAAGTCCTCATCTTCCATATGTGTAGCTTCCTCATTATTGTTCCAATGATCTTCACGAGGCTGAGGATCATATGGAGATAATCCAGCAGGAGATTCTGATGATGCAGAACCTCTATTGGCTGAAGATTCCCGTTGGTCCACTGCCTCCTCTACTGCAATGTGACAACAAGTTACAGCTTCCTTGGATTCCATTGCTGGCTCTGTGAGTGGAGTTGTCTGCTTACTGCTAAGAAATCCATCAATTTTCACAGGAGATGGCTGAACAACATCAGTCATAGTTGGATAAGGTGAACGACGGAAACCTTGAGGCATAGATCGAGGAGGTGGTGGAGGAGGAAGCGGAGCGCCTGCTACATCAGCAGCCTTACCGTGAGACGAATTGCTTACTTGCTTCTCATCCCTGTCCCAAACAATCGGAGAGAACTTCCTCTTTTTACCCTGTGGTGACTTGATGCCATTCTCAGACTTCAAATTCCCATTATCGGAAGCAAGAAGAGTTTCCTGCGCTCCCACATCATCCGACTCACTTCCACTAGACAATTCGCCTGGCTCCCGATCCACCACTCTAGCAGGAAACCCAGAAGCTCTATGATGACCTCCGCTGCTGCCAGAATCACTAGCACTCGATGATGAACGATAGCCACCATTCACCACTTCCCTCTCCTTGATATCCCGCTGCCTAATCCTAATCTTATCCCTGCCCCTATCCCTGTCATCCCTATAATAATCCTTGGCCCGGTCAAGATCATTGCCTCCGCGAGTACGCCCTGCATCATGAAAGCGATCAAACTCATCCTTATAGAAATTCCTCCGCCTTGCCGCTCGTAAATCCGCATCGCGGTCAATAAGATCGTGGTCCCGGAATCCTCCATTTCTTCCGGCTGCCATCTACTCCGCGAGCCAAATCCAAACAACCCAACAGAAACCACCCCCCCGACCGAAGCCCTAAATCCGGATACAAAAACCCTAGATCCCGAAAGAAAAACCCTAGCACCAGATTCGAAAGTTAAAAACCCTAATTCGAGTAAAAAGGGTTAACCGGAATTTGATTTAAGAAAAAGGAATCTTTCAGCAGAAACGAAACCCTAGATCAGATCTAACGGACGACGATAGAGAATGAGAAAAAGGCACGCTTAAAAAAACATAAATATGTATTTTTTGGGTTTTTGGAAGCAAGTAGCGAGAAATCGGAACAGCGGAAAGGCAAAATCTAGAAATTCAGAGAGCGAGAGCGAGAGCGAGAGCGAGAGAGGTGCCCACCGAACGAGAGAGCGAGAGGATTCTCTTGGCTGGCCTTCGCGAGCGGCAACGAAAACACAACACCAAGAGGATCATCTAATCACGCGGATTCCACGTGTGTCAAATATATGTGGACGGGCCCGAGTGCGCAATTGGTGTTTTCAGCCCGTATATATAGTTCCTACAACCCAACCCCACCACCTCCGAAGCGACTCCGCAAATTGATTCCTGGTCTTACTCGAATCCTTCGAAAACAGAGTATTATTACATGAGGATTAATCATATTAGTTCAGGTTAAATAAATACTCTGCTTAACCTGTCTTAAAAAATTCATTTACAGCATTTCTTACTTTTGCTTCATACGATTATTTATCCAAGTTTATGTAACATATAAACTAAGTTTTATCATTTTAATTTTTTTTAGGTGAATTAAGCAAAACATTTGCTTAATCCTAACTAACAGAATTGTCTCTCTTACTATATACTGTACCATTCTAAATCATATTATATAATTTATATTAGAACCTTTAGACAAGGGAATTAGAGTCTCTTGCGTTACTTGTATAAACACTAAACTATATCAATGAAAAAAGAAGTTCCTTAGAATTGGTCATTTATGCTTTCAAATTACTTGATTATTAATGCAAAATTTATTCAATTAAACTGATTCAAAGTGATTTAATTGTGTGTGTTTAGAATTGAATTAAAGTGGATTTTGGATTTATGAACAAGTTAATTGGCATTTTTGTTAAATAAAACCACCACCCGAAAATTCGCGCATTAACTAAGTTGAGCTCTTGGTCAATGCACCTAGTTAAGTTAGGATTGAAGATCTTTTTACCCAATTTTGAACTTGAGCGGGATAATATGTGGCCAGACAAAAGTGATATTCACTTTGTCCGCCCGCTATATAGTTGAGGAAGCCTGTTCAATTGTGCGAGAGAGCGCTACACTATTGGATGGGAGAGTTAGGTGTTTTTAAGAAAAACCCCATGCAGTAAACATAAAAACAAAACTACCAACTCTATTTTATCATGCTCTTTTCTCTCTTTTGCCCACATATAGTTTAGGGTGCAACTTAGGTAGAGTACCATAGGTATTTACCGACCTGACCTTAATGTGGGTAGAATATGGTAGAAAATATTATTCATGTATATAAATAAGATACAAATTATTACCCTCATTCTCAAATAGGATACGAGTAGAGTCGATACGTTAATTACCCAGAACAAACCAATATAGATACTCATATGGTAATTAATTAGATTCATAATTATATACATGTATAATATATATTATATAGTATGTATTATGTTTTGTCTTTGACCTCTTATGTTCGCGCATATTTTAACATTCAAAATTAAATAAATTTTGTACCTTGTGAAGTATAAATTTAAATAAATTCATATATACACCATTGACTTTCAAACTACTTTTATAAATATATTTGTGACTTATGATTATAATATATTAATAGTTTTAATGATTGAATCATGATGGTCTATACTTCATATTTTCATATAATAATATATGTACTTATGATTTTAAAACACAAATGAGTATTATTTTACATTATTTAAAATAACATAGAAATTTTTAAAAAATATTGTAATTGATTATTAAAGGAATCGATTTGGAATTGAAATCGGAACCGACCATATAGATAATGGTAGAGTAGCATGTATTAGGAAACAAACTGATAAATGGGTGAAGCTGAGGTTGGTCTTTTGCAAATAGGGTAGGTAACCGATCCGGGTTGCACCCGGAAAGGCATTGCCCATAAGAAGAATCTCGCACGTCGGGTAGCCCGCTCGATGTTAGGCCGAATGTCCTACCGCAATCGACAATGGTCGTGGCAAGGTTGCCCATTCCAAGTACGTTCGATGCTGGGCTAGATGTTCTCACGGTGCTTCAACGTCGCAACCTCGCCAAGGCTCTTTTGCCACATGAAGGAGTTGCTGGCTCGGAAGTTTGGCTCCACCCTCCTACGCCGCGAGCATGGTAATATATCCGCTAGCACCACGAACGTCATGGCGTTGGGCCCGAAGTTGAAGAAGAAGAAGGTGAAGCTATTCAAAACGACAAAGCTTCTCCTTTTGCGTCCAATGGTTGTATGACATGGCAAGGGTGAACATGAAGAGGGACATGAAAAAGAAGCTCGAAGGCTAGATGCAAAAGTGGTCAAAGCGGTTAATGAGGAAGACAAGGAACCAATAGCCGGGGATGGTGCTGTAGAGGGCGATGAGAGTCTAGGCACGCACGATGTTGAACAATTCCTCAAAGCATTCATTGTCTTCGCCAGCGAAATCCAGCTGACGGTGCTATGTCCTTTTGGAAAAGGCTTTTGGCTATGCAAGGTGATGTCGAGCAATAACTAGGTGGAGGTAGTGGTAAGTAGGTAGATGTTGTGGTGGCCGAGGGACTTACTGGAAAACAAACCTAATGCATTGCCATAGGCTCCTGCGACATGCATGACAAAGACGGCGGCTATGAAGGCACCTTGTGTCCTCTTGTTGACGTACTCAAACATGGTGGTGGCATAGGGAGAGTAGTCGGCATTGATGCCAAATCCTCCAGAATCTGAAGAAGAAAAGGGTGACCATGACGGAGGCCCCAGAAATCCAGCATCAGTTCCTTGAGCTTCCGCCGAAGCCCGTTGGCGACGAACATCCTGGTGCAATCAATGGGCATGCCTTCCTTGCAGCTGGACAAGCGGCAATTGGCAGCTTTTGCGTGCTCTAACTCCTGGAGCTGAAGCCATTCATCTTTAGCACTTTTTAATAATTGGCTCTCGTGATCTTGCTCCTTGGCGCCGTCGGCCAATTTCTTTCCTTACTTTTGGTAACAACAGCATTGGGAATTTTCTTTGGCTTTTCACCATCTGCTTCTTGACTTGCCTGTAAATTCTCTCTACCTCTGTTTCACACGAGACTTATCTCTGAAAAATCTAAAAATTGATGTGTTTTAGATCCACGTAGCTAGTGAAGGATTTCATCGTGAGATCGTTCATTTCGCAGAAATCAGCTAGGAAGTACTTCCAGCAGCTGATCTCCGTCGTCGAGTTCTGCCACTCCCAGGGCGTCTTCCACTACGATCTTAACCTCGAGAATTTCCTCCTTGACGAGAACGATGACCGGAAGATTTCCAATTGTCGCCTCAACGTCGTCTCCGACCAAATTTGCAAGGATGACCTCTTCCACACTTTATGCGGCACGCGGGGTGGATGGACTG
Source organism: Annona squamosa (assembly GCA_035584095.1). NCBI lineage: Eukaryota > Viridiplantae > Streptophyta > Magnoliopsida > Magnoliales > Annonaceae > Annona > Annona squamosa. The sequence goes on along the minus strand of JAXCLR010000001.1, from coordinate 49,887,665 downwards.
GTGAACTAATGGAGTAGATGAATTTTCATTTTCTCCAGGAATACAAGTGATATGATTTCCTAGGGGCGCGGTGACCAAGAGATGACGGGGTAGATGCAATTTTGTTTTTGACATCTCCGCATCGGGGGTGTTTTTGAAAAAGTCCCATAATTCCCATCCAACGGCACTAGGCGATTGCGCGCAATCGGACGGGCGTCCTTAATTGTACAGTGGACGGGCTAAGTGGCTGATACTTTGTCCGGCGGGTTGCACTCCTTCCAAATTAGAGTCCATTTGATCATGACGGAAAAAAAATTATACAGCGAGAGTAACGTGATAACAATTAAGGGTAAAAAAATTAAAGATATATGAATAAGATAATCATATGAAAAATATAAAAAATTTGAATGTAAATGTGATAATTTTTTTTAAAAAAAGGAAACCGAACTATTAAGATGTCATATGGTTCCTTTTTCTTGTTAACAAACGAACCCTAGTTCTGCATTTTGTCCACTTGCAATTAAACCGCTTCACCAAAACTAAAGAAGTGCAGTTCCATCGAAAAATAATAAGTACGGCTTTCCATAAAAAAGTCCTAATAATAGTAAAATTTGTCATGTTTGCCAAAGCATCAGATTGATGGTTTTCACCGAAGCATTAGCGGTGGGATTTCGCGGTCGTACGTAGCAAGGCCAAATTCAAAGCAGCATTTTTATCTCCCCACCGTGCGGCCAAGTGGAGCATTAGGTCGCCTGGATCGGTTCGAAAACCTCATCTTTTTCGTCTGAGGTACTTGCCAACTTCAGTTGACATGAATAATTTTTACAATTGTACCCGTCTTTAACTTCGCTAATTCAGCTGATATGATTTTTTAAAAATCTATTGGAGCCTTCAGGGGCAATTACGCTTTACTCAAGACCTCATGGCCATTGGGCCAGAGTCTTGACCACCTGAGCTAATCCCGATTGGCGAGAAATACCAATCTTGAAGGCACGCTATAAAATGATTGTCAAAATCAATATAATCAATAATTTACCACTAAAAGAATAGGTTTTTCGATGCTTTTGGACTATTTTACAACAGTGTAGGCAACTAATGATGAATTCTCATCCAATTGCAATTCGAATGAATCCCCAGCAAACCACCAGAAAATGTGTGTGTGTGTGTGTGAGAGAGAGAGAGAGTTATAAGTTTAACTTTGTCCTCCACATACTTCCAATGACTTTCTTCGGTGCTGGATCATCTGGTCCCTTGTCACGCTGTCCTGATGTGAAATACAGCCATCCATCCCAGAACCCAACTAAAGTAGTTTTTACACGGAATGGCAACTTTCCTATGACAGACCATTCCTACACATAAATGAAACACTAATTAGAAGATCATCATCACGCATGATGAATGTGGCAAAAAGTGTTGTCAAGAAAATATGCAACAGTGTTGGATTGATTCAAAAAGTTAAGCACAAAGGCAGTAATTTCTTTTTCTTCACGCACTCTTCTGTCTTTAATAAATGGTAAAATCACAAGCGACAATAGCTCTGTTAGATTCCATGATGAATTTTAAGTGACCAAAAAGTTCCAGACATATGGTGGAGAACACTACTGCTAGAAGCACATGTAATGGTAGCACACAAGAACAGCAACTATAATAGTTCAGAGAACAAAAAACAAGGGGAGTTTCTGCAGTAAGAATTAGAATTCACTTTCTGAAGCAGGGTTTGTTAGTATCCAAGAGGCATTAAAATTATGAGAAGAGGTTGGTACCAATGTATCTAAATGAAACCGGAATAGTTCTCCATTAAGCACCATCTTTTTGGTCACAGGGTGATTCTGAGTAGTGCCACCTGCAATAACGATTGAATTGTTGACAATAACCCATGCAAACTCTATATGGGAATCAGGTTTTGGCATTGGTGGCAACTGTTTCCACTTCATCTCATCATCCAGCATGTAAACGTCACCATAAACAACCTGAAATTTGGGAACCTCCGAGTCACTCATGAGAGCAAATGAAGCAGCACGCATGAAGAGCCAAACCAGAAATTTCAACAATGCATAATATGCATCAACAACAAGATTTCTAAGTTTACATTTCAGCACATGAACAGGAAAAGGGGTGTGAAATCAAAGAGTATTGCACTAAACTCCTTTACATCACCAACTTGAGGTGTAAAATCATTCAGCTTGTGATTGAATTTGAGGCCTTTAAATTTCTGTTGTAATCTACAGTAGTTTGCTGCAAATCCCTCCATCCAAATTTCGAGATCAAGGCAATCCTGATAAATAGGACCTGCCAAGTGCATTACTTGAATAATTGTATGTGACATTAAGATATGTCCACTGTCTTTTCCCAGGCTGAATGGCACATCAAAACTCTCACAAGCTTAAGGGGCTATAACTAGGATGGACATTCGAAAAATCTTATCTATGAAGTACGGTGTCCAAACTACAGCAGCTTCATGGCAGCATGGGATGTTGCCAAATGCCCATAAAGATCTCGAAGATAACACACAAACAAAAAATAGATTCAAGAAATCTTATCCGTTAAGTACGGCATCCAAATGACAGCAGCTGCTTGGTGGTACAGGATGTTGCCAAATGCACAAAGATCTTAAGGATAACGTACAAGCAGAAAAATGCAGAGATCAGAAAGATAATATCAAAACACAAAATGCATGAGTGTTTCTCTAAGCAAGCCAGTTCTTGGAGACTTGATAGACTATTGAGCTAGTTTAAACATGATATTTCTGGTTCAAAGTTGTTCAGTGTCATGAGCTTTTCATTTGTTGTGGCCAAGGATACAAGCAGTCCATGGTGAAGTACTAAGAGCCACCCAAATGCAAGGAAACAGGTGCTAACATGAGAATTATGATTGATGGATATTACCCTCAACCTTACCCTTCCTCTTTTCGATCAACTAGAAGAATGGATGATTCAGAATCCATGGGAAAATATTAGTTGGATTAAGAATGGGGGCTTGAAATGCAGCTATAACAATTGCAGGACTCGAGATGACAATCAAGTTAATAAGGAGTGATTCTGTTAGCCCAGGCTAAGTAAATGTCCCACTTAGCCCACCTTAAAAAACATATTTACAACAACTTTTTTTTTTTTTACTTTTTTTTCCGTGCTCTTGTTTATCTAAGTGTATTTAACATATAGACCAAGATTTACCATTTTTTAATATGTTTATTTATTTTTTTGAGATTTTTAAAAATTTGTGTATACATGTATTTAAAATACCCTTATTTTTAAAAATCTAAAAAAATATATATATATATATACACATACCCAAAAATGGTAAAACTTGATTCATATATTAAATACACTTATATAAGCAAGTATATAAAGAAAAAAGTAAAAAAAAAAAAAAAAAATGTTTTAAATAGGATTTTTGAGATGGGCTAAGTGAGGCATTTACTTAACCCGGGTTAACAGGATCATTTCTCGAAGTTAATATTGACCAGAAGATACCCAAAAAACAACCACTTCCCACACATCAAATGATATCTAAAAAAAATGGAGAAATAGGAAAATATATTTCTTATAAATCCAATTCGGTTGAGAACTAACCGAATTAGAAGGTACAGCAGTGGATGTAAAATCATTCATACATTAAAAGGTGAAATATTGGATGCTATGACAAGATGACAAAGGGTAAAACCATAAATGAGTACACATTATGGTCCCTTTGGATATGTGTAAAACTGGATGTCAAAGAAATGGGGCTAAAAAGAAGCAATAAATAATGTAAAATGACATCAACTATCAAGTGAATAAAGGTAAATAAGTTCAAGTAAGCAATCAAAAAACATGATAAAGATAACTGAGAATATAGGTATTATAATAAAATTTTTGGATTGGCATAACCAATTTATATGTTATTCTTTTTCTTTTTCTTTTTTAAAGGTATATGCATATCCAAACAACTAAATTGCTTTACAAGAAAGGAAAATAAATATCAAGAGGAATAGCCTCAGACAAAAACCCAACATTGAGAGAATTTTGAAAGTGCACGTAAAGTTTGGATAGTACACTGTTGCAGGATTGGAAAGCTCATAACATAGTGCAAACTGTTTATCTATAATCCATAGTGCAAACTGTTTATCTATAATCCTAGCATGTAAAGCAAATAACAAGATGACACACCTCACTCCTTCGAGCACATTTGAAAATAGGAGATCCAGGCTTAGCCATAAAATCACCCTCTTGACCACCAATAACAAGAAGACGATCATCAACAACAATGCAAGCCCTGAATTGAACTTAAAAAATTAGTTTCAGGACACTAGCATGAAAAATACACAAAACAAATTGTTTTGGTGTTCAACTTGCTACAATATGTCAGCTGTGTAGGAATGCATTTGTTATTTGGGAAAAAGAAGGTTGAAATCTCCCTTGCTACACCTTCTCCCATCCCTTTCAACCAATGTGACATGCTATCATCTCAACAACCACAATTTTTCTTAATTTTACCTGTATTATGTTATGAGCCCCAAAATATCCAAGCCTGTAGAGGACTGAGGGCATCTAACTACAAGTACAGCCCAAACTGAACTAATTCTCTTGCCAATGCAAGATTAAGGATTTGTTCAACCCAGCTGGGGATTCCATTTATGCAAAGTAGGCCTTTTTGATTAGCTAAATTCAAAAGCTTCTAACAAATTTTTTAACGACTTTAGCTACCAAATATTAGGTTGAAGCACTTGGTTAAACCAAACAAACTCTTTATCACAGCCAAACGAAGCTTAGGCCTTCATCATTCTGCCATGCTTTCACCATCAATATATCATGTAATCCATGTCACAATGACATTGGGACCCCCTCACTCCCAACATCATGTTGTGTCCCAACTGGATTAGTCATTAGAGCTCCTACTTCCACCCATCTTGGGCACATGGCTTGGGTTTAACACCACTTGCTGCAACCTGTTCCCACCCCAGAACACCAACATAATCCAGTGGGTCTCTTCCTGGACTCAGAATGTAGAACCAACCAAGTTCCTTTCCTATGCAGGACTCAAGAATGTACTGTTGCAAAGTAGGAACCACCAAATCTTTTCCCATTTACTTTAATGGTGGCTTCAATCCAAACCATACAAGAATATCCCCTATTAGCATTTCCAAAAATCTAGAATAAAAATGTTAAACTTCTCTACCCCAAAAAAAGTTTATTGCCCCTTTTTAATTGTGTTAACAGTGGGTGCATGACAAGTATTGCAAAATAAGCCAGATTGCTTTCAAACCTGTGTGGGCCACCACGGGGAATGGGTATTTCAGATCGCCAATCCTCCTCTAGTGCTTTTCCATTTTTCACTGCCAGACTCCAATGCTCCAATGCAGGTTCATGGCGATCCTCCTTGCTGCCACCCATAACATGCAGCCTGCCTCTCCATAGTTGGGTTGCTGGGGCATATCTGAAACTTATCAAGATTATACTTCATAGTATGCCTTACAAGATATGAATCAAGAATTTATGGCAAACAAGAGAAGCCTTCGGGAGGATTCAAATATAAGGACTTCTAGACATGTGCATACATATTTGTTTGTATATTATTGGAATGAAGAAGACTGACTACAGGATATTACCTTGGGACAGGCAACGAGGGTAAGTCACGCCACCATTTGGTCTGTGTGTCTAGGACAAAGTTTCTGGCTGTAGGTCCTCTGCATTGTGGACCATATTGCCCTGTGACCACATAAATATATCTTCCATCTGTCACCATTCCTAAATGCGAATGTGCCATTTCTTTTGGCATATCAAACTTTCCACCCCATGTGTTGTCTGTAAAATTATAAATGTCAACATGAGAATGTACCTGCAAGAAAATGTTGAATATTCAATAAACCAGCCAAAAACCTATACATAGCAGTTAACTTGTAAAAAATTACTGTAAGGGCATGTTCGTTTTTAACAAAAACTTTTCACTCTACATAACTATCATATTTTAAAATTATTTCTTCACATCTTCCTATACAACTACTCTATTTTTTAATCATTTATACACAACTATACATACAACTAATTAATCTATTTTAACTTTATTCTCTTTACACCTCATCATTACCTCTATTATATCACATCATTTTCTATCAATTTAACAACTTTTATACGAAAAACTTTTATTCAAAAGTTTTATCACTTTCCAAATATACCCTAAATGAAAACTGCATGTCGGTGAAGAAACATAAGCAATATGCTTATTGGCTATGTCAATTCATGTACGCATCCACAACATCCGAATAAATACTGAGAAGGTGAATGGTTCTTACAAAGTCAATCGTCCCATAGCCAGCAAACACGTAGAGGAGATTCTTTATTTGTATTGCAGCCCCATCTAGACGAGGGACGGGTGCTGCTGCCATCTCCTCCCACTCCAACTGAGGTCCAGGTAAATCAGCAAAAGTCGCATTAGGTGCCTTCAGGTTAGATGCACTGCCATCTTTAGCAGGTTCTGTCTACATGTTTGCAAATAGCAGTTAATCAGCAGTATGGTATCAAATAATCATATTCACCCACAAATTTTACCACATCTTACTCCAACAAAGAAACAACAGGAAAATCCGACGAGGAATGACAGCAACTTCTCCTTTGTTATGATGACCTAGTATGATAAATCATGTTTTCCTCACAACAAGCATGCCTGCAGCAGATCTTAGGCTTTAAAATCCCACATAAATTAATAACAGCATGTGTAGAGCTGGGAGCACTAGAAAATTCCCTGGATTTCTCCTCATTGCAAAGTAGTTACAAGTACCGCAAGAAAGAGATCTGGAATAAAAAAGCTGACCTTTTCTTTGATTTTGGACGTTGTGCGAGGCGTTGTTTTGGGGCTGGCTATGACGCGATCGACGGTTTCTTCGACGGACCAATTGGCGGTAGCGGAGAGGTAGTGGGAGTTGGAAGAAGACCACAGAAAATCGGCGATGAGAGCTGCTGCGAGCAGACCTAGGCAGGAAGCAAGGACAATGTACCTCGGAGAGGCGTGTTTGGCGCCCGTTCTCGCCATTTTGCAGCAGAGTAGGATGAGAAGCTCTCGAATCAGAGGGACATGCGGAGACCTTGGGGAGAGCGAAGGAGACGTCTGATGTCGGTGGCGGAGAGCTTCGGACGACGCAGCTGGAGGCTGGAGATTTGTATCCCTCCCACGTGCCGGATTCGGGATCCTTGTCTGAATTATGGCGGGTGCACTTCCCACGGCAGGGGTGGAACTTCGGCCGGGTTGAGCCCCGCCCGGCCCTCCAAAGCCGAGAAAAAAATACTGCCGCTTGCTTCCTCATAATTCAAATACAATTTTTCTGTTTACATTTAGGGTGTCTCTGGTAATGAAATTTTTGATGAAAAATTTTAGAGAATAAAAGTTATTAAATAATGTGATATGATAGGGATAATGATAAGTAGTGAAGATGATAAGATTAAAATTTATAGGTTAGTTGTATGAATAGTTATATAAAAATGATTGAAAAGTAGGGTAGTTGTATAGGAAAATGTGATTAAAAATATGATAGCTGTCGAGAATAAAAAGTTTTAACTTGATATTTTTTATTAATTGACAAACACACCCTTAAATACTATGGTTGTATGTGGTTGAAGATAAAAAAAAATTATGCAAAATTTTTAGGATAAAAATTGTCAATTTAATAAAAAAAAATAATGTGATATGGTAGGAGTAATGATGACATATAAAGAAAATAAAGTTAAAATAGATAAGTTAATTTTAAAAGTAGTTGTGTGAAAATGATTGAAAAGTAAGATTGTTTATATAGAATAATGTAAAAAAAAATTAAAAATATGGTAGTTATGGAGAGTAAAAAGTTTTAAATCGAAAAGTTTTGATTGACATTTTTTGTATCTAACCAAACACACCCTCTATATATCTAAATATTTTTTATTAATATTTATAAGTTCTATATTATTTATATTTACATTGTTCATTTTTACATTTGCTAGCTTTTTTCCTTTATTTTTTTCAAAAAAATTATTATGAAAAAATTATTATTGTATATTTTAATCTAATTACGCTCTATTTATTATTTTCGTTTAAATCATTCATGTAAAATTTTAACTAGTAGCTCTTGATGCAAACAAAAACTCAACAATCCAATCTATAATTTATATAATAGTGTTATGATTTAAAGTTTATGAATAACATCAAGATTAAATTTAAAATTTTGCAAATAAGATTAAAATCAAAGTTAAAGTAACCTTAATTTTATGAACCAAATTATCACCCTTCATGAAAGTTAGTGTAGAACTTATCCTTTTAGGGTTAGTTTACTACAAGAAGAATTTTTTTCATTTATTTATAGTTTATGCACATTTTTTTATATCTTAACATTTTAAATTTTTAACCCATTTAATTTTTTTTATTATTTTTCTACATTTTAATTATTCTCGTAGAGCATGTTTGTTTACAATTAAAACTTTTCATTATTCATAATTATCTTATTTTTCTAATTATTTTTCCACATCTTTCTGGACAACTATTATACTTTTCAATCATTTTTACATAACTACCTATTCAATTAACCTATTCATTCTAACTTTATTTTTTTACTCATTATAATTGTCTTTATCATATCATATCATTTTCTACTAATTTAAAATTTTATATGCTAAAAACTTTTTATCCAAATGTTTTATCTCAAATGCAATTATATTTTTATATGGTTACTGGCTACATCTATGTTTATTTTTAAGGTCAAATTCAAGATATACACAATACTTTTACCTCTAATTTTGATTATACCTCCCCATGTTTGAAACTTTCATTCATACCCATGAAATATATTATCAATTTCAAGCATGCTTAATTAGTTACAAAAATCACAGTTAAAAATGACTACAATATCTTTGATATTTAGGTTTTATCTCTTTTAAAGTTGCTAGATGAGGAGAAGATCTAGCCATTGCATAATTTCAAAGAGACAGATTTGCAAGATGCAACGACTGGCAAATATGTTAGATAAGACGCTATCTAATTTAAGAGGTATTCTAGTCATTTTAATCATACTCAATAACTTCCGTGATTGATTGAGTATGTTTGAAATTAATAGCATAATTAGTGAATATAAATAGAAGTTCTCGAACTAATGAATATACTTGAGATTATAGATAAAAGTAGTGGATACATTTAAAATTAATTATGATTTTTTTATTTAGAATTGGTATTCATAGTATATCACATCAAATCACTCTTTAGTTTAAAAAAAATACTACATTTTTTCTGTCTTGAATGGATTTTTATTTTTCTTCGTACTTAAATTACTCTTTCTGGGCATAATTGAGTAAAGGTAAACTTGTGAACCACTTGAAATAAGGGCAATTTTATTTGATAATTCAAAAAATAAATTTAATTTTAGTATAAAATTATATATACAAAATTTTTATACCTTTTTGATGAAAAAATTATATATTTAAACTTATATGTAAATGACAAAAAATAAAACAAATAAACAAAATAAATAGGTAGTGCGAGTGCGATCAAGAAGATTTTTTCATTAGGTCAATCATTAGATGAGGAGGTACCCGATGAAAGTATATATGAGAGTTAACAAATAGCTAATTTATCTCAATTTCAAAACTCAAATCTTTTTATCGTAATACTATTCACACTTATGTTCAAGCTGTGAGATGAGTATTAAGACTTAATGTTCACTTTTGCATTTATGAATGAAACTAAGGAAAGGAACCCGTGAGTCAACTCGTTGAATGCTTTAAAATAGATATAATAAATTCTAAATAGAAAAATATCTGATTCAGTTTACTAAGGACAGATTTCAAGGTTTAGGTACACGAAACCAACCTAAATTATTAATAATGGTTAATATAAATTTTATAAAATATATTTTATGTGAAAGATATAACTATATTATGAAACCCTTTTCATTTTTGAAATGTTGATCCTCGATAAAAAATCTAATTCATTCATTATATTTAACATAATTTGTTTAGTTAAGAAATCAAGTTCACCCAAACTCCATAGGTGGATAGGCCACATATGTGCATTTATGTGTAAATTATGAAAAATGCTCAGATACATTCACACATATATTAAAATGTAACAACACTCTATATGATCATTTATCTACATATTATTAATATTTTAGATAGTTTAAATGTTGACAAAACTACAATTTCATTTATAGATGAGACTCATACATAGTGAAATAAAGAAATAAAAGGTTTTCTAAGATATTATAAATAATGCTAAATAAAATTGATGGAGTGGATTTTCTATCAACCATAAAAAATTTAAAAATGGAGGGGGTTTCATGGAATAGGGGTTTTATAGAAGCGTCTCTATTATTTAAATATATAGAAACTTGTTTAATTTATCAATGAACCTTGATTTTAGTTTTTAAGTAAGATTTATAATAAAATTATAGTTCTTAAGTACATTGTGTCCTTGGTAAGTAAAACTTTTAGATGAAAGTTATCAGTAAAAAAGTTTTGTAAATAAAGAAAAAATGGTGTGATATAATATATGTAATAATAAGGAGTAAAAAAATTAAGTTAAAATAGATAAGTTTTGTTATATGAATAATTGTATATAAATGATTAAAAGGTAGAATAATTGCATAAAAAGATGCGAATAATAATTAAAAAATACGGTAATAATAGAGAATGAAAAGTGTTAATTATTTTTTGTGTAAAACAAACAGATGAGCAATCTTGTTAGCTTAGGCTAAGATTTAGTTTATATGTTAAATACACTTAAATAAATAAATGTACAAAAAAAATAAAAAAGTTATTGTAAATGAATTTATTAAGGTGAGTTAAGCAAGACATGTTTGCTTAACTGAGGCTAACAGGATCATTCTTTAAACAAATATGCCCATAATATAAAGATAAATAATCCTGTTAGCCCAAGGCTAAGCTAATGCCCTGTCTAGCTACCTCAAAAAATCTATTTAAAAATACCTTTTTCTTTTTTTCCATATATTTATTTATCCAAGAATATTTAACATATAAACAAGTTTTACTATTTTTGGATATGTGCAGATGTTTTGTTAAGATTACGAGATTATAGATAATTTCAAAAAAAATATGCACATATCCAAAAATGATAAAACTTAGTTTACATGTCAATTATACTTAGATATCTCAAAAAAATATATACACATATCTAACAAGGGTAAAATTTGGTTTATATGTCAAATACATTTAAATAAATAAGTGTGAGGAAAAAAGAAAACTTTTTTAAAAGAATTTTTTGAGGTAAGTAAGTGGAGCATTTGCTTTTGCTTAGTTCAAGTTAACAACATTGTTTTTATAATATAAATACCATTTAAAAAATCAAATTTGTAGCCGAAATCAAAATCGACTTGTCCTTAAAAATAAGGTAGAATATGCTTAAAATTGATCGGACTTAAAATAGGATAGAATTGGAATTTTCAGAAATAAAGTAAGAATAGGATGGATTTCGAATGAGAACTGCCAACCCAAATTTCACCCTAGTTGCATTTACCCAGTGCCCATATATAATTAATCCATGCGTAATGGGAAAGTAGGGTCCGTAATGACGAACAAGGGCTTCTGTTGCGGGCGCACAATCATTTGCAATTGCGCCTGACTACCGGCCAAAGCATATTTTTATTTTTAAATTTTTTTTCACAATTGTTAATATTTGTGTATTTTATTCTTTGAATTTTAAAATAAATAAAATACTAGTATATTTAAAATGTAAAATAAATATTCATATATTTAAACATATTTAGATTAACAATTATATAAAAATTTTCAAAAAAATATAAAAATTAGTCAAATAGACTCAAGTGTACCAAACCTATGTGCGCCCGGGTACATGCGGTCATGAATGTTGTAACTAAGGAGTTTTTTGTACCCTAAACGTGTGGGGTAGCATGAGGCAGTGTGAAAAAATATCTAACCCTTTTCAAATATCCACAAATTATTTAATAGCTTGATCATTTTTTTTAATTTTACCTTTATATTTTAATCATTTTTCCTTCAAACAACTCTGTTTATTTCACTTTTACTCATATTATTTGATTTATTTCATATCAGTATACACTTATCAAAATATTTCCCTTTTCATTTTCTATCTATTTCATGACTCCACCAAAATCAACATTATTAAACATTTCCTAATATTTGTAACATAGATTCAAAAAATATGCTTTTTATTATTTTCTTTTCATTCGCAAATCGTGACATTATAAATGGACGGATGTAATGGAATAATGCTTTTAAAGCATTGAAGTATAGAAATCCATTTGCTAATTTGCCTTCGTTACTGTTTTTTTTTATTAGTATCACGTATACTATTATATCTAATATTCCAACCAGTACATTATGACATTATGACATCTAATATTACAATCAGCCTTCTTTATCACGGAAAGATTTTCTTTACATACTTTCACTCACGTAGGAGATATCAGTTAAATATTTACACTTAGAAGAGACATATTGCAAATACTTCTGTAGCTAAGAAGAAACTGCAAGTATATTTACCTGTTTCCTGTAGGCACCGAGTGGGCTAATGATGGTCCCGTCCCACTAGGGCACTGCTTGGGTGGCCACTACTAGTTTGTTCCCGTGGGCCGAATACCGGAAAAGGTCTTGTTAATTGTTCAGGGCCAGCTCATCGATGAAGGTGGGTGAGACGTGCAGCGAATGAAGATGCTGAATTTTTCAACCTACAGTCATTTATCACACGCCAAATTTCAGGCCGGTCAAGGGTTATTTTTAAAGCGAAAGAAATTGATCATCCCTTACTAATTTAGTGACGTAAATGGGATCAGTTCCCATGCGAAAATCACGGTTTTATTCTCTATCTCGCATATTCTCTTATGAATAAATTTTCATTTTAACTATCTAATTACTCCTTTTTTCAATTTTATCTCTGTATTTTAATTATTTTTCTCAAAATTATCATATTTATTCCGACTCTATCCCTGTAAATTTATATTATTCACTCACTTTTCCGAATTTTCTTTTTCTATTTTTCACACTTCCTACTATTACTATGTTACCACACATTGTCTTACTCGCATGCAAAAACGTTAGTATATATTAATGATTGTATATGAAAAACATAATGCAGGCATGCATGGTCACCTAAAGCATGGATAAGTGTTTTGACATGATTATATAAGGTATCGATTTCGATTACCGACTAATAGTCTCAGTTCACATAAAAAAAAAGGTATATACGTCAAACGTTTCTCATTAGCTTCATTATTTTTCTTAGAGAACTATCAGCTTCAAAATAAATTTGAATATTGAGCGGGAATGGAAAAAAAATTCATTTACTTTTTATTTAATTATCTTATATATTTTTATATTTTCTCTCTAATCTTCATCATTATTCCTATCATATCATTTTATTTTTTTTTATTGTCGTGTCTATTTTTAAGCTTTATTTGGTAAAAAAAACAAGAAAAATTCAAAACCCATCCACCTTAATAACAACTATAGCATCGAAAATACCTTAATAATAGGAGGATTAATGACTACCACTGTAGTTGAAGTAGAAATGAATAAGAAGGACAATTACTCCAATTGAAATTATATAGATCTTTGATTGCTATTTATAGATGATATGATTGAGTCTAGGGATACAAGGTGCAAAAATTAGATTAAAATGAGTACATTTGCATTCATCTAGTTGTGTGAGAAAGTTAACAAATTAGGGTTGAATGACACCTGAGATCTCATCATGGAAGACCAAATGACTATATTTTTACACACGTTATTTTATAATGTGAGAAATGGAAGTATGGGAGGGATTACTTATGCCAATCTGGTGAGCCTGTGCATAGACATTTCCATATGTGCATGAGTATTGTACTCAATCTCTATACAAAAGTTTTTGAAGCCCTAAGTCATATTACACATCCTAAGATAGTGGTTGACCCTAATGTATTAAATTATTTTCAAATTCGTACCAAATCAATACTACCTCATATACTCCTTTGCTTGTACATCTATTGAACAAACCTATTAGCAAAACTTATATAAGGATGCATAGGAGCTCTTGATGGTACCTACATTCCTGTAACATCACCACCAAGTCCTAATACAATTTGGCGAAAGAGATGTAGAAAGCTCACTAAAAATGTTCTTGTCGTGTATGATTTTAACTTGAAATTCAAGTACATATATGCACTTACAAACGGATGAACATGACAATAAATTCCTCTAAGTTGCAACAAATGACCTTGATGATCCATTGAAAGTTCCAACAAGTGCACTTACAAACAATTTGATTGTAAGACAATTTTCAAAATTCAAAAATGTTGCGGACTGTAAATGTCAAATGCTCATGTGGATTTATATGGTCGTATTATCTTGTTGATTAGGGATACTCGCATTGTCCAAGCTTTATCACTTGTGGAAGTATCAAAGGGGCTAACACCTCGATGTTCCGAGGAATTATGTAAGTATAGATATGTGAAGCGGAGGACTTGTATTGAGAGATTGTTTGAAATATGTAATGATCTATTTTCCATATTAAAAACAACCACAGAGTACCCTTACACAATCCAAACAAATATTAAAACAACCTATGTCATCTTTAATGCCTACATCACTATACAAATGGGCAAAATTTGTCCTACGAGTTGCAAAGGATGGTGGACAATGCAATGAACTTGGCTGATGAGAAGATTGAGGATGATGAGCCAACTATGATTAGGGGTTTCTCTTTGAAAGAATTACGAGCTTAGAAGGACTTTCGTAATGATATTTTTCAATGAATATATACTAATTTCCATGGGATGTGTCGCAATTGTGGCCATCTTTTACATAGAAAGTTTCGATTATGTCAAGGTATAAATTCGTAATTTGTGCATTGGATACATCACTACTTTTAGTTTGACACTAAAGAAGTTGTAATATGAATTGGGCTAGAACATCTCTTTGGTGCTTTTTCCTAAAGTCTTATGTTTGCTACCTTTATTTTTGTATTTTCTTATGTCTTGTGATTGCAATGTGATTATATATGATATAATTTCTATGCAGTATACCTTAGACATTCCTATCTAACTTTCTCATTTTCAACCTCTGTTATTATCAAATATATTTGAATATCTCATTCGAATTCACGTCAATGTTTGTTGTAGCTCACGTATATAGTTACTATGGACCCAATGATGAGTGAATCCATTTATAGTTAATTACATTGTGCTTTAACAAGTACTAATGGGATGTCTACCAAATAGCGCAATGAAAGGAGCTTTTGTTGAAGAGAGGAACATGATAGAAGACCAATTAGACTCCTCATAAAGCATAGGCAGGAGGGTCGCCTTTGTGACGAGACCTTGAGACAGATGTAGTAATTTGTATCGCATCAAGACTAAGCAATAAACTAGGTCACATTTTGGATTTTTCTTAAATGGGAACAAATCAGCAACATGTGATGTTATTTTAGGGATATCTACAGGCGTTGGACAAAGGTCATGGATAAGATTGGTATGGAGCGGAATGAGTCCACCATGATGTTTGATAGGCTTCCGTGTCTTTGGGATTACTTAATTTGCTGCAGGTATTGTAGATTGCATTCTTATTATTGACTAACTTTATACTTGTGATTTCTGTCTGACTCAAAGATAGCAAATCTCTAAGATAAGTCCCAACTATACAGTTAGGAAGACTTAGATGAGATCTACAAGTTAGATGCACTGACTGATTGTGGCGCCCCGAACCGAGGTGCATAGAAGCCTTACTCTGAGATCATTTTGATTGGTAAATGTAACTCAGGATTGTTGCCCTGATCACACAGCAGGATTTTTTTTATCATTAATACATGAAAAATTTTCATCATTCGTCTAACACAAAATATATTTCACATATCACAATTATAAACCAAAACTATTTCATAAAACAAAAATATTCATTTTCATCTTAAAATTATCATCATGGTCTTTACATAAAATTTATATATACAATATTTTATCAAAACTACATGTCATTTTACATGCTGCCTTCATCATCTTTTCCTGTCTGTTGTTGAAAAAACATGGGTGAGTAATAATACTCAGTAAGCAAGTCATACATAATTTTTCAATCATTTTCATGCATTTCATAAAATGCAAATGCAATGCATACATAGCATTCATGATATTCCTTTGGATGCGACGATAGCTAAGCGCCCATCCCATACATGCTCCCATTTCAGGGAGGTCGCCGCCGGCCTAGGCCTATTAAGCGACTTGGCAATAGCGAGGGAGACATTCGGTCCGCTTACTACCTCGACTAAGGCCTATTCCTCGTGCACATGCTTATTCACATACACGTGCCGGCATGATATTTCCAAATCATAAACAATTTCATAAAAAGCATTTAATAAACAATTTCACAAAACAAACTTAAGTTCATGTAAAGCAGTTATAGGTATGACCAACTTTAAATAAATTTCATAAAGCAATTCACAAATAATTTCAAGCATTTTGAAAATAATTTGCAAAACATATAACTTACTTACCTTCGTAGGAGGTGTCTTCGACCTTCTCTTTTCCTTTTCCTATTCAAGGAGAAATGATATTTTTATTTTTTCTATTCAAGCT
>JAXCLR010000001.1:49856951-49871055 GCA_035584095.1 Annona squamosa | reverse complement strand
TATTTTGTCTTTTTGTAATTAAGTTAATCCAAGTGATTAACTCTTAATCACGGGTCTTAGTCCTTGATTACTATTCACGTGCACTATTCATGGGGTTAAATTCTTAATTGCATTATTTCAATCTCCAATACACATATCCATTAATATAATTTATGAATTTTTATTTATTTATAAAATAATTATAAAATTACAAATATCGAAATGACGCATATACGGTCGGAGTTTCACACTGATGTCCATGTAGGCAGGGTGCATAAGGTATTACGTTGCAAATGCGCTCGCTTAGAGGATCTCGATTAGTGAAGAAGGCTTCAATTTGATTGAGGAACCTTCCTCCACAGAGGAAGAACTCCATTATCTTCAATGAGGATTTCCACATCACCATATTGACAATCGTGGAATTTACACATAAAAGCCTCCAACTGTTGGAGCAGGTGGCTAGTGATATGACTAGAATAGTAGATCTAGTGATTGAGAAGGTTCACTTAAACTCTTATGAGTATAGGAATGCTATGCAACTCTTATGAGAACATCCTCTCTCTTTATAAAGGCAATAAAATGGTCATTTATTCTAGTAAACATCCTTGAATGCAATATGTTTTCTTAGTATGCCTATTATGTAGCGGTGGTTATAATTTGCGCTTCACATTTTGGTCAATGTTTAGCCATGCAGGCTTAAAAATTCATTGATAATTTTTATTCCTTAGAGGCAAATTTATTTATATCATTTGACTTAATTTATTTACCTTATCTCCTATCTGTTGGTGAAGATGATCAACGACATTGTTGTATATATGACTTTAAGTTTATTTTACATATGATTATATTAATTAGTGAGAACATTATTCTATCTTCATTAGTGTTTAATACATGTCCCTATATTCGTGGTTGATATATTTTTCATAGGTTTGCCAATGCCACGTGTTTATGTTGTATTCGTTAGACGTGTACCTGGTATTTATGTCCATGCCCAAGCAAATCGTTATCCAGGTGCTTATTTTCAATCCTTTCCTGATTGAGGCCATACTTGCGTACCAAAAATATATTAAGACAACAAAGTTGAATAAGAAGATGTCAGTAGTCATTAATACATGTGATTGTATGCGTTGTATCGGAGGAAATAATGACAATATGATTAATTTATGTAATTACAAAGCATGTGTCAAAAGGGTAGTATAATAGTATCTACTATGTATGATGGACTAATCTTATCTGGCGTTCACCTGTTGGTATTAATATCGTGTTATTTCAACTAGTGTTTGGAAAATGAAAGGAATGTGTAGGATCTTAATATTTGTAGGGGAAACTTCTTTATTTACTTAAAGATTTGATATGTAACTATTGTACACTTTTAAAAAAATTAGTCACAGAATAAATTAAAATAAATTAGCTATATAGTTACAAAAAATGATGATTAGAGACAATTTTGATGCATAATTATGTACACCAAAATATATTTTAAGTTAAAATATAGCATTTATTTTATTTTATTTTATTTTTCTTCATAAACATGTTTTCTAAATGTATTGAATCTATATACCAAAATTTGTCATTTTAGAATATTTTTACGCATTTATTTTTTATTTTTTGAAAAATCATCAATTTTCAGGGACAATTATTCAATTTTTTCCTCTTAAAAAATTGATTTTAAAAATAAAAGTAAATGCGTTAAAGTATTTTAAAATGACAAAACTTAGTATATAAATTGAATATAGTGAGGAAAAACATATTTATACAGAAAAACAAAAAATATAACTAATTGTAAAATAAATGAATATTATATTTTAGCCTAAAATATATCATGATGTATGTAATCGAGCTCCATTATCTTTTGTAGAATCAAAATTCAGTTATTTTTGCAATGATTCAATGAAATTAGTGAAAATTAAAAAAAATGAAATTCGTAGGTTACATAATTTTCATCATTCATAACAAAAATCATATCAATACGATATCATTAGAATCTTCAATAAATAAAAATACGAAAATTTACAATTAGCACATATGAAATTATATTCAATACTCTTAATAATATAAGGAGATTTTTGTAAATTGATTTATATAAAGGACACATGAATACCATTGCGGATTACGAAAATCATCCTCTCTATATTTTTTTACAATCTAAATGAATGTATATATCATTAACATTCTTTCATTGTATATTTTATAGTTGTCTTGATTTTCACCATGAATCGTCAAAATAAGATTTTAAATTATAGGTGCGTCGAGATCTTTTCTCCACCAATTTTAAACTTGGGGATTTTTTTATTATTTAAATATTTATGATTTCCTAAAAGATATATTTTATATAATTATAGAAACTAGCATAGTCACTTTTTTATAAACCATGTATTTTTTAATTAATATGCTTTACTAGACAACCATCATTTTTTGACATGCATCTTTACATTTCAAAAATAGCCTTTTTGTATCCATCTCTTTTCAGCACAACTTGCCAACACTAAAAGACATGTTCCGTTCTACAAGGATTCCATGCACCCAGGTGCACCTAATGTGCGCCTAGACTTAGGTGCACTTGGATGCAAATATTTATTTTTCATCAATTTTTTATACAATTATTAATTTAAGTGTACTTAATATGTGTATTAATTTTTACCTTTTTAGATATTTTTAGATTTTTTATATTTTTCAAAATCAATGGCATTTTGCCATTGATTTTTAAAGTTTCGAAAAAATATTTAAAAATATCTCAAAATAATAAAAATTGATACACTTTAAATGCACTTAGATTAACAGTTTTATGAAAATTTTTTAAAAAAATAAAAAATAAGTTAAATGCACCTATGTCCGCTGTGTCTAAATGCACTTGAGTGCATTCAACTAAAACCAATTCCATACACGTTGATGCATTTTTCTGATGAGCTGATGCTAAGAGGTAGAAGTCCACGACGGGAGAAATTTTACATTGGATCATAAAAACGCCACAAATTCGGTACAACATTATTAATAAGAAGTCTGTTGCTGTTGAACCCTTGATACCTGTCAAGCATTGCACCAAAGAATAGCCGCCGCTGATGAAGTTCCGTTGGGCTTGAGGTTGTGGGCATTTTTTTTAAAGGCTAGCAGTAAATTTCTTAGTCATATTGAAAATCCCCGAGAGCTTGGTAATTTTTTTTTTGTGGCATTGTAGAGTGAGGCAAACAATGAAAAATAGAATACTTTAAGATTTACATGATTAAATAAAACGAGAGAAGAAAAGTTAAAACAAATAGAGTTGTTGGAATGTATTTGGAAGAAAAAATAATTAAAATTCAGAAGTAATATTGGAAAAATGAGTTAGAAAGATATTAAATAATTTATATGAAAATAGGAAGTATTGGATATTGTCCACCACTCCTCGCCAGATCCCACTTTTGTACGTTGACAAACGTTAGCTTTTCCCGGAACTTTCCATTGAGAGTAAGGGTGTGTTTGGCAATTTACAAAAACTGTCAAGTTAAAATTTTTCAATATAAAACTTGTCACTCTTTACAACTATTATATTTTTTAATCATTTTTTCATATTTTTCTATATAACTACCATATTTTTCAATCATTTCTACACAACTATTAACACAATTAACCTATCTATTTTAACTTTATCTTCTTTATTACTCATTATTACCTCTGTCATATCACATTATTTAATAATTTTTACTTTTAAAAACTTTTCATGGAAAATTTTATACATTAGCAAACACTCCCCGACTGAGTTCCCAAAGAAGCCGTTATCATTGACTTAACGGAGTCAGGGGGCGTTGCCGCGTTGGATAGGCCGTCCAAATGTAAAAATCATTCCAAGTTCCAACGCGTTTCTCAGTCTATCCGACTCATCTCCACGTCATCGCGTTTGGAAATCCCACCCGCCAACTGAATATATATATATAAGCACGGCAGAGGCGCGGAGCCACCAACCCGTCTCCTACTGCAGGGGGAAAAATCTTTTTCTTATGCTGAGATATTCTAGTTCTTGGATTCTCCAAAATCCGTCCTCGGGTGCGAGTTTTTTGTTCGGAAGCAGGCGTTCTCCTCGTTCGTGCATTCCCCAAAATCAGCTTGGGGCCGTGAGGTTGCTGTGGAGAAGCAAAATGACGATTTCAGCCACTCCTTGCATCAGAGACGAGTGCCTCACTGTTCGGGGCAGGCCCATCTTCACCAGAGTTCCGCCCCACGTCGTGGTTTCTCCTGCCGGCTCCGGGTCGGCATTCATAGGAGCTGCTGCCTCGGAGAGCAAGAGCCGTCATGTTTTCACAATTGGAGCATTGGAGTGAGTTTTCTTTGTTATTTGTTCCTCTCCTCCTTTTATACTCGGGCTTAGCCAAGTATTCGGAAAGCGTACTGTCGTGCTATAATCATGTAGAGCTACAGCAGCAGAATTGATGTTGCAAAGGGCTTGGTCATGCTAAAAAAAGGACTTGTTTGTCGGAATAGATGGAAATGGTCAGGAAAGTTCTAGTTTTTAAAAAGGAAATGTAAATGTCTATAAAATATTAGTATCAAAGTCGAAAAATGTAGAATTCAACCGGTAATATCCTATCAAATGAAGGAGAGGGTAGGAAGTTTGATCTTTCCGAACAATACCCAAAACAGCTTTTTCCCGAATCTGGTCTGTATTCAATACTGCTCTCTTCTATCATTGTGTCTGCTAGCTTTTCTATTGGTTTGAGCTTCATTGATATGTAGTGTTTTGGAGGGGTTGGATCACTACACGCCAAGCAGGGCCTGCATCTTTCTTCCTAAACAAAAGACCATACATTTTGGCATTTCCCTTAAAAAGTGCTGCTTTCGCTGCTGGATTATTTGGCAAGACCATCTACATCTAGTTGATCATACCAAGCATAACCTACCCTAGAAAAATAATTACTTCTATGAAAACAATGATTATGATAGAATCCCAATGTTTGATGTTGACAGCCGTATTTATTGATGGGTTTGTAGAGTTTAGGCATTTCATCAAATGTGACTAGGGATCATTGTGGAATTAGCTAATTTATCTCCTTTCTTTAGTTCAAAATATTGGAAGATGAATATCTGAAAATCTTAATTTAGTGCTGAGATCAACTGTTTTTTCTCTTATTCTTCAGCTTTCAGCGAGATGTGGAAACCTATCTCTTTAGAATTCAAGAAATTTGCATTTTTCAAAATAATTTCCTTTTCTTTTATCCCACTTTTAAATTGAATTTTCATTTTCGGGGTTAGACTGGGCTTTCTTTTGTTAAGAAATGTAGAAAGGCTAATCCAAAAGTGTTTTAAGTCACTGCTTTCTAATGCAGTATTTGAAACAGCTTAGATGATTTGATCAAGAACGAAAAAAGTGAGGTGAATGGAGGCTGTCCTACCACAAATTGTGCAATTCTGATCCATTGACAACATTTATTGTCCCATAAAGATGGAAAACAAATAATGCTGTTCAACCTCATGACTGCTTCATGTGAATCAAACCAATGAATTATAAGCTTGTTATCTGTCCAATTTTTTTCTTTAAGCCAAGTCATGTTCCCTGATAGCTAAACTTATTGACTTATAAAAGATAGCAAATGCCTGATTAGTGTAATTGACTGTTAAAGTTCATCATTTTTAATAATCACAAAGTCTTGGCAAGGGGTACAAAACAAATACAATTCACAAGCTTAAAAGAACTGCATGTTTATCTAATATCTTTTCCCCATGATTTACTTATTTTTTCTTCTTTCTGCCAAGATATCTTGTATTCCTAACTGTTTGGAAC
Source organism: Annona squamosa (assembly GCA_035584095.1). Taxonomy (NCBI): domain Eukaryota; kingdom Viridiplantae; phylum Streptophyta; class Magnoliopsida; order Magnoliales; family Annonaceae; genus Annona; species Annona squamosa. Next base: position 49,865,324 of record JAXCLR010000001.1, on the reverse strand, counting down.
AAGGAAAACATGGTGGAAAAGTTTTCCACCCTTTTCTGCCCTCACATTTGTAAAGCTTTCAATGTGATTTGACATCCTAACTACCTAATAAGCATATTTTTTTTCCTATTATTATCTATATTCCCAATCATTATTTTTTCATTTAAAAATGACCAATATGGTCTCTTTTAGCTTTCAATTATAAAGCTCTTACTTATTTTTTTCATTCTTTTACTTTGAAACGCATTTGGCGACAGCAGGGGGTACAGGTTACTTTGCTTATTCAGATTCAAGATATGGTGGATGATACCGAAAACTGGAAAGTCTGGTTGTGATATTCCTCTTGAAACTCAGATGCTTCTTTTGGAGGTTAAGGAAGATTCTGCTCTGGGTGATAAATGCTTTGACTCGAATGATGTGAACACTTTCTATATTCTGTTACTCCCTGTGTTGGATGGTGATATCCGAAACAGTTTACAGGGGACTTCTACTGATGAGCTTCAATTCTGTGCCGAAAGCGGTATATTTTCCTGGCCATTATTTCTGTATCTGACCATACTTTCAAGATCCAATTTTTAGGGCTCTTTTTGTGTTACTTGATGTTGATGTACGGCTTCAGGTGATCCTGCCATTCAGTGCAAACAGTTTCTGGAAGCTGTGTTCATCAATTCAGGGGATAACCCATTTAAACTCATGAAGGATTCTATCAAGTATGGTTGTATTTAAATTTGGATCTCAAATTTCTGTATGGTTCATTTCTCTTTATTGTGGACTACGTCTTTCGCATTTCTCATTATGATGAGTTGTATACAGGATGTTGGAGAAACATGTGGGAACTTTTAGCCACCGTGAGACCAAGAAGGTAAATAAGACACAAATACTCAGCTCAAAGAATGATATCTTTCTTGGATGGAGTGCAGACATGCAATGTTCATGTATGCGTATGCAGACATGTGCGCGTCACACAGAAACACAGACATGTTATAAATTCATATCATTCTGTTGTTAAATACTGGTCTTCATTATCAACAAAACTAAATCAGAGGGATCTGTTTTTGTGTTTTGCTCACAGATCCCACCATACCTTGATTGGTTTGGCTGGTGCACTTGGGATGCTTTCTACACTGAAGTCAATCCGCAAGGAATCAAAGAAGGTCTTGAAAGGTATTATTTCTGTATGAGATATATGTTTTTATTTTTTTGAGTTTTGCACTCATTTCATAGATTAATGAACACACTTATTTGGTAGATTAGTGAACAATAGATCTGGTTTTCATTCTTTTGCAATGTAAACCTCCCTGAATTATGTAACTGAGGGTTATTTGCTTTTGTGAGCCCTTGTTTTGCAGTTTGTTGGAAGGAGGCTGTGCACCAAGATTTCTGATCATTGATGATGGCTGGCAAGATACGATAAATGAATTCAGAAGGGAAGGTGAACCAGTTATTGAAGGGACCCAGTAAGTTTCATGAACATATAAAGCTTGCATGAATTCTGTAATATAGCTGTTACTTTTTCCTTCGTATGGTCATCACATTTTTTTGGTCCACAGGTTTGCAACCCGACTAGTTGACATAAAGGAAAACAAGAAGTTCAAGGGCATAAATACTGAAGGCAACACAGCTACAGACTTCCGTGATTTCATAAGGAACATCAAAGAGAAATATGGAATCAGGTAAAAACTCTTTCACAGAACTCAATGCTTTTATGAAACCTCTTACAATGAAGTTTACAGGACCCAGGGAATCTCTGTGTCAGGTACGTCTATATGTGGCATGCTTTGGTTGGCTACTGGGGAGGAGTCCTTCCCCCATCCAAGGCAATGAAGAAATACAACCCAAAGATCGCATATCCAGTTCAGTCTCCTGGAAATGTAGGGAATTTGAGGGATTTTGCTATGGACAGTTTGGAGAAGTATGGTGTTGGCATGATTGATCCCATGAAAATAAGTGAGTTCTACAATGATCTTCACAGTTACCTTGCCAGTCAAGGTGTCGATGGAGTCAAGGTGGATGTTCAGAATGTTATGGAAACTCTAGGTGCAGGATATGGTGGACGTGTTTCACTGACTAGACAGTACCAATTAGCCCTTGAAGCTTCTATTGCAAGAAACTTCAAAGATAATAATTTGATTTGTTGCATGTCTCACAACTCCGATTCCATCTACAGGTAATTTTTAAATCATGTCTTTCGGTAATGAGCAACCACCCAGTATACTATCTAGCTTTCTCATTAGATAATCAATTTCAGTTTGAAGAAGAGCGCAGTGGCCAGAGCATCGGAGGACTTCATGCCAAGGAAGCCGACTTTCCAAACTCTGCATATTGCTTCAGTAGCATTCAACAGTCTTCTTTTAGGAGAGCTTGTGGTGCCAGATTGGGATATGTTCCATGTATGTCCTGTAATCAATGGAGTCATATTTGGTTTCCATTTCTGAGTTTCCAAAGAAGCTTATGCACATGTTTTGGTTGATCACAGAGTAAGCATGAGACAGCTGAGTTCCATGCTGCATCTAGAGCCGTTGGCGGGTGTGGAGTTTATGTAAGGTAATCAACTAATTCTGTAGTTCCATAACATTGAAATTCTAAACACATTCCACTTTCCATGATGCAGAAAGGAATATTCTCTAATCCTATGTTGACCCTTTACAGTGATAAGCCAGGTCACCATGATTTCAATGTCCTCAAGAAGCTAGTGTTACCTGATGGATCCGTGTTGAGGGCTAGATATGCTGGCCGGCCTACTCGGGATTGTCTATTCAATGACCCTGTCATGGATGGGAAAAGGTGGATTTCTCAGACTTCTTTTAAGTTCCAAAGTCCCAGCACACTGTTCTTAGTTCTAACTCTGAAATTGACAAATTTGTCCCTAGCTTGCTAAAGATTTGGAACTTGAATAAATTCACTGGTATCATTGGAGTTTTCAACTGCCAAGGAGCAGGAAGCTGGCCATGGAGAGAGAGAACCCAAGATGATTATGCTTCAAACGTCAAGCAATTAATTCTTTCAGCCCAAGTTAGTCCTATGGATTGTGAGTTCCTCGAAGATGTCTGTATTGAAAATTGGACTGGAGATTGTGCTGTATTTGCACTCACTTCTGGTATTGCTTAAGTTCTCACCTTTCTTCTAATTATTTTTGTAACTCAATTTTGCACAATCTGTTATTGTAATTTGCTGTATCTCTGTGCAGGTCGGCTTTCTAGACTGACAAAGAAAGAATACACAGAAGTTTCATTGGGAATTCTACAATGCGAAATCTTTACTATATCTCCAGTCAAGGTTTGTGATATTTTTTGGGGGCTTCTCCTCTATCCATTATTTTGTTTAAGAGTCCAACGTTCACCTAAACAAAATACTTTACATGCTCCATTAGGACTACAACCAGAAGGTTCAGTTTGCCCCACTTGGATTAATCAGCATGTATAACTCGGGAGGTGCTATTGATGCATTGAACAACACTATCGATGGACAAAAATGTGTGCTTACAATAAAAGCGAGGGGTTGCGGTCGTTTTGGCGCATATTCAAGCATCAAACCACAGAACTGCAAGGTGGATGCTAAGGAAGAGGAGGTCAATTATGATGAGGTTTCTGGGTTATTAACCTTCAACATTTCTCATTCTAGCAACAGCAGCTTAAGAGAAGTTGCCATCACTTATCAAGTTTTCTAAGCTAAAGGCACTTCCTTTTTTGGACCGATTAAACTAAAGCCACTTGATTTCTCATTCCAGCACATAAACCACGGTCTCTTCTTTTTGTTTGTTCTATCAAAATCCAAAATCTTCAATGATGCTTGCAAGCTGTATATACAACAATCATTCTATGCATTGTAAGTCTCTCTAATCACCATTCATCAGGGGGATGGCCTATCATATAACTTGAGTCTTTCCACCCCATTTATTCACGCCAATGCTGTTGGTTTTTCTTTTTCTTTTGTACTTTCATTCTAGCCGGTATTTCATCAACGTGAGTGAAGCTTTTCTTGCCGGTATTTATGAGCGACACGTTGCCTTCGTTCTTTCCAGGAGATTTGCAGAATTGTCTCTGGAGTTTGTTTAGGGGTCCGTCGTCCGTGGTAGTTTGGAAATGAGGATGGTTTTTAGAAGGGCTTTTCCCAAATATATCCATTATATTGGACCTTAATACTAAATATCTACTACTTCCTCAAAATGTCAGATACACCTACTACATTAGTAGTTAATTCCAAAAATGCTCATTTCATTAAAATTATTAATTAAATTTTTGTAAATGCCAAAAATGCCCATATTATAAAACAATAAAAAATGAAATAAAGTAGAAAGAAAATGAAATTATGGCCCTCCAAATTTAAAGCTCATGTGCAATTAAGGTATTGGTAAGTTATAACATTTAATTGTTCGATTATGTCCAAAATTTGATGGGCATTTTAGTGATTTTACATATTAACTAATAACATGAAATCATGGATAGAGTGTTTTTGAAATTAACATCAAATGTAGTGAGTATATCTGAAATTTTGGAAACGTAATGGGTATATGTAAAATTAAGATGAAACGCAATAAATATATTTCGAAAAAGCTCTTTTTAGAAATGTGAGAGTTAAGTAATAAATATAGGTAGAATGAGAATATATAAAGTAGATGGTAAGAAATTATAAAAATATAGAAACTAGAAAAATTATATGAGAAGTGAGAACCCAACCCATCAACCGCAGTCGCTGATTGCAGAGGGAGTGGAGGCAGTAGCAGCTTCTTCAAAGGTGATGGCAATGGCTCCAATCTTATAGCCATCCAGATAGTCTTTCTTCCATGTGGATAATATTCCAACATTAGTCCAAGAAATTGAATAAGATGGGAGAGAGATCGAAATCCCTCAAGAAATTGAAGAAGATGGGAGAAGAAAATCCATGCCCCACAATGTCGTTCAAAATCCCATGCATATAAAGGAGGGAATCTCAGGACTAGGAACTGGGGGAAGGTTGAAAACTCATTAAATTCATAGACAGAATGTGCTAATTATTTAGAAAATACAATACAAATATGACGAATCTGAAGTTGAGGCGGCAAGAAGAATAAGAACCAAGTGATGTTACATTTATGGAATAAATTGCTTAGTTTTTACCAGCACAGGGAAGGGAGCTTGAACGAGAAAGAAGAAGGCAAATGGCCTGTCCTCCGAATATAGTCTGCTCTTTCGGATGTCTTCACAGCTTTCTCATTCAGTTTTGCCTCTGCACTTGCCCGCTTCTCTTCTGCTATCCTTCGTGTTGCTGCTAGCTTGTTTGCCAACTTCTCTTGGGCTCGCCCTTTCAATCTTTCAGCCTTCACCTGGTTGCGCCAATATAATGAGGTGTTTTCTTGAGATGAGATTATAATTAGCTGATCTTCATTGGAATAGTTGGCCATTGTTATGCATGTATACCCAATATTAACAGCAATCAGAACTTCCTAAGCCGAAGTAGTATTTTTGAACAGGTTAAAGCACAAGTCATGTACTTTGAAGCTACACCCAAGATTTAAATGAGAAAAAAACAGTTGATAGATCCAGACTAAGGACAGTTAGAGGACCACCTTAAGTTTTTCATATCATCTTTAGTCCAGGTCATATTGTCAATCCTACTATTAGCAAGCACAACCAATGTGTTTTGACCTGTGAATGTTCTTAGTAATTCACATGCACATGGAAATGTTTCATGACTAATGTCTTATTTTCTATCATTTCAAGAACTGTTCGTGAACGGATTTTTTTAACTGAATGATGAGTGAAAGACAGACACCTTGTGTCCGCTGTATGGGAGTATATAAATCTGCCAATTTAGTAGTTGACTGGAAATACCCTGTTGTTTCTTAGACAATTTACAAAGTCATCAATTTGTTATCTTGTTGTCAATGGCTTTACATAATAAAAATAGAAATGATAACATGTTTTTACAAATACCTCCATCCTTCTCATCTCCATTTCAGCTTTCCTTTTCTCACGATTTTCCCATGCTTCTATCTTCACTTCTTCACGTTTATACCTGTAAATACAAATGTTTAGAAGAAAAGATTTTAGAAGCAACTTTGGACATGCCCTATTATGACTGCTTTAGACATTTATAAAAATTACTTTCTGTCATTACATTTGCTGGATGTGTTACTTGAGAGTACAAAATACTCAAATTATTGAATATGTCGCATAAAAATCCATTATGACCAGGATTTGATGATTGTGCACATGTTTAAACCTTGACCTGCTCATATGCTACTATATTTAGCATGTTCTTCAGGAATTCCATGAGGCATAAACCTTAACATCCCCATTGAACATGTGAAATTATGTTGGGTGATGAAGAAAAATGATTTGGAAAACTACGAAAGGGCTACACCAGCCTAAAAGTCAAAAAAAAGCAAGATGGCACAGATATAATGGGTGAGTGTTTTAGATCAACCACCATATATTTTTTCCACATTTATGGTGGAGATTTGCACTTTCTAGTTCCTAAGTCAAGTGCACTTTATATCACAGTTTCTGGAAAAGATCTTTTAGTTGTAAGGCTGCTAGATTTACGTAGATTTTCGTCGCCATTGAGGATTCAAGACTGAAGCAAACAACAAAAAGGGTCCACCCTCCAAGTCATTATGACAATCGATTGGACTGAGTAATAGGCCATTAGGATGCTGTAATCAAGTAGTGGGAATGCTTCTATAGAACTTCATATAACTCTCTTCATTTTTACTATTTTGATGATTAATGAAAATTCACTTCGTCTATTGTATCTAACACCATTTATGTTATCAAGGAAATCTTTTCATTTGTGTAGTACAACTGTGCATGAGATCCATTTACAAACTTGTAAAATCAATATCATAAAGTATTATTATATTCTAATACATACGTAAGTATTTTTCAGAATTTACATATGAATATATGTATTTTTAAAGCAAACATGGCCCATTCGTGTATTTGATTTAGATGACAGTTAGTCTCCTAGAAAAAAATGCTAAATATAATGAATGGATTGAATTTTGCATCAATCATCAATGTATTAAAAATGGAGAGGGTTGTATAGAATTTCTTTTAAGTAACCTGGTTATATAGAAGTGGAGGCCATCAAATAAATATCAACCATGAAGGAACAACTGAAGAATTGTGAAGTAACTTTAGTGGAAGAACTGAGAGTTTGATCTCTTCTGCATTAGATCAGACTTGAGGAACACAGGAATGGTATAGGGTGACTAGTCACTCAATGCAGCAAGTATCCCACATTGATGATTCCTCTTTCTGGAAAAGGATCATCTCAATCCATTCAAATTAAGCCCCCAAAACATGTCAGAAAAAGTACAAAAAAAGCCAGATAAATCAATATAAATAGAGAGTGAATAGAACTTTGAAGATTAAGGTAATATTGTATCACCTTGCCATGTATTTTGCGCGTTCTGCTTCATCCCAAGCCATTGCTCGTGTCTCCAAAGAGCTGGCATTTCTACCATTCGCAAAATTATTTTCACGTCCTTTGTTCATAGCTAATTCCTGTTCCTCTCTGTTTGGTTGACTAGTCAGGCTCACCCCACTGAGGTGCATGGATCCACTTCTATTGTCCAGGGAATTTATACCCGTTTGGAAATTTTCATGGGTGTGAGCTCCTTGACGACCCTTCCCTGGGGTCGATGATCTAGACGAAATAGGACTTCTTATTACTGGTGTTGTGGCTCTAAGTGGTGTGCCTGTTCTTGAAGGCTCTTGACTAGCAATGGGGGTCATCTCTGTGCCCATATCTCTCAGACACACTGATCTCATGGCTGCTATTGAATTCTCCAATGGTGTATCAACTCGCCAAAATGAATCATTGCAGTCGATGTTTTTTGTAACCCCTTCATCTTGATTCTTAATATCTACTCCCCTAAATTCAACTCTTTCATTGTCACTTCCAGAAGAATCCTTCTCATCTTGTGGGTTCGGGGCAATTAATCTTAGATCTTCTGCATTTGAGTTTCGAGGCTTCGCCTTTGTGTGGCTTGATCCGGCCAGCCATTTTTGGGCATCATCCCATTTGGATGGAGTTGGTTTGGCAAGTGAACCAAGGACACTTCGATGGTGAGAAGCTCCCTTAATTGGGCCACTTGCTTTGTGAAACTCAAAATTATTACCAACACTATTTAAGCTATCATGTGTGGATCCATAGCTGTAGCATCCTTTATCCTCAACAGACCTCATTATCTTCTTCAGATTAGCGGATAAATAGTCCCGTAGCCAATTGGTTGCGAATTATGTCATCACCACATCATCTTTCATCTGATATGAAAACAGACTTACAATCGATTAGCTTGGGACCACAGAAACTGCAATGACCAAAAGTGAGGGAGGGAGAAAAAGAAGAAAATGATAGCTGTCTAGCCACTCACCTAATTAGTGTCACGTCTTATCCAACAGGGGAGAT
>JAXCLR010000001.1:49830471-49844954 GCA_035584095.1 Annona squamosa | reverse complement strand
ATAAATAAAATCTATTATTTTCATTTATATTTATTTTTATTTTTATCATTTACTTTTATATCAATTAATTTTATTTCTTTATCTTGTTTTTTATGTTAAATTTTGTCTCAAAATATTATTTATATTGCTATTTTTTAAAAAAAATATATGGTTTGAATATATATTATTATGTTTACTTTCATGATGTGTTATTATAATATATTTATATGAAATTCTATACTTATTGCTCTTAATTGAAATATTAATTCATCAACATAAATTTCAACCCTAAACTCAACCTGAACCTAAATTTCAAAAATAAGGTTAAGATTTAAGTTTTAAAAATATGATTAGAATTAAGATTAGAGTTAATATTCTACATGGTTAAGGTCAAGATAAACTCTAGTTTTATGAGCTCGAGTTGCCGTAGGCAAACAGATTCAAGACTATACTCAGCCATGGAGGGCATTCAGAAAAGTCATTCATTATGAAATTTTAACAGTCCAGATTAGCTAGCAAAGGGAGGACTAAATTCTACACGCCAACAATCAAGGGTACGCGGACAAGATGGGACCATTTATATAGATTCTGGGCGGTGCAGATTGAGCAATGACAGTGCATGCAATTCCAAGAAAAAAAAAATTCCCAAGAAAACAGCAAACTGAGACCAGCAGTTGATCTTCTCGACTAATAGATAGCCTTCATCAATTGGTAATTGAAGTTGAAGGAAGTAAAGCTGAGGCGGGATTATAAAAACCATTTCTCTTGAAGTAATGGCCTGAATGAGCCGAAAATATTCATAATTAGACGCTACAGCCTCACCGTTAATTAATAGAGGGCACATGCGCGCATACTTGATAAAGCAATGGAAACGGTTCAGATCAGAGTATCAGATACGTGGCATCATATACGGAACCAGCGAAATGCAGCGAGTATTTTTCGTTGGCTAAATGTAGCATGGAAAATTCAATGGACGGTTTAAATCATGCAAGAAATGAAGACTTTCGTGAAAATCTGAGCTGCAGTCATGTAGAGTCATATGGGCGTATAAGTAAAGAAGCCTATTTCAAGCTCAAAAGTCCCACACAAAAAATTTATGAAGGTCTAGCAGGAGGAAAAAGGAGAGTCGGGTAAACAGATGGCTACCACAATGGAGTCACTACTTTTGTTGATTTCTTGATTCAAGATTCTCATTCCAGTTCATCTCGACTGAAATACAATAACTGAGTTACTTCAGTGATTCCACCTCCAAACCATTTCAGACAGATCTAGATGATCTTTTTTTTTTTAAAAAAAATAAAATAAAATTTTAAGATAGAAAGTTTCATATAATCACATTATCACTATCTATCCATACAATGTAATGTAATGATGTATTAAAAGTTGATCACAATATGCAGTGCTCAATTATAACAGTCAGACTAGCATGATATAGGGATTAATAGCGATTTGTAAGCATTATGATTTATTTCTTAACACGTGCCACCCCATCATGTCATGAAATAACATCCTACTCCTTTTGAGCTTTTATAAAAAATTTGTTTTATATTCTTCTAGTTTAGAAATAAAAAATATAAGTAGTCAAATTTTTTTTTTAAAAAAAATCTTTTGATGCGATGACCTACGCACAATTTCTCTAATTAGTGCCGCTACATGGTTTAATCACCATCTTAGTTGTGGCAACTGTCTTAATCTTATTTACTGTTAGTAACTTCCATTATCATCATTGCATCGTTTTAAATATTATTAATAACCCGTGCATCATGCTAACTTTCTAACTTTGCATCATATTTTATTTCCATACCTGAAAGTACGTGCATGGCATCTATTAGACAAATCTTTGGGCTCAACAGTCGGTCCGTCAAAGCGTTTTCGCCTTTGCTCTCGCTGCAGAAATACCCCTCTTGAGAAATCATGTGGCTAAACAAAGATAGATATTATTTGACTAGACAGGTGAGAAAACTAAATAATTATCTTGGTGCAGAATTAATTATTCCAGTGTTTCAATGGTTTCTATAACATCAAAGAATTTTGGTATCGCACCCTCCGTTTTCATTCACTTTTCCTGCGAAATTGAAATATGATTCAGGTACTGTATTTAGAATTATTTGAGTCACTAAAAAATTTGTTGCATCAAAAAAAAAAAAAAAACCAAATTTGTTATAAACCACATATGAGAAATATTCCTACAAATAAAGGTGTCAACCAATCTAATAAATTGTTTTTTTTTGTATACTGATTTTAAAGCTGTTAATTCGATATTCAATCATCTAAAACATATTTCTATAAAATATTATAATATTCTAATACGTATAAATGTCTTTAAATATTTTTCATAATTTAAACATATTATTTATATGTATATTAAAGTAGGTATAATCTACCCAAGACTTTGATTGAATAATTTTGGTATTATGATAAAAATAATATTAAAAAATTGGTAAATTGGATGCCATTTTAACTATTAAAGCGGAGGTACGATATTGTTAGTAGCCCATGCAAAAAATTTATTTAAAAAACTTTCTTTTACTTTTCTTTAGAAACTTGTTAATCTATGTGTATTAAATATATAAACAAAAATTTACCATTTTTTGAAATATGCGTATATATTTTTTAGATTTCTAAAAATAGGGTTATTTTAGTAAAATTTGACCATAAAAATGGCTAATATATCCCAATGTTTGAAACACCAAAAAATTATATACGTATCTTCAAAAATGGTAAAACTTTATTTATACTTAAATTCATATAAATTAACAAGTTTATAAAAAAATAATTACAAAAAAATATATTAGCATGGGCTAAGAAAACTATTATTTAGCTTTGGTAGGGGTGCAACTTGGGCTGGGGCTTAACCCGAACTTGACCCGCCGAACTCGATTCAAAGCAGTATTACACCAGCCAATATTGAACGCAAGCCTGATTTTTTGGGTTGTAACTCAAACTCGAATCGAAAAAAATTTAGTTTAGCGTTAAGCTAAACTTGAACCCGAATTATATATAATGCATATATTTTATATTTATTTTGTACTCCATATAAATCTAGTCTCATTCGCCTCATATATTATATTTTTATACCATATATAGGCATTAGTCCTCCTTAAGTTTGATTATATAATATAATATTTTTATTTTTTCTTTTAAGAAAAAAGAGTTTGTTTTAGTAGTTGTTTCAAGACAACAAAATGAAAACTATTTTTAGAACTTATGATGTTTTATTTGGTGTTGTAAGATGTTATCATTTGGTTGTTTCAATATGATATTAGCGGTTAAATATTTATTCTACTTGGAATAAATTTGTTTTAATTTTATTTGACTTAATACTATGATTATTGAATTTTTTTTAATTATGATCGACATTATAAGGTTTTTCTTATAATTAGATATTGATGTTTATGTATATGGTTATGATATTAACATTAAATTGCATAATAGAAAAATAATGTACATTTTCATTTTTCAAAATAAGCTACTAGTCTACTTAATGCAAAGAGAATATTTAACTGAGAATTTTCTTCTTTACATTCTTAAGCACTCTTAAATTTTTGCTTGAAAATAGAAAATTATCATTTAAAAATTTTTAATGATAAATTTAAAATTGAATAAATATAAGATAGATAACAAATGTAAAGAATAATTTCAGCTTGAATTCTAGCTCAAAACTCAACTCGAGCCCGAATTTCAAAAATGGAGTTAGGGTTTAGATTTATAAATAAGGTTGAGTTTTTAAAAAAGAATTAGGGTTAAGGTTAAGATGAACCCAAGTTTCATGAGCTCCAGTTACGCCCTTAAGCTCGGGCAAATAGAATCATACTTTATTAAAGTGGGCCAAAATGTGGTGCAAGTCGTGCAACATGGAGAGTGGAGTGAATAGTGATGTGAAATCATGGATCGCTTACTTAGGGACATTTCGTATTGAGTAACAGCTGGAATGTGGCTTTCACTTCTCTCTTTTACATATTTTTTAGAAATAATTTAATATCTAATTAACTAAAAATTGTAGTTTTGTCAACATTACTTTAATATTTTAATTAATTTTTCATGTGAATTGCTTTATTTATTCTAATTTTACCCGTGTCATATTTATTTCATATTTTAAAAATATTCCACTTTCCACTATCCAATGTAACTATATTACTCAGGTAACCTTAGCTTATATGAGGCTGACAACGCCTTGTAGATCACTATTTCTAAGCTCTTGTAGATCACTATTTCTAAGCTCTTGTAGGCAGAGGTAATGGATAGAGTTCTAATGCAAATTTACTTCAATCCTACTTTTATTTATAAAATTTAAATTCTAACCTTAATTTTGATCTTATAACTGAAATCTTAATACTACTTATAGGTTGAAATTTGGGTTAACAAGTTTTCATTTACTTTAAAAATAATAAGTTGAAAATTTCATATAAATATAACACAATAAAATTTTTTAATGAAGAATATAACATAATAAATTATTTAAACAAAAATTCCAATTCTTGTTGGTCCGAGTAATAAAGAGTTTGGTTTGCATTAAGCTAGGTTTTAATTTCAAATCTTGTAAAATGAAGAAACAAATATTGAGAGCTTCTCGTGTTATGGAGTTTGACCTGGCTCAATTATGAGGAACCAGAGCCGTGTAGATAAAAAAAAAATCTGAACAAAAAATAATAATTCATAACCTAGATAAATTTAAGAAAACCATATTAATGTAATATATTTCTAAAAGAAAATTTATTGTTTTTTTACAAAAAAAGGATAAGGAAGAAGACACAAATGTAAAATAATACAAAGACAAACATAAATGTAAACGAAAATGATATAATTTACCAACAATATAATTTCAACATGATAATTATCTATTTCAAATGTCAATATAATAATATAAAACATATAAACGTGAAAAAACTATTACTTGGGTTTTATGTATACAATGTATCTTATATGTAAATATAAACAGAAAACTCGGGTCCGGGTTGCTTAAACCCTAGCCCTATTGATAAATAAATTGAATTCCTTGTGTTCAAGTGTTGAGCTTTGCAAAAGAAAATCCAAATATTACTTCTGAAGGAGTCAGGTTTGGGCTTAACCCAGCCCGGCCCAACTGAAACCCGCGCTCATGGATGGATTGTGGAGCGAGGTCATCATAACGCAACATATACGTAGTATGCATTGAGGATGTCAATCACATTGGCATTTGGCAATGCGCATTGTAGGCCAGACCGATGTATTAGGACCTTGCAGGCACAGCGAGACTTGAGCCAAATGAATTTGGTACGTAAGTAACGTGATAACCTGATAGGCAATATTTAAGGAGTACGGTAAGAATATTGTAGCGCTTGTATGGTACATATGTGAATAAGATCTTCCAACAATATAAATGATTGATTGAGCCCTCGACCCACCCAATTTCACACATATACAGGTCGTCCCGTCCTGGTCCAGTACCAGCCTTTGTTTCAAAACAATTTTATAATTAATTTTCAACCCATAAAACAAAAAATCATGGAGATCTGAATGATGGATCAATTAGCAGCACCTCGACACACATGGTTTTTATTGTTGGGTAGGACAATCAATAGCCATAGATTTATATAATCATGTTATTTCTTTCCCTTCCAAATTCCAATCCATCATAAAAATTTTTTTGTGTATTTACAATCAACTCAATAGATCTTTCCAACTAAGTTATTAGACATTCTAACAAATTTCTTACAATAGTCTGCCATGTAGCTAATAATATTTTTAAATTTATCTAAACGGTAGACAATCCCACACTACTTTGGGAAGACTACCGCCACCACTTACCTTTTTTTTTCTTTGTTATTCACTTCTTTTTCCACACACATTTTTACTGTTGCCATGATTTGATTCCAGCACCTATCCAACTTGAGACCAACTAAGTTGCCACCACGCCAAAGGTGCGGTGGTAATCCATCATAAATTTAGAATATGTTTGGGAAGTGATAAAACTTTTGGATAAAAAATTGTTAGTAAAAATTTTGGAAATGGAAAAGATGTAATATAATAAGGATAATTATGAAAAGTAAAGAAACTAAAGTTAACATTGATAGCCTAGTTATATGAGTAGTTATTTAAAAATAATTTAAAAGTAGGATAGTTGTATAATGAAATGTGAAGAAATAATTAAAAAATAAGGTGATGTAGAAAACGAAAAGTTTTAGATTAAAGTGAAGAAATAATTAAAAAATAAGATGAATGTAGAAAGCGAAAAATTTTAGATTGAGATATGTTTATTTATCCAAAAACTTTGCAAACTAGACTTTTTAATCTACAATTTTTCACTATCCATAATTATCTTATTTTTAATTATTTATTTATATTTTTTTGTACAATTACTATACTTTTTAATTATTTTTATACAATTATCTATATTACTAACATATCTATTTTAACTTTATTCTCTTTATTATTCACATTACCCTTAATATATTACATTATTTTTCTCTTATTTCAAAAGCTTATGTATTAAAAATTTATCATTTAGAAGTTTTATCACTTTATAAACACACCCTTAAAATTTTTTATTGTGTTACCCGACATACACTTAATAAAAAAATGGATCATGAATATTAAAAATATACTTTTCTTGTAAGTTTTTAGGTTCACGAGTCATGACTCCGTTCGGTTTGGAACCGGACGAGGGCACTGGCATCAATGATTTATTGGTATCCGCATGCGGTGTAAGCGTCCGTTTGGTGATGAGAGAGGAGCTGTTATGAAGGTGAGTGGACTGTGGAATGTGGATAAGAAATGGATAAGATGAGGACGAGTATCCGATGAGATTTATTTATTACCAAAAGGAACAAAAAAAATTTCTTCCATTTCAATGCTTAAAAACTCTATATTTTCAATTTTTAATCCTATATTTTCATTTATAATATAAATTTTCACGTCCTAATATATAAAAATACTTTTTTAAATTTAATTTTTCATCCCATTCCATTATAATAAACAATCCCTAAATGTGAGAAAAGAATTTATAGCAAAAACTTTTAAAATACAGAAAATTGATGTGATATGACAAGAATAATTATTAATAGTAAAGAGCATAAGCGTAAAATATACAAGTAATTGTATAAAAATATAAAGTAATAAATTAAAAATAAGCGATAATTTTAAAAATGAAATTATATATTAAGTAGTTAAAATATCATAGCATATGAAAAGATTAACAAAATGTATGTTGGAACTTTTTATTCCTATTAATCCTTGGATCTCCCTCTCGCGACACTTGACAGAGCAGAGCTGATGGGTGCCTCTTGATAAAGTCAATAAATTCATGGGCAGTCCTAGATCGTATTCAAGGCAACCATGCAAGCGGTTGCTTTTTCTATTTTAATCTAAACCTTTATAATACCCGTTTCTATGTATTTATTCATAATTCTAAAAATCATATCTATTAAAAATTTTCATATATTATACCCTTTTGTTTTAATCTAAATCCTTTATAATTTGCATTTCTATGTACCTATTCATAATTCCAAAAACCGTGTATTAATTTTTTTTTTTAAAAAGCTCACAGTTATACAATCACACGCTCAAATGCCTATAAAATTTTTAAAGAATATTTTCATTTGAAATTTCTTAATAATTATATAATAACACTCTCAACAAATTTTAATTTTGTAGAATATATAAGTTTCCAATTAAAATAAAATTTAGAATATTTAATGAATATATCATCATCATCATCATCAAAAGTCATTTTCCACCTAGGTGGGGCCGGTTGCATGGATTCTGTTACGCCTATTTTCAGAATTCATAAGAGATGTGACAGTGATTTTTAATAGCTCCGGCTGCCAGCTTGACATACCAACCGTTATTTTTTTCCGGGCTTGGGACTAACAGTAAGATAGAAACTCTTACCGGCAAGGTTAATATTTAATGAATACATAAGAATAAATAATTTAAAGGTCCGTATTTTAAAAATGACAATGTGACAAAATTTGTTATATGTGGCAATCTTTTATTGCATTTGGTATCCATAATAATAACAATAATACTAAATATAATAGATGAAGTAGAATTTTTATTAACTCTAAAGAAATAAAGAAGATAGAGAGTTATCTAGAAGGTCTTATGGAAGCGGCCCCATATTAGAGGCATGCTTTGATTTATGTAATTATCTTTATTTTTAAATGTTGATGATTGATATAAAATTCGATTTATTGATTTATTTAACATTATTTGTTTAGCTAGATGATCAAGTTTTATTCAAATTTAATATGTTTATAGGCCATATTTACTTAAAACAAATACATTTATGTGTAAATTAAGAAAAATGCTTAAATCAATTCTCATAAATATTAGAATATAATAACACTTCATAGAATTATTTGTCCACTTAGTAATAATATTTTAGACGATTTAGATGTTGAAAATACTACTTAAAAATTGATATTTAATATTAACTTATTTTATTACATTGATTTTGCATACTTGTGATGTGACCCATATATAGTGATAATAAATCAATAAAAGAATTTTTGTGATAATAGTAATGATGCTAAATACGATAGACAAAATAAATTTTTTATCAACCATATAGAAATTAAAAATGAATAGATTATATAGAAGATGGTTTTATAGAAGTGGCCCCATATTTATTATATTAATTACAGTTAAAAGTTTTATAACTATTTGCAACTGAATTTTAAAAACTATATTAAACAAAATTTTGGCTGCATTTAGGGAAAAATCAGTTACAAACAAAATACATTTAATACAACTAAATATATATTATATGTAAATAAAAATTAATTACACAACATAAAAGCGGTGATCCATTATTATTACTAAAAAATGATTTCTAGTCGCTCATAGTTTAAAGTTCACCCCTGGGATGAACATAGAATGTGATGGGATGATATGCCACATTTCCTAATATACCTTTTCTACTCTCAATACACCTTTATCTTTTCTCAGTATACCTTTTATCTGTTCTTAATACACTTTTTCTCTCTCTCAATTTGTATCTTTATCTATTCCTAATACATTTCCATCATAAATTCTCACCCTATGCGCATCGCTTTGTATCTCTGAACTGCCGACAATTCATGCATGTATGATGTCACAGCTAACCAACCATCTGAGTTACGTCAGCTATTCGTCCATGCACGTCCGCGTGTCTTGAAACGGTGCCGGATGGATCCCCGGATGGATCCGGAAGGTGATAACCATCCCAGTGCCAAGCATCAGAAATTCTATGCAAATGTTTCAGAAGGGAAAAAATACCATTAAATATTATTTTTCTTTTTAATTGAAACTAATGTATTATAATGCTATTGGCTTTTTCTACTTTCATTTCTAATATTTCTTTTGCACGCACTTAAGCATGAACGGGATAAGGATTTGGGATGCATGGAAGTGTAATGGGAATGAAAAAGATATATTGAGATTGAAAAAAGTTGTATTAAAAATAAAAAATAGGTTGTTATTTTTTATAAATAGAAAAAATATTTAAAAAAAATGAGAAATTGCATTTCGGATCATCTCATTTTAACTGCACACAACGCTATGATTTTTTGGTATTTTGAAATCAAAATGAGTGATTTGTAGATATATCTACTTTGTTTAATCATAATTGCAAATATCTCCATATAGTTTTAGAACTTGTAAATTATCCTTAAAAGTTTGACCATAATTATAAATATATTCACGTTGTTACGACGTTATTACTACACCGTTATGGCGTGGATATATTTGCAAAGGTTTGTAAATTATGTGAGTATATTTGCAAATATACTCACATAGTTTGCAAACTTTTGCAAATATACCCATGTTGTGGCGGTGTATTAACAACATCATAACAGTGTAAGTATATTTGCAGTTATGGTTAAATTATATAGAGTAATTTGAAAATATTGAAACTATGTGAGTATATTTGTAATTATAGTCAAACTATGTGGGTATATTTGCAAACTACCCAAATCAAATTCTATAAGTTTCATAATGTTGTAAAACAATCTATGACAATGACTAGTTTTTGAGGAAATTATTTCATATAAATTAAATAGAGAGAATACAGTTTTTTCATAATGAAAATAGAGTGAATAAAGTTGCACGACATAAAATGGTAAAGCCTGTAAAATATTCAACAGAGAAAGTGAAAAGAAAAAAGAGAAAATTTTATGCAGCAGAGGAGGAAGAGGAATGATTTAAGACTTGCGTAAGCATAGAAGCCTCTACGCTTACCCTTTGTTTTTTAATTTTAAAAGATTTTCCGAAGAATCTAAACCATTTATCATGTTTATGCGTATATATTTATTTATGTTTCTAAAGCCTAGATGCATTTAAAACTTTTATATATTATATTAATACTATATACTTTTCAAAATTTTTAGTGATTAGATATTGACTTATAATAGATGCTATTTTTTACAAGATGTAAATTTTCAATAAAAATTATTTTGGATAGTGAGATAAAATAAGATGTACTAAACATCATCGATGACTTAGATTTTAAACATTATATTTTAAAATTTAAAAATGAAGAGTAAATATAGAAGCTTCTATACTTCAGTAGGTATTAAATCATCCCTCAAGAAGGAAATAATTAAAAAATAAAATATTAATCATATAGTTAATTAAATATTATATCACTCAAAAAGAAAAAAATATTGCAGTGTGCTATCCATGTTGATGGGCCCCACCATATCCGATCGGGTGGAACCGACCCACATCACGAACGCGGCACAAGTGCCCCAGAAGCCGAAAATCCTTGCGTCTCTCGAGCGAAATGCGCAGCGACGCGCCGCCCATGACGTACCGCAAGCCTTCATCCCACTTACTAAATTTAGATGCGACCGCAACGCATTTCGTCCCATCCTCATCTATTCCACTTCCATGCACGCACTTAAAAAATTTAACGGAATTTTTAAAATTTTCAAAAATTCAGCATGTGGTTCAATGGGTTTATGGGGAAATTGACTAATTTTGTTTTCTACGAATGTAAAATTTTTATTTTCTTGATTGTATTTGAGAAGTAATAAAACTTTTTGATGAAAAATTAATAAGATGTATTGAGGAAGTGATAAAATTTCGATGAAAATTTGTAGTGTGAAAGTTTTTAAAATAAGAAAAAATGATGGAATATGATAGAAATAATTGTAAAGAATAAAGAGAATAAAATTAAAATAGAGAGGTTCGAGGTACGAGTAGTTGTATAGAAAGAGTAGTTGCATTAGAAGAATTAAAACAACAATTAAAAAATATGGTAGCTATGAAGAATAAAAAAGTTTTAAGTTAAAAAATTTTGTGGTAACCAAACAATCCTTTAATGAAATGGGAGAAAATGATGTTACAAGACAGAAATAATGATGAAAAGTAAAGAGAATAAAGTTAAAATAGGTAAATTATTAGTTTAAGTAATTATATAAAAATGATTAAAAATAAAATAATTGTATAAAAAGATATGCATAAATAATAAAGTAACTATGAAGTGTGAAAATTTTAAATTGAAAAAGTTTTGAACACAAACAAAACATTCTAAAAATTTAGCAGTTACAGTAGAAGCCGTGAACTGCAAAACACTTTCTTAAAAATTCGTAAATGGACTTGTAGTGTGTGTACAGCCAATGAATCCTGTATATTATCTATGAAATCTTATTTGCCAATCACCTTGAAAAATGTGGAAGTAAATTGAAAAATGATAAAATTTAGATGGAAAAATTCTAAGAGTTTTTGAATTTTGAAAAGTATATATGATATACTGGAGCAACGATGAGGAATAAAAATAATAAAATTATATAGATAAATTAATTGTATAAGTAATTATGTAAAAATAATTGATAAGTAGAGTAGTAGTATAGAAAAAATATAAGAATAATTTAAAAATAAAATAATTATGAAAAGTAAAATGAAACGTTTTAGGATGTGTTTGGTAATGTATAAAATATTTGATGAAAACTTTTAAAGAGTAAAAATTGTCAAATGATGTGATATGATAGAGTTAATGATGAATAGTAAAGATGATAAAGTTAAAATAGATAGGTTGTACAAATGATTGAAAAGTAGGGTAGTTGAATAGGAAAATGTGAAAATATGATTAAAAAATACGATAGTTGTAGAAAGTAAAAAATTTTAGATTGAAAAGTTTTAACTTATATTTCTTATTAATTGCCCAATACACCTTTAAATTAAGATTTTGCTAAAGTTTCCAAAGATGCCCAGACTCTGTATAAATTTTACTCCACTGCCCAGGACAGACGAAGCCTTATCCGCCTGGGCCGAGCTCTGCCGCCACCCTTTGAGCCTAGCCAATCTCCATATATCTTCGTGAGAGTCTACTCGCGTTCATTCCTTTCTTTTAAATATTTGATACTTCCCACCACCTTACGGCCTGCGAACAGAGCAGAATTCGCAAGAGCAGAGGTAACTAGGAAATCTCGCTGGGGATGGCGAACAGAATGGTCGGGTACGATGTTCCGGAGGGCGTGGAAATCAGAGGGAGGTATGATGAGGAATTCGCGAGGATCCTCAGTCGGGAGGCCCTGCAGTTCGTCGCCGGCCTCCAGCGCGAGTTCCGCGGCAGGATACGTTACGCCATGGACTGCCGGCGGGAGGCGCAGAGGAGGTACAATACCGGCACGTTACCGGGTTTCGATCCGGCGACAAAGTTCGTAAGGGAAGGCGACTGGGTCTGCTCGCCTGTCCCTCCGCCGGTGGCTGACCGGAAGGTGGAGATCACAGGGCCGGTCGAGAGGAAGATGATCATCAATGCGCTCAACTCAGGGGCCAAAGTGTTCATGGTGAGCTACCCCAGCCTGCATTTGTGTTAATTTCGAAACTCTTTTTTCTTTTCAAGGACTTTGATTTTGGCTTGACTCAGGTTTGAAAATGCAATGATCTTTCTTTTAAAGCCCACATATTTTATCGATTTCAGACCCGATGATCTCGAATTCTTATTTTATGAAAATCATACCATCTTATTTTTCCAACTAACGTTATTAAAACAGAATTGGTAAATCATTTCTTTTGGTTTGAAGCCGTTCGGTTACGGCGTTAGAATAATATAATTACGCAATAATAAAATCCTAATAATTTAAATTAATAACATGGATATTTTTTTTATTATAAGGAGACTATTGCTCTGTTTCAAAATAGAAGCCAAGACCACTCTTACGCACACATAATATGAATCTCAACAAGCTATGCCCTAGGGACAAATAATATGAATACTAATTTCCTAAGCATTGTGACTATTATATATCATGCAAGGGAAATACTTTTATGCAACTAATATTATTCAAGTTCGATTTCGTCTATTTTGATAATTAAATTAAAATCTAATCTACTCAAACACATCAAATAATTCTATAGGCTTCATTCGATAAAAGTATAAATCGACATAATGCAATTATTTGATTTATATATCGTTGATTCAATATTCGTATTATTTAAAATATTCTTCTTAAATCAATAAATAACTCTATAAATTACTATAACTTTTTTTTTATAAATTATTATAACTATTATCATCATCATCAGTCATTTTCCATCTACATGAGGTCAGCCGCATGGATTTTGTTAAGTTGTTGTTAACAATCATTTATTATTATAATATCTTTATGACTGAATTTAGTAATTTCATATTTTAAATCTGATTATAAATATTTTAAAGCAGTTGTAAGAAGACTTCAGCAGTCCGGGCTGCATAGAAGTATTTCCCATCATATTTAGTATCCATGAGTTACAAAATAACACGTAATATCTGGAAATTAAAAAAATATCTCCAAGCGAATTAAAACAGTGTTTATTCTGTCCCATGCTAACAGTCCTTATTGCTGCGTTAGCCACGTGTTCTCTTACCACAGCAACCTGCGTGTATTGGCAGGCATATATCCTGCTCACCTGCTGTAGTGAGGACGTGGCCAATTCTTGTCCTTAAGACTGTTGCAAGAGGAGTAGAGGACAGTCTTCACATTTTTTGTAATACTTTCGACTCGTCCAACTTTCTTCGGGTGGCTCCACTACTTCTTTACCAAAACGGGAGGCCTGCCTAGTTTGTCGTCAAACCGGGCGGTCCAAGTTGGTTCTGATGACATAGTTGTGGCCCTGTAGGGCTTCTGCTTGAGGAAGAGATTTCATGGGGGGATAGTTGATGGAATTTGGGCCTCAAATCATCAGATAATATGAAGGTGGCCTGGGCCTAAATCACGTCAGACGTGAAAACCGGAGTTGGGAATTGGAGGGTGTGGCTTTTTATATATTTTTTTGATATCAGATTGGAGGGTATACTTAGATGAGAACTGAGCATAATCCTAGCTGTTCATAATACACGACCCCAATACGAACGAATTGCATATCATGAAAGCTTTAAGCAGATTGAGGCTCGTAGGCGATTTTGATGTCTCAAGTCATTCATGTGCTTGAAATGCAGACTCATCTAGTAACTGACGGCTGTAGTTGTCATCCACAGCCTTTTGGGTTGATAAATTTGCTTTTTTTTTTTTTGGGGGGGGGGGGGGTGGGGGGGGTGGTGGGGGGTGTGGTGGGGGGGG
>JAXCLR010000001.1:49807452-49830371 GCA_035584095.1 Annona squamosa | reverse complement strand
GGGGGGTTGGGGGTGGTGGTGGTGGGTGTGGTGGGGAGGGTATGGGGCCGGGGGTGCATTGGTTTTGGTTTGAATTGTGCTGGTTTTAAGTGGCTCAGCTCAAGAACTTCTTGGTGTTTGTAGGCGGACTTTGAAGATGCACTCTCACCTTCTTGGGAGAACCTCATGAGAGGCCAAGTGAATTTAAAAGATGCAGTTGATGGGACAATAAGCTTCCATGACAGAGCCAGGAACAGGGTCTACAAACTCAATGAACAGACTGCCAAGCTCTTTGTTCGGCCTCGAGGTTGGCACTTGCCTGAGGGCCACATCCTCGTTGATGGAGAACCTGTGGCTGGCTGCCTTGTCGATTTTGGTCTCTACTTCTACCACAACCATGAGAGATTCCGTGCCAGCGCAAACCAAGGCAGTGGCTATGGTCCCTTCTTCTACCTCCCAAAAATGGAGCACTCGAGGTATAACAATGAACTATTCTATCACTAGCACTGATTAAGGTAAATGAATATTAGAAAGTCCAACTGAGCTTTTCGTGTTCGGAACTATGCGGTGTTTACCCCACAATAGAATATTTTTACTAGCATAGATACTGCCATGCTGGTTTGTCAGCGAAGAAGGATGAAAATGCTGTTGCTATGTGCTTGTGTTTGGCAGGGAAGCTAAGATATGGAACTGCGTCTTTGAGAGGGCAGAAAAGACAGCAGGGATTGAGAGGGGGAGCATCAGGGCGACTGTTCTGATAGAGACTCTCCCATCAGTGTTTCAGATGAATGAAATCCTCTATGAGTTAAGGGACCACTCAGTTGGACTGAATTGTGGGAGATGGGATTATATATTCAGCTATGTCAAGACCTTCCAGGCTCACCCAGATCGCCTTTTGCCTGATCGTGTTCAAGTTGGGATGGCTCAGCACTTCATGAGGAGCTACTCCGACCTCCTCATTTACACCTGTCACAGGCGTGGGGTTCATGCCATGGGTGGCATGGTATGCTATTTCTGCGTTGAATTCTCTTCACAATCTGGAAAAAAAGCATAATTTCTCATTCATGTTTCTTTTTGACTAATTGTATAACAAAAACTGCTTACATGTTCAGGCAGCTCAAATTCCAATCAGAGATGATCCAGAGGCGAATGAGGCTGCACTGGAGCTGGTGAGGAAGGACAAGCTACGGGAGGTACGTGCTGGCCATGATGGAACCTGGGCTGCACATCCCGGACTAATCTCTGCCATCATGGGAGTCTTCATGGAAAGCACTGGCCATGTCCCCAACCAAATTCAAACCATGAAAAGAGAAGATGCAGCAAGCATAACTGAAGAAGACCTCATACAGAGGCCCAAAGGAGTGAGGACAATTGATGGACTCCGGCTTAACACCCGAGTTGGGATTCAGTATTTGGCAGCCTGGCTCACTGGAACTGGGTCAGTGCCGCTGTACAATCTTATGGAGGATGCTGCAACAGCTGAGATCAGCAGAGTACAGAACTGGCAATGGTTGAAATATGGGGTTGTTTTGGATGGCGATGTTGTTGGTGTTCAAGTGAGCTTGGACCTTTTTGGACGGGTGGTGGAAGAAGAGATGGCAAGGATTGAGAGAGAGGTTGGTGCAGAGAGGTTCAAACGTGGAATGCACAAGGAGGCTTGCAGGATCTTTGTCAGGCAATGCACTGCCCCCACCCTTGATGATTTCCTGACTCTAGATGCCTACAACAATATTGTTGTCCATCACCCGAAGGCATGTTCTAAGCTCTAAACAGTTTTGTCTTCAGGAAGCTATAATCATACTGTCTACCCACCTTGAATTAAAAACCTTTTTCTGTTGCAGATGTTGAGCGTTGGCTGTTGAATTTTCTAATAAATATAAAAACTCATGTGTTTTGTGTGGCTAGACTGTTGACATCTTCCTTGCTCTCTGATATGCATCTGTAATGAAGAATCCTGCTATTTTTGTACACGAAATAGTTGGAATAAACCAATGACACCAGCTACTCTATTGACAAGCATGCTCATCAATCACTTTAACTTATTCAATTACTATATACACTAAAATTCTATTCGTATATGTTAGGATCGAAGATGGGATAATCTTCCTGATTGTTGGATCCAAAATGTATTTTAACCATGTAATCATCATTTTTCAATAAATTTCAATCTAACTTCTAAATTTTCATTGTGCATACACCGGTATTGTAAAAATCAGGATATGATAATAAAAAGGGTAGCATTTTCATGTTGTAAATATGGAAATTAAAGGAATTACTGAGCTCCAATTCATATGCAGAATGACTAATGTACTCGTGCTGATGTTCCATACAAGTAGGGGCCTTCCTCATATTGATCCTGGATGATGCTGCTGTGGCCGCTGTTATTGGTATACTATGGGCTCATGGGGGTGCTACATTGAGCCCATGGTTTAGGTTTTCACATATCAAATGTTGAGCTTTTGTGTCCTATGCACCTCATCTTATCATCGCAACTGAGGTACACCACATCGAGTTCGGTCTGGAAGATCATTATCTTGAATTTTCTATCAACAAAGTCTAGATAACTCAGTTGTAGGCAGCAGAATCCATTTTAGGACATTCATTCCTCACAAATCAGTTCCCAATAATTCTGCTTGCACCAGTGAAAAGAAACAAGGATGTGCAGAAGATTGCTATTAATGAAAAATGTCTTCCCTCCACAACCTTAGTGGTTAGGAATGTATTATATTAGTACACAAATCCAAACAGAAAACAGTATGATGAATGCAAAGAATGTCTAGTGTATACCTACCATCATATTATACATTACAGACTGATTTATATTCAATCTAGATGACACTGTCAAGCTTTGGATGTGACTTTACTAATCAAATGAGCAACAGCAGCTGTAGTAAATCCCAGAATTGCACCAACAAGAACCTGCATTAATTCAAGGAAGTTTTACGTGTGCAGTAAATCAGGTGGCAATGGATTGGGCAGCTAGTTAACTCAATACTGGAAATCTTTTCAAAAGGTTTCAGGAAGATAGTAAGCATGTTGCCCTCATACTGAATTATCATTTGAATCAGTACAATAAACAATAAATTAATTGGTTTGCTCACAGAAAATCAAGGCATTACAAAAAGGACTATCATTCTCACATTGCCATTATTATGAAACATACAACATCACAACAGATATAGAGCTTCTTCAAGAACTAATTTGTGCAACACTTGGCTTAGAGTCCAATTATAAGCAAGTCAGCATATTTCAGTGCACGCATGATGCAAAAAAGGCAGCACAGAAGGAGAAGGAAAAGAAAATACAAGTGATGAAAAACCATGAAGTCTAAACTATTTCAAACATCATTATTATGAATGAGGTTTCTCACTCTTTCATATCGAACAGAGAATCTAGTCATACACTTGAAGGGTGGAGATTGCAACATCTGACATTCACCCAATGGCCACAGGAATTTCTTGTATTCTTTTTCACTCTTCTATGCCAGATTCATCAGAAAATACCATATAGTTTCACTTCTGTCCACACAGATCTACAATTCTACAAGCTTTGATGCATTTTTTTACCCAGCCGCACACTTTCTGCATTTTCGATATGCTTTTGTACTTTTCTACACCCTCTAAAACACTACATAAAAACCTCTATTATGTACTTAAAATCACAAGAATCAAATTGACAGTGTCCGGACTAAGGCCTCATTTCGCTGGGCAGTATGCTCACCACCCAGCCCGTAGACCAGCAGTTTTGTGGGGAAGAAGATTTCATTTGCTTTCCCTAACGGTACTTTCCAAGGCTATTTTACTTATGGGATTCTGTGCAAAGTACTTATTAATCCAAACAGGCATTTTTGAAGCACTTCTGAAACAGTGCTTATAGGCCCAAATCATAGGGCCAAATGAAGCCAAAACATGGTTTGAATGATTGATTTGGGGAAAGTGGCTGCATTTTGACATTGAATGAAAGGATGATATATCATACATAGGGACATCTCCTATTCATGGGGAGTGGCCTGATCTATTGAGCATGCTTGGTTTTCATGTGAGTTGATGATGCCCTTGTACACCCTGTAAAGAGACGATCAATAGGGTGGATGTCTGGTCCAAAGTTGACCTAATTCTTTGATGTTTCATTTGCATTGAAAATAGGACAAATCCAATTCATTTGGCAAATGGACTATAAAGGTGAAGACATCAATGATCAGTTTAGGAAACAGCACATTGCCAAATGGCCATCCAATTATCCAATGAAATAACAGAAGGCAGGCCTCCTGCTGATCTGAACCAATGGATAACTGACATTCCGACAAGTCCAAACACTGGGAATGCTTATTAAATTATATAATTATGATGAAAAAATGTACATAAACTTAGATGAGCGTTGCATGAGAGGCTGGTTATCCAGACAAACCTGAGGTGGCGTGTGGCCGAGTAGTTCACGCAGTGGTCTAGAGTCAGCCAAGGGATGCTCTGCTGGGAGCTCAAATACAATTTGATTTAACACCTGTGAAACATCCAGTTTGGACAAAACGAATAGGGGAAAATTTTTTTTTTTTCTCAAACTAGGCACTTCCTTAAGATCAACCAAAATTAAAGCTATCAATCACAAATAAAGTTAATGGCAAGCCAACAAGAAGAGCAGAAGAGTGTAACCCTAATAGTGCAAAGAAGGTTCAGAAACGTAAGCGCAGAGATCAGAAGCAGAACAGACCTCTGCTTGGCGTCCCGCATGTAATCTAACACCAGATGCGTCATACATCACCTGTCAATGAAAATCATCTTATTCTCATCAAATAAATGAGATTTGTTTTATTACTCGCATTAATTACCAATAGATCAATCTTAGAACTAATGATTTTTTTTTTAAAGGCAGATTGCGAGAGACATACAATACAAGCTAACACAGCCGCAACGGCGAACGGTGATCCTCCGAAACCATCCTCGAATCCAACAGCAAAGGCAAGAGCAGTAACTGTGGCAGAATGGGATGACGGCATCCCTCCAGATCCAATTAGCCGCTTCGCATCCCAACGTCTTTCAATGCACCTGCAAGCCTAAAATCCTTATCACTCTTAGGAAAAACAGAAGTCATCGCTACTGCTTCAAAGAGTCAGATGTATGTCGGGGGGGAGAGAGAGAGAGAGAGAGAGAGAGAGAGAGAGACCAAGTCAGAAAGAACTTGATTGTCTGAGCAAGGATGAAAGCTACGAGAGCAGAAAGGAGAGGGAAGCTATGGAATATGGAGGACGAAGATGAGTTGAACATGTGGGTGTTCAATGAAGATGATGAAAAAGAAGAAGCTGCTGCACCATCCATCATTTCCTTCCTTGTTTGTGGGTTGTTTGATTGGTTATGATGTGGTTATCTGTATAATGATCTGCTAAGATCTTTTGGAATTTTGATAAGAAGATGGGGGATTTCTGCCTGCCCAACTAACGGTCTCTCTCTCTCTCTCTCGACTTGCCAGTTCCATGTTGGCGGGTGGTGTCCAAATGAATATGCTTTGCTTTGGGGAACGGAATATGCGCCCAATTGGCGTGTAGGTAAACTGCTCTTTGGCGTGGGGATACGGTAAACCATCCGCTGCACCTTCAAGGTGTTGCAAACTGAAGCATGCCAATTGGCAGGTCTTATCACCTGTAATTTTTTGTAATTCTACAATTTTAACTCAACCACTATTTTTTTTTTCCCGTATCTTACATATATTAGTATAAAAATAGGAACTCTCCCCTCAACGTTCCTTCCTTATTTTTTGATTTTGATTGGTAATAACGCTTTTTTAAAAAGCTAACTTATCCCTTACTGTCACTATAACACTTTTTTTCAGATCACATATCTCATTTTTTGAGGGTGGGCAGATACAGATGTTGCCTCAGGCAAGAGAAGCATTGTC
Organism: Annona squamosa; assembly: GCA_035584095.1. Taxonomy (NCBI): domain Eukaryota; kingdom Viridiplantae; phylum Streptophyta; class Magnoliopsida; order Magnoliales; family Annonaceae; genus Annona; species Annona squamosa. The sequence goes on along the minus strand of JAXCLR010000001.1, from coordinate 49,824,503 downwards.
ATTTTCTTTTCAGCAATTTTATGGGCATAATTCAGGTGTCCCATCGGCTGTGTTAGCCTGTTATCTGGATATTTGACATACACGGTCAGAAGACAAAGAAGAGATTCCAAATATTGTCCACTGTTTTATGAAAAAGGTTGTATTATATCCTTGGAGACCTACACACATTCAATGCTCCAATCAGTTCCTATTTAGTAAACCCAATCACCCAATTAAGTGTAATTAGAGGTGAAAACCATTGTGGGCCATGCCAATTAAATATATAATTAACCTTAACCTTATTTCGATTCCTCATGTCTAGCCCTGTGTTTTATATTAAGTCAAAACAAGATTAAACCAATCCTTGCCTTACTTGAATAGGTTTTGAGTAAAACGCGGAGGTTTCTTTTGTTCCATTTTATGGGTGGGTCAAGTATGATAATTTTAAAAGTTTATACACTTATCAAATATAAAGTCATATTCAAATAGTTTATTATTTTCTTTATCATTTAACACATTTTCTCAACCCGTTAATAATCCTTAACAACGCTAAATGAGTTAGAGTTAAAGTTAGAGTTAAGGTTTTTATAAATGTGTTGTAAATGGATTAGGATTAGAGTCTTTAAAATGGGTCAAAAGTTAAGGTTAGCTTCCAATCACCATATTATATCTTTATTCAGGCATGGCCAACCTAATTTTCTCGACTTTATTTTTAAATGTGGGTTAAAAGTTTTAACTTACTCCAATCAATGGTTAAGAAAATACAGATTTCATGATCACATGTGGCGTCGATCTAATTTACACCTCTAAGTGCAATCATTCAAAATATATACTTAAATTAAGGTGGGTGTTAAAGGTAGACTCACGTGGACGTGCTAAAATAAAGCACGTGTGCCAATAATCTCAAATGGGCACATGATAGAGATTTCATGTTAAGGAGATTAGGTTGAACTCAATCTAATTTATAAATGAGAAGTGATTTCGTTAGCCTGGGCTAAATAAATGTCCTGCTTAATTTATCTCAAAAAACTTATTTACAATATTTTTTAATTTTTCTTTATATACCGTTTATGTAAGTGTATTTAACATATAAACTAAGTTTTACCATTTTTGGATATTTTTATATATTTTTTGAGATTTTAAAACATTTATGTGAATATATGTATTTAAAATATTCTTATCTTTAAAAATCTAAAATAAATAGATGCACATATCCAAAAATGGTAAAACTTAGTTTATATATTAAATACACTTAAATAAACAAATATATAAAGAAAAAATATTGTAAATGAATTTTTCGAAGGTGGGTTAAGCGGGGCATTTGTAGGGGTGCATCTTGGGCCGGGCTCAACCTCAACCCGGCTCGTCAAACCCCTATTTGGAGCAATGTTAAAACTGCCCAATGTTAAACTAGAGTCTGATTTTTCGAGTTCAACCCGAACCCGAATTGAAAAGAATTTAATCTCGGATTAAGCTGAACTCGAACCCGAATTATATATAATATATATCATACTCTATATAAATTTAGTCTCATTCTCCGCATATATATTATATTTATTTTTGAAAATACTTTTATGAAACCAAGTTTTATGGAAATGATTTTGTGAAACTACTTTTATTTTTGAAATGTTGATCATTGATGAAAAATCTAATTCATTCAATCTATTTTATATCATTTGTTTAGTTAAGAGATTAAGTTTTTACTCAATTCAATATGTGTATAGGCTACATTTGCTTAAAAATTAGTGCATTCATATGTAAATTATGAAAAATTCTTAGATCCATCCATACATGTATTAGAATAAAATAATACTTTATAAGATCATTTATCTACATATTATTGATATTTTAGATAGTTTGGATATTGAAAAAGCTACTTTACAATTATATTTTAATATTGAACTATTTTATTATATCGATGTTATACATTATAGATGAAACCTATATACAACTAAATTCAAAAAATAAAAGTATTTTCAGAATACTATAAATTATTTTAAATACAATAGATAAAGTAAATTTTCTATCAACCATCAAGATTTTAAGAATGAAGGGAGTTTTATAGAAGTGTTCTCAATTTATTTTATATCATGTGTAAGCATTATTCCTCCTTAAGTTCAATTATATAATATAATATTTTTGTATTTTCTTTTAGAAAAGAAGAGTCTAGTTTAGTAGTAGTTTCAAGACAAAAAGAGTGAAAACTATTTTTAGAACTTGAGATGTTTTATTGAATGTTATAACTTAATTACTTATGTAGGATGTTATCATTTAGTTATTTCAGTATGATGTTAGTGATTAGATGTTTATTTTAATCAAAATAAATTTGTCGTAATCTTATCTGACTTAATACCGTGACTATTAAATTTTTTTATTATGATTGACATTATAAGGTTTTTCTTATAATTACATATTAATGTTTGTGTATATGGTTATGATATTAATATTAAATTGTATAATAGGAAAATAATGTACTTTTTTATTTTCCAAAATAGGCTGCTAGTCTACTTTTTTTTTTTTTTTTGAGAAATGCCTACTTGTCTACTTAATATAAAGAGAACATTTAAATAAGATTTCTCTTCTTTATATTCTTAAGCACTCTTGAATTTTTGATTGAAATAAAAAAATTATCATTTTTGATTTTTTAATTATAGATTTAACGTTGAATAAGTATAAGATAGATTACAAATATATAGAATAATTCCAACTTGAATTCTAGTTCGAAATTCAACTTAAGCAAGAATTTCAAAAATAAAGTTAGAGTTTAGGTTTATAAATAGTGTTAGGGTTAGAGGTTAGGGTTATGGTTGAGGTTTTAGAAAGGATTAGGGTTGAATTAAATCTAAGTTTCGTAAGCCTAAGTTGCACCATTTCCTTTGCCCTAGCTAAATGATTATTCATATTTATAAATCAGGGATTTTTTTCTTTTTTAAATTGAGTATGATCAAACAACTCGAGTTCAGTCCGCAGCTGGTGATTAGGAAATTATGGTATTATGCTGACCTTTTTGCCCTTGGGTTTAAAGTTGCCTCACGGCGACGGGATGCTCCTTTCGCTTGAATTTGTTGGAATATCTTCATTTGCCTCCCATCTTTTGGAATTTTACTACGTTTACCTTACAACAATTGCTTTTACAAATAGTTCTCATTCGTGAATTTTATTTACGAAAACCCTGGTTATTATTTTGATGGGTTAAATGGCCCACTTAATTAACCACAACTAAATTGATGTAATGTTACTCTTATATTGTGCCTTACTTTCTTTAATGAATGGATCCAATTTCACTAGTCAAAAGATCTCTAAAGAAACCCGGGCGTTTTTTGCAAAATAACAATCATGAGGTAGAGTTGTTAAATTGTAAAAATATGGTGATATAAATGCAAATAGCCATTTTTCATTTGGCTAGTAAATAAACATGTAACTTTTCAAGTTTGAGACGTATGAACTTTTATTTTTATTCACTAAGAGAAATTATTTTTACAATATCTACCGTAAATTATGTTGACTTGTGAATTATAAAAAATTATTTACGTTGACTTGTGAATTATAAAAAATCTCACACAGTTTAACTATACTTGCAAATAACCCCATGATGTTATAATGTCGCTACTGCATTGTCATGATATGAAAGTTACTTGCAATCATGGTTAGACTATGTTGGTTATTTGAAAAAATTAAATTTATCACTTAATTTCTGAAATTGCAAATACGCCTACATAGCTTGCATATTTTTACAAATACACCTACACCATGATGGTGTTATAACAATGTAGAGGTTATTTGCAATTATGGTTAAACTATTATGAATTATTTATAATTTCTGAAACTGTAGAGGCATATTTGTAATTTCTATCAAATTAAGTACATACATTTATAAATTATCCTTTTAAAACCGGCTACTGAACCTGAATTTTTCTAATAAGTTTTGATTAGTTTCGAAGTTTTACAAAATTGAACATTTTAAAAATGGTTTAGGGGCTGACTCACCCCAAAGTGACCATTTGGGCAATTATTGGACGCAAGAGCTGTCCGGAAAAAACAGATCAAACCAATTGGCAATTTGGCATTGGTGGGAGAAAAAGAGAAAATACAAACAAAGCAGAAACGTGCGGTACGGCTGTGCCATCATTTAAAGTAAAGAGGACAGACGTTACATGTTTCTTTTCGTGTAAAGCATTCCAATGCATTTAAAAATTTCGCGGCTGGTGGAACTTGTATATACTTTTGTGATCTTGGGGCTGCATTTTGTTGGGTTATCCTTGCACGGGTGGTGAAAAGGGCTGGTGGGAAGTCTTAATAAGCACCCAACACTAGTAATCGATGTGTGAGGGGGGAAAGGAGTAGACGGAAATAATCACTCAAAACTAAGGGGTATTCATACAAACAGCTCATTTTCATGAAATGAAAAAGTCAACATCATTAATTACTAAATTATTTTATTTTTTTCATTTTTACCACCGTATTTCAGTCATTTTTTCGAAATTTATTTCGTTCCATTTTTACCATTTATTCCATTTCATTACTAAATCTCACTTCAACAGCCAAGTAGCAGCCTACTACATCATCATAAGCTGCTGGTTTCTTGTCATCATCAATTAGAAATGATTACTGAATCTTTGTAACTAGAGGCCAATCTCCCCTTTTCTTGGTTATCTTAAAGTATCCCTTGATATTTACATCATCATCATATAGGAGTTGCTCCGGTGTTGCACCTGAACCACGGTACATTTGATAAAAATGAACTTCACACATATTAGAATGTAATGAAATTTTATATAATATTTTATCGATATATAAATTTTATAGAAAATGATTTACATGTTGAAAAAATCACTTTAAAGTTATTATTTATATCAAACTATTTTATTACATTGAATTTGTACCATTTTTATATGAGACCCATATACATATTTGATTGGGATGAAAATTGGTATGATAATAAAATATATTATTCTAAATACAATGGGTGGAGTAGATTATAATTTGATGAACATGTGGGGCCCATTTTTTCAAGTACAGATGGACTGCACCATTATTAGGGTGCAATCTCCTCTAAATGGGTCCTACATGATTATGAATTATTTTCTTTAATATTATGCCAATGTTCATCCAAATCAAAATGTGTATAGGCCTCGTTTTAAAATTAATATCTACCCCACTCATTGTATTTAGAATTATTTATTTTGATAGTATACCAAATTTCATCCAAATATAACATGTGTATATGCTCCATTTGAAAATGATACAAAATTAATATAATAAATAGTTTAATATAAATATTATTTTTAAAGTAATATTTTCATGATCTAAACCATTTAAACTGTGTTATTTATATGGATAAATGATTTTATGGAATATTTTAACATTTTAATATATGTGGAACCTATTTTACAGCAAACTGCATCGTGATTAAGGTGTAGTTACACTATAGTAGATAAGTTCTCTCTGTCTCTACACACACACACATATGGCTTAACTTCTATTTAACCAGGTTATATAGAAGTAAACTATGTACGGGTCTCACTTCAATGAAATCTCTCTTCTATGTAACTCACATATACACACATATGACTTAACTTCTATGTAACCTTATTATATAGAAGTAAGCGCTGTACCGGTCCCACTTCAATGAAATCTCTTTTCTATATAACTCACTTTATATTTAAAATCTTAATCCCACTTCAATGAAATCTTTTTTCTATATAACTCACTTTATATTTAAAATCATGATGATTGATAGAAACTTTATTTTATATAAAAAGAGGTTTCATAGAAGTAGGGTCATATATATACATATAAATATATATAATATATGTTCCAATGGAGTTACATTTATTGTAAGTTATGGTGTATTTGGCTCAAAATGAGTCTTGTATGTATTTAAATATATTAATATTTTATACGATCATTTATCCATGTATAAATTATATCTTAGATAGTTTACATATTGAAAAAATAATTTTAAAGTTAGTATTTACATCAAATTATTTTATTACGTTGATTTTATGCTATTTTCAGACGGGATTCATACACATGTCCAATTTGGATGAAAATTTGTATATTAGTAAAAGAAATAATTTTAAATATAATGAGCGAAGTACATGTACATTTTATGATCATATAAGGCTCGTTTTAAGTCAAATTCAATGTAAGTTATGGTATATTTATGTGCACTAAAAAATTTTCCCATACATATATAGAGAGAACCTATCTATTGCACTGTAAGTTATGGTGCAGTTAGCTCCAAATAGGCTCTCATATACACTTAAATGTATTAATATTTTATAAAATTATTTATCCGTATATAAATTATATTTGAGATAGTTTACATGTCGAAAAAACAACTTTAAAGCTTTTATTTACATCAAACTATTTTATTATATCAACTTTGTATAATTTTCAGATGGGGTTCGTACACATATCTAATTTGGAAGAAACTTAGTATGCTAATAAAATAAGTAATTCAAAATATAATAGATGAAATAAATTATAATTTTATGATCACGTGGGGCCCATTTTGATCCAACTGCATCATAACTTACTATGCAGTCAACTACACAAGAATATTTCTCTCTCTCTCTCTCTCTCACACACACACACATATATATAGAACCTATCCGATGTAGTAATCTATATGGTAAGTTATGGTGTGGTTAGCTTGAAATGGGTCTTAAATACACTTAAATGTATTAATATTTTATACAATTATTTATCCATAATTAAATTATATATGAAATAGTTTATATGTTTGAAAATTAACTATAAAGTTATTATTTATATCAAACTATTTTATTATGTTGATTTTATACCATTTTTAGATGTGGTTCATACATATATCAAATTTGGAAGATAATGTTATGCTAATAAAATAAATAATTCTAAATACAATAGGAGGAGTAAATTATAATTTTATGATAATGTGGAGCCCATTTTGAGCCAATTAGATCGTAACTTATGATGCAGTTAACTATTGAAATATTTCTTACATATATATGGACTTTACTTCTATATAACCAAGTTACATAGAAGTGGAGTCATGCAACCTCTTAATTTTTAATATTTTAATCTTTAATGAAAAATTTAATCAATTCGTTATATTTAATATCATTTATTTATCTAGAAGACCGAGTTTCATCATAATGAAATTTATTTATGGGTTACATTTGTTGAAAATTATATATATTCATGTGTAAATTATGAAAAATGCTTACATCTATTCACACATGTATTATAATGTAATAATACTTTATAGAATTATTTCTCTACATAATAGTGATATTTTAGATGATTTAGATGTTTAAAAAACTACTTTAAAACTGATATTTCAACATTAAACTATTTTATTGCATTAAATTTACACATTTATAGATGAGTCTTATATACAGTGAAGCGAAACAAATAAAAGAGTTTCTTAGATATTATAAATAATGTTAAATATAATGATTCAGATGAATTTTCTATTGACCATCAAAATTTTAAATATGAAGGAGATTTCATAGAAGCGGGACCGTATATATAGGAATTTATTCAAGTGTATTTAGACTGCATTGTAAAACCATAATTATGGTGCAGTCTATGCACTGTGGGGCCCATTTTTTTTTTTGAAAATAAGCATCAATCCATTAGCCTAGAAATATCCTTGTATAGATGTTCTGAAATACAGATTACGAGGGGGGATGAACAACTTCATTTCTTGACCATAAAACATGCTAAAATCTTGCACTTTCCAGTTGATTCACTTGTCCTCTAATCTCATCCATTACAAATTTCAGGTTGGTTATCAGGTAACCATTGCCTTTTAACCACTTGATCAAGATTAGAGAATCACTCTCTATTACCACCTTGTTGCAGCCCAAATGATTCAACCATATGATTTCAGTTTGAAGAGCCCCCACAGCCCAAATGATTCATATGCTTCCTGCATTTTGTTGCTAAGAACTCCCCATTCGAAAGAAAAATAAAAAAAGTGTTGTAAATGAAAACTTTAAGGTGGGCTAAGCAAGTTATTTGCTTAGCCCAGACTAATAAAATCATTTCTCTATATTTATTAATAATTCTTTTCTTTTCTAGCATCTTTCATATTAATTTTCTTAAAATGTTGTTATATTCTTTTCTCAATGAATAAAAACCATTTACAAGTCTCTTAAAAAAACCATTTACAAGATTTTTCTTCTCTTTACACTTCTCAAATAGTTACTTAAGGAAGTATATGAGAAATGATCCTGTTAGCCCTGGTTAAGCGAATGCTCTGCTTAGCTCATTTCAAAAAACTCATTTATAATATTTTTTTGCTTTTTTCTTCATACACTTGTTTATTTAAGTATATTTAATATATAAATCAAGTTTTACCATTTTTGGATATGCCTATCTGTTAAATACACTTAGATAAATAAGTATATGCAGAAAAAATTATTGTAAAAGAGTTTTTTGAAGTGGAATAAGTGCAACATTTACTTATCGGATCGCTCCTCGAAGATGACTATAGTTAGTAGTTGATCTTACTATGGTAGAACCAAATTAATTTTTGGAGACCTTTTCTTCCCATCTTTGTTTTGTTTAATTGCTTTTTTGTAGTTTCATTGCATGATTTATTAGTTTTAATTATTGATAATTTGTACAATTTCAAATATCTTCCTAATTTTTATAAATTGATATTATTATATTGTAGTATTTTTCATCATTTATTTGACATTAACTTTATTCCCAATTTCCAATAATCTTATTAAGGAAGTTTGTTAACCAATTTGTATCTAAAATTTTCATCCACTTTTATGCCTCAATTAGCATATTCTCCTGACTAATTGTTTTTCCTATTTTCATTTTCTTAATCGTCTTTTTAACTTTTATAAGCTCAAATTTTTGGAAAATAAATGATATTTCTATCTTTTTATATTTGAATTATCATCTAGTCCAACACGTTTTGATGATTACCATTTAGTAAACTATAGAAATAGGTTTTCATCTTTCTTTAATTTTGTTATTTTTTACTAAAACTCTTTGGTTGTAACTTTTAAAGTATTTAATATTTGTTAAATCTTCACCTTTATTTTTCTTAATTTAGCTAACTTAAATATATCATTTTTCCTTGTCAAGTTCATATTTGTAATGTAAATTATCATAAGATTTGTATTTAGCTTTTGCTCATTATCTTTGGATCCTGAAACTACAATATACCTAGTGTAATGTAACACTAAATATATTTTTTTATAAAATTATTAATTTATATGTATAACCTAAAGATTAAGTTTTACTATTTTTGAAGATGTGTATATTTTTATTTTGAATTTTAAATATTGTAAATGACCATAATATCCCTATGGTAAAAAAATAAAAATAAATATATACACATTTTCAAAAAGGGTAAAAACTTAATTTTAAGTTGAATACACATAGATTAATAATTTTATGAAAAATGAAAAAGTAAAGAAAATCGTACATGGCACCGAGTGCACTAAAGTCCCAGTGCAAATCGAGGTCTATTATCTTTTAGTTGATTTTCTAGATTTTTATCATTTTTATTGACCTTCCTGTTATTAAAATTCTCTCATTTACCATGTATATAGCTTTTTAAACTATCAATGTTAATATGCGAATTTAACATTTTAAAATCCCTGTAGAATACTTAACTCATATGATGCCTTTTGTCAACTCATTCCACGTTGATTCTAATTCAATTTATTTTATATCTCATTTCCTTCTAGTATCATTCCTTTACTGTATAGTAATGATTCTAATTCAACTTACTTTATATCTCATTTCCTTCTAGTATCATTCCTTTAATATATAGTTTGATTCTAATTTAACTTATTTGATATTTCATTTCCTTCTAGTATCATTCTTTTACTATATAGTTTTATGTTTGCAACTTTCAAATTCTACTGTTTAATTTTTAAAATTACATTATTTTAAGATTTTATCAGCATTTTTGTGTACATATCTATACATTACTAATAGCATATGTTGCAGACATAAACTCTCATCTAAGATAACCTTACAATTCTTATATAGGTATCTCTTTGATCTTATTAAAGGAAAAAAAATTATTTGGGTAGCACTGGATCTATACTCTTAAAGATCATCAAATATTCGTCTGTTTTTTCGAAATAAGATATTTGCAATAATTAAATTACGTCATAGCAATATTTAAAATGACCTCCCTATTTCATTTATTATTGCAAAACCAAAACCTCCAAGAAATCTCTTGTAACTCACATCCTGTCTGTTGAAAATGGGGTGTTCTAAAATATTATTTATAAAAATACCACAACAAAAATAATATACCCAAAAATAATTTTAACACCCACACTTTACAGTTTATAAGCTCCCACGATACTAACACTATTCACACTTTACCCCTCTCTTTTACTTAATCACCAAGCTCTCATACCACCCACTACACCAAATGCACATACCTCACAATCTCACCATCTACTCACTACACGCCCACACTCACTAAACTCACCACCCAACCCAAATGCACTCACGTTCCATGCCTCCAAGCTCAATGCAACGAATGAAAGCTGCTGGCCTTTATATAGTTTTGTTTCACCGTCATTGTATTAATGGGAATAAGGTCGGTAGCTGAAAATTTTGAAAAATGCTCCAAGGCAGCCACATTTTCTGAATTTTTCATGCACCTTGGTCAATGGAATTAATCTGGAAATATCCAGATTTTATATAAAGGCGGTGCTGCCTTTTTACTGTCTTCTTACATGCCAATTTAAATATCTTCCTAATGTAATTTTTTCGGTTTTGTATCTTCTGAACAATACTATCTATGTTATTGCAGAATTGTTTCCTAACTTTATTGTTTAATCCTATTCGTGGTGCATAAACCCTAATTATTGTTATTACCTTTTAACCTAACACAAGTTTTGACTGAATAATTTTTACAATTCACTTTATTAACATGCTTTGTTTTTAAATTTATTCTCTATCATCATCCCTACACTGTTTCTGTTTCTATCCTTTCTTACGTACTAGAATCTGTACCTGTTAACCGCTCTAGCCTTAATTCCCTTTTAGTCTCTTGGATACAAGTTACATTGCTATTGCTGCTGCTGCTGCTTCTTCATTCCTGCATACTAAAATTTGCACCTTCTAAAGTTTCTAGCCTTAACTCATTTACTCTTACTCACTTGAAAACAAGTTACATTGATTGTTCTCGTTACTTGCTGCTGTTGAATTTGCATGCTCCCTCGGGGAGGTGAAACAGATAAAACACACAAGAACTCAGCAATGGTCGACAAATAATCTCAAATTCACCGTGGAAGTCACTTTTAGACAATAATTTTTACATGATTATGTCACCCACACAACGTGGTGTTTCTTACAAATAAATCAGGAGGAACTGAAACTGATGGGACATATATGTGCCGCCCTGACAAACATTAAGATTTTTTTCTTAAGAAAAAAAAAAAAGAAAAAGAAAAGAAAAAAAGAAATCTCTAAAAGTACAAAATCTACTCACCCTCGAATGGGGAGGGGAGAGCAGTTCCATTACAAAAATCATTTCCATGCGTCTGGATAATGCCCCAGATACATCAAAACACTCACATCACTGCGCAATTGCACTTGGATTCCAGCTTAGGTGGCTTTGCACTGTCATCCTTGTTTGGAACTTCTGAATCGTTGGCCAATGGCTCCAGGGCTTTTGCCTCACTTTCGTCATGAATAGCAGTCTTCGGTTCTGTTTCCAACCGCCGTTGCCTGAGCTTTTGAGATTTTTGATTGCGTTTGCTAGATGTCCTTGCACGCAGCTCTTTTCTGCTAGAATCAGATTTACCCAAGATGGTGAATGTTGGTCGAGATGCCCGTACAGAGGGTGAATCTTTTTCCATGGCAATGGTGGCAGCTTGATAAGCCAGATCATGGATGATAGAGCTGCAGAAGAGAATGGTATCAGTTGCCTCATCCAATGTGAAGCTTCTTGATCTTTGTCCTGTTCGACCTGGTATCACCACCGTTGATTCTGCTGTCAAAAAGGCCAGAATCAATTGAAAAATACAGATGATAACTATAACATTTGAGTTTCGAAGAACAGAAGAAAGAGAAAACAGATGGACATGATTGGTTCAAGAAAGCAAGCAGTTTTATTATGTATTTTTACATCCAAAGTTATAATATTAAGAAAATAACAAGCCGCTTTTAATGTTTCCTGCCCCAACAAGCCATTTTTTAATTGTCATCACCGACGTTTCAATCATCATTTCATCATTGTTTTTAAAAAATCAAAGAGATTTATTTTACTTTATTCACTTTATTTCAATTATTACTTTCTATCTCATCATATTGTCCCCTTCATTTTCTAGAGTTTACTTTTCTCTCTTTTCCTGATTCTCAAATGGAAACTTTAACTTGGTCCCATGTGAAAAGCAATTTGGTTTTCAAGGAAACACACATGGTCCACTGGGTAGTAGTTGTACAGGCAGTTATGAAGAAATGATTAAAAGGTAAAACAATTATATAGGAAGACATAACTAAATAATTGTGGAAAGTAAAAAATTTTAAATAGACAAGTTTTATAAAATGTCAGATACACTCAATCTAAAACTTTTTACTCTTCATGACTACTATATTTTTAAATTATTTTTTCAAATTTTTTATACGACAACCTTACTTTTTAATCATTTCTACATAAATATATACAACTAAACTATCTATTTTAACTTTATTTTCTTTGCTTCTAATTATTATTTATATCATATTATTTTCTTTTATTTCAAAAATTTTTGTGTAAATTTTTTTTTATCACTTTCCAAATACACCCAAGATGTCGATTTTTTAAATTATTTTCAGAGAAAAAAATCAGGCCGAGAAGCATTTTGCGAGAATTGGAAGCCCCAAGTGCCAGCTTTCCAATTTAGGGTCTGTGTCACCGTGTGCTTTAGTGGACAGCACTTCTGTGTGTCTCGTGCTCTTTGACCTCAATGCTGAAGTGCCCACCCGCACACCAAACCCTGAGCCCAATTTAGGGTCTGTGACACTGTGCTTTAGTGGACAGCACTTCTGTGTCTCATGCTGTTTGACCTAAATGCTGGAGTGTTCTGCTTCCTACAAGGATGGTGCTTTCTTCCGTTTCGGGGTTTCTACAAATGGGCTTCTTTGGAAAAAAAGAAAAAGAAAAAAGAAAAAAGAAAACAAGAAAAGAAAATCTATTTACTAAAGCTAGGGCCAAACACTAGACAGCAACCCCACAAAGTCAAAGACAGATCCAAGACAAGGGTAAGGGAGCACAATCTGATACCAGCATCAAGGTGGTCCTTGTGGGGAGCACTGGTGAAGGCATCCAGTGAGAATGGCACACTATTAGATCACCCTATTCAGTGGATCCACTAAAAGCAATTTCGAACAGAAAAAAGGACAAGCCTGTAATGAAACCAAAATTTATTACATACTGACGTGCGTGGCTCAGATCCTCACATGAAAAAAAAGGAGAAATTATTTTGTGTTCTTATGAGAAGTGGTCCTCCGGCAGTACTTTATTTTATTTTTTTTTTCCAAATTTTTTAGGAGGGTATGAAATGTTGCCAGAGTCCAGAGCTTGAACCCCAGACCAACATGCAAACACTATTGTCCACAAGGTCAACTACAAAGCTAGAAACCAACTTGAATTCATCTGGTATGATATAACACATAAAAGTGAAAGAAGCAGCAGCATTGAGTTTGGATTTCAGAAGTATCCTACTAACATTGGAACTCTTTGTTTCAAGTCGCCATGAATGGAATTAATAACAAAATTAAACAAAAAAAAAGGCATCTGGTTAAAACAAGCAAACATTTCAAAATAGCAAGGAAATTTCAAAACGTCATGTTCCCATGCACCTGGGTGCACTTAGCTTTGGTGCACCTAGGCATAAAAATCAAAATTTTTTTGAAATTTTTTTATAAAATTTTTAATCTAAGTGTATTTAGCATGTGTATCAAGTTTTACCATGTTTGGAGATTGTAGATATTAAATATACTTAAATTACCAGTTTTATATAAAAAAAAAAATTTAATAAAAAATGGGTTAAATACACCCGGGCACACCAAGGCTAAGTGCACCCGGGTGTACTCAATCAACTAGAAATTTCAGACTACATCCTAATTAGTTTGAAAGTTTTTTTTTTATAAAAAAAATCACAAGTGAATGCAAAACAAAAACACAATTTTGATAAGAAACCACAAGATCACAAATGAATGCAAAACATAACACAATTTTGATGAGAGACCAAAACAATGAACTCTGGTAGCATGATTCAAGACAACAGACCAATATGCAAAGTCATCCCTTCAGAAATTAAGATATTGAACAGCAGGGTGGGGACCGGATAAAGATGCATTAAAATTTTCAAGAATAGTCATAACTACTAATAAAATTATTAAAAGAAAACTAAAAACTCTGAAGAACTGATCAAATAACTCAGCAGTAAAGAAAAAGATAATAAGACAACAAACAATTGGAAGCTAAGATGTAAAGAAAATGCTAAATGAAAAAGAAAAAAGCAACATTGGAAAAATGCAGAATCAAGTTCAACAAAGAGTACCAAAAATTCAAATGCACAAAGGAAAAGTTGATCAATGAGTAGAATGAATAGGAACAAATACCATCCATGTCACAGTGATGATCCGGGTTGTCTTCAAGTGCTGCACCTAAAATGAGGTTATCTATTGCACCAGAACCCAGTGGTTCTCGACATGCTTCCACAACGATCTTAGAGTTTGGGGAGGTTGCACAGTCAGTTTGTGACAACGAACAACTCTCACGATCATCTTCAGATTCTCCTAATGCTGTTAACGATTCATGCATGGGAACATCAGAAGTATTAACCCCATCAGTTTGCAAAATGGATTCATCTATCACATAGGAATCTACTATATTCGAGTGGCCTTTCACAGTCCTGAATATGACTTCAGCATTCCCAGAAGAAACACACTCATCATCATTAAGAAGCTCAGCTGATGACGTTTCTTCCAACCGGGAGCTTTGTGCATGACTAGAAAATTCCGAAGCAGAAGTCTCAGCTATTCTGCAACTATCGCTGCTTTCAATCTTATCTCCTCCAAGAACAGCTTTATCGGAAAGTTTATCAACGCCTTCTGAACTTCCCAAAGCTCTGCCCTGCTCAACAGCAACTAATAGCTTTTGTTCAAAATCTTCTAATTTTACGTCGTTGAGTGAGTCAGCAAACTTGTCACCATTTAACTCATAGGCACTATACGACATCGCAGAAAATGATGACCTGGTGCTAAGATGCTTTGGAACTGAATCATCTTTGGAGCTTTCCAGGTCAAATTTCTTGCTGCTTGATTGACGAAGAACACAGGCCTCTGTTTGTCTGGATGAGCCCAAATCAATAGATGAAGAAGCTGAAGCACTTCCCTGCAAACTATTACTTCTCGTTACATTCAAACTGTCCCTTGCATAAGAGGGATCATCACAAGGTATGTTTGTAGCCATGAAAGTTCTTCCTTGAACAACAGGCCATTTCCAACTACTTGATCTTTTCAGAAGGACAGAAATGCCAGCTCCTTCTGAACCATCAGCCTTTATGCTTGAATAAGTATTAAATGATCTAGATTGCTGAAATTTACCGTCAGGTTGGTTGGAAGAGATTGTTTGGTGGCCCACAGAATGCATGGACGAGGCTGTTCCTGGGTGCCTGAACTGTCCCCCGTCCTCAAACTGGAGGGGACTCTTGCCAGGTGAGTGGGCATGAACAAACTCGGTGTTCTTTTCTTGTTGAACAGGATGCCTGGTGGATTTTTCTGGCATCTCAAGCAAGCTCATCCCAGGCATTACCTCACCCTGAAACTTGCTCACTTCTGGAACCATGTCAGAGTGATTTGAGTTGATACATACATTGGCTTCTACAGCATCTGATATTGAAAGTTCACCTTTCTGAGCACAATCTTCACATATAGCATCATTATCATCAATGACATGGAACTTTCTTCCACATTTACGACAGATCACCACTATTTCATTACCATCAAGACTATCTGAATTGCCACCTGCAAGCTGCAAAGATGGAGATGCAGTTGCAGAAATGGCTACTGAAACTTGGCTAACATTTAACCTCTCAGGGTCTCTGGATCCAACCTCAGATGTGGCCTTTCCTTCCAGAGTCGCATTCCCATTTTTGGGTTTGGCATCAGAAACGTCCTGAATGCTATTTTCATTTATGTCATCCACCTCACCAAAGATCAATGCTTCCTCCTGAACACTGGAATATAGTGTATTTGCCAATTCACTAGTGTCAGGTGCACCCCCAACAGCTTTCACAGAGCTTTCATTGCTGCTTGTTGTCACTGAAGAGTTCTCTGAAACCATTGATCGATGTGCACTGCTTGCTTTCCCAACATAGAAAGTGGTGGTTGGGACACTAGATAAGAGTGGCCTGAACATATTTTGTGGAGTTTTGCGATTCTCCTGCACCCAAAAGAACAGAGAAATCGGATGAAAGGCAGCAAACAAATAGTAAGAGGAGAGCATCAAACTTTGCTACAGAGGCACGCACTAGCACAGGCAATCTCCCTCCTATGCACGCTAGAGAGTTATTTCATTCTCATCATCGTAAGTCATTTCCCACCTATGCAGGGTCAGTTGCATGGATTCTCCTATGCCATTCTTGATGGTAGGCTAGAGAGTTATTTGTTTCTGAAAAAGTTTCTTCGAATTAATATTATGTGCCTGAATGATGTAAGAGCTATTACATATGAATAATAATCCTATAAAATGGGTTGTTGGTTAGCTAAGTAACAAACTTGTGCATTATATATATTTTTTTATTTTTGTCATTTTTATGCGGGCCCATGCAATATACCAAAATTTGCCAATTTTGGATTCCTGTATATTCTTTTTTTACAAATTTCAAAAATCAAATTTTTTTCCAAAAATAGTAAATTTTGTTAAATGACTGAATACACAAGGGCCCACAAAAAAATGGAAAAAAAATAAAATATAAGAGGTGTAGGGGATCATTATCCTATATGAATATACTTATATATATATATATATATATATATATATATATATATAGAGAGAGAGAGAGAGAGAGAGAGAGAGAGAGAGAGAGGACATGCGCACA
>JAXCLR010000001.1:49779149-49807352 GCA_035584095.1 Annona squamosa | reverse complement strand
ATGCTCACATTCCATTCCATCAAGGTATACAGTTGGAGACATTTTTTGTCGTCTATTTGTTTTTGTAGGGTGCGTTTGGCATTTGGGAAAAAAGAAAAAATTTTCCTCTTATTTTTTCACATATTTTTAAAAATGATGTGATATCTTAATTACCTAATTAATTTACTCTCCAATCATTTCTTCACATTGTTCCATACAACTACCTTATTTGTTACAACTTTATTCCCTTTTACTCTTAATCATTACTTACCCCTAACATATCATATTACTTTCTCCCTTTATAAAAAATTTTCCCAAAATTTTTTTCTGCCATTTTTTCCCAAATGTCAAATGCACCTGTAGTCAACACCAGCAGAAGTCCCAAATATTAGGAATAAATGTTAGATGTTGATCCATTTGAGTAACAAATTTTCTAATAGTTAACTATTGCAAAGCTAAGAAGCATACCATTGATCGAAGTGCTGAATCAAATGATCTTTTTGGAACACAGCTTGAGGATAAAGTCCTGGAAGGCCTCTTGGAAAATGTGAGAATTCTATTATTTGGAAAAGATCCATATCTTTCCATGGTCAGACTCTCCGGTACTCCTAAAGCTCCAGAGTGTAGAGAGTCAAGATCATCATCAGCAGACGAGGCTATAGAACCCTTGCTCTGGGAGCTAAATTGGTCACGCTCATGACTATGGGATGAGCTTGCACTTCGAGAAGCAGTTGGTGACATTAACTGTCTTCCAAATTTGGCAGAAGAATCCCCCCCATTCCTAGATGCTGGTGACAATCCCCTTGTACGAGATGCTGATCGATCAGATATGGAAGTCCGAAGGTTTGGAGGAGGCTCAGATGAGAAACCTGGCAATGTTGATTGCCATGCTTGTAGTTTTGGTGAAGCAGAATTACCCCGAGGCCTTCCAGGTGAAGTTCCCTTTCTGCCAGATGTGGATGGGTTACCACTTGATCCCAAGCTTGTCCGCCGGAGTGTGGGAGTGGAAGACCTAGGAACAGGTGATGAAGGCTTATTTGGGGGAGTAGATGGTCTTCGTGAAGGTGTTGTTGACCGCACAACAGAGGTTGGACTAGCATGAGGTGCAGAAGATGATGGCCTTCCTCTTGATTGAAATGCACTATTACTAGACCGTGGAGATGGGCTTAGTCTGCGTGGACTTGCACTACTCCTGCTAGTCTGAAATGTACCATTACCAGATCGAGGGGATGGACTCAATCGATGTGGACTTGCACTGCTTCTACTGGTTGCATAACTCTTCTCTGCCTGAGTTCAGAATCACAGGTGTGAATATATCTTTCGAAACCAATCATATATTAGAGAAAGTGCACCAATAAAAACATGGCTAATTTGTTGAAGGAAACATATAAACTGCATACCTTTGCTGATCTTGAGATAGATATGGGTTGGCTTCGAGGTCTGCCTCTATGAACAAGATTAACGGGTGGAGCATCATCGTCATCATCCAAGGAAGGGAAAAGTGGGGTGTCTGGAGGAGTCAATAGCCTGAAGTTCAATAGTATCGGTCATTACATTAGTATGATGCGCCAACTACTGAAGGATATGATGCAGGAACATGAGAAAAAGAAATTGGGCATCTTCTTCAATTCGAAGTAGAGATTCTAATCAAATAAGTCAAGTAAGCAAATAGTTGAAGACAAAAAAGTACAAGGCAATTCAACGTCATATCACTCTCTATTTGTCTAACCACTGATCTTTTCTGCTTTTTTCCTTTGAAACTTTCTATACTGGTGAGGACAATGATCAAGAATAAGTAGCATCTGATTGATTAACAAAAGAGAAATATCTGATTATTATCAAATAACAACGTATTAATAAATAATACATTACCAACAAATATCTCAAGCTAGAATAGGTGAAAGATTGAAGCTAAGTTTTGAAGGGGGAAAAAACTCACCAATCATAGTCATTTTTATCACCATCTGCTGTAAGCAAGTCGCTAGTTTCCCCTCGAACTGGAATTGAGATGCCCAGCTTAAATTCTGAAAAGTATCTCAATTTCGCTGCTGCGGAAAAGTATTTACAAGTTCCCAAAACTAGTGAGTATATAGTGAAAATGAGTCTTTGCTGACCAAAGTAAACATTAACGTTTAAACTTTAAAGAAAATGGATAAATTGAGACCAAATTATATTCTACAGAAGAATGAGAGAAAAATGGGAGACAAAGTAAAGGTGTAGGTTTGGAAATTACAAAGAGAGTCATCACAATCATCAGTTGGTTGAAGCAAAAAATTATCTCTTTCTCTGTTCTGCATATCATTGAATAGAGCAAGGTCATCATCTTTGTCTTTGAGAAGTAATCCACTTTCAAGACTACGTCCCCGCTTGTGATTCTCCGCCCTGATATCCCTTGATGGAGAGAACCTCAATGCCGGAGAAGGTGGCATATTTGTCACTGAAAGTTGATCACAGGGATCTCACACAAACTTCCCAAGACAGCCTACAATTGAGTTGATGCATATTGCTTGAAATTGGCAGAGCACAAAATTTCCCAGAAGTTGACAAATGGATGATCAACCAACCCCGAATGCCAGGAGCATAAGTGCCCTTTCTAACCAAGTTTAGCCCAGAAACAGAGCCCAATTCTAGTTTCCTTGCAAATCACGAGACCATATCTTTAAGAGTAAGAAAAGGAAAAACACGGACAGATGGAAAAGTACATCTCATAAAGCATTATAACAGAGCAAAATCATCACTGTCTCTTTGCGACCATAATCTTGGGAACTTCAAAAACTCAACTTTACTTCAATCCATTGCAAACCATCTCTACCGCCAAGACATCCAGAATTGACCACAAAGCAGCAACGCCGCTGAACTTGAAACCAAACCCTAAACGA
This sequence comes from Annona squamosa, assembly GCA_035584095.1. Lineage (NCBI taxonomy): Eukaryota > Viridiplantae > Streptophyta > Magnoliopsida > Magnoliales > Annonaceae > Annona > Annona squamosa. Next base: position 49,804,494 of record JAXCLR010000001.1, on the reverse strand, counting down.
TCAAAATAAAGCATCCACTCGAGAAACACCAAATTACCATCAAACGACACAAAATTCACACGAAGCAAGACTTGTGCGTGCAGGGATCAAACCACCCATCCAAATCCATGCATCCAAACCCTAAATTTCAAACAAAACCGAGCTCCAAAATGCGCATTCCCTCACCGACCTCGCACAGACATCTGGCCAGCCAACCAATACTCAAATTACCAAAAAAGGAGCAGCAGGAACACCAGACAGAGCTCAAAACAGCAAATTCCTCACAAGCAAGCAGCCTCTATAGAGAAAGACCTCTCCTTTGAGCAAGATCTCTCACTCTCTTCCCCTACTCCGGAATGGCAACACGCTACCGAGTGTTCGTCGATTTCCCACGTAAATTGGGGACAATATCAGTTCATTTCAGGCGCAAGACGAAGTTAGAAAGGATTAGAGAGCGCAGATCTGTTGCATTATGGTGGTGCGGGTAGCAGATCAGATCCGAGTAGCGAAAACCCTAGCAACCGAAGCGGCACGCGTCTCTCTGGCTTTGTCTCAGCTATTTGGAGTTAATGGATGAAGAAGGACGATGTAAAAAGGAGGAAGAAGCGAAGAAGAAGAAGAAGAAGAAGAAGAAGAAGGTGGAGATTCGCTGTTCGGTTGCTTGGCACTGAGCTTTCATTCTCTTGCAGTCTCTTTCTACTCTGTGCTGTCTTTTTTTTTTTTTCTTTTTCTTTTTTTTTCAGGGATGCGATTTAAAAAAATTAAAAAAAAGAATTTTACGTGCTGATATTTGCACGAGCTGCCAACTACAGAGCCCGAGCTCGAGCCCATCAGAATTTTAGTGCTGATATTTGCTCTTTGTTTTGTTAATATAATTATTTATATTTTTCAATGATAACATTCTTATGCTTAACACATTACGCCATTTTTATTAATAGAATGTTAATGAAAATACTGATTCTGATGTGCTGGTCGAAGAGGGGTAGGAATAAATATTGTTTTTTAAGGCAATAATTAAAATATAGATAATAAAAAAGAAAAGTAATTTCCATATAAAGGTTAAATAATCATGTTCATTAAAAAAAACTTAGAAGTGATAACATAACTTCCTAAGTTTTTTTTTGTTTCAAAAAAAAAAAAAATTCTAGGTTTTTCTAATGCATCACATACAAAGATGCACCTATTTTAATTTTGTCGAACACATTTGTAAGGACGTTTCTATCAATGATTAATTTTAAGTACATTTTTTTTCCATTTCTCATGTTCATGTTAACCATGAAAAATGATTTGTTTTCTTAATGAGAAACCCTTTTATGATTTTATCTTTAAAGGAAAATTTGAAAGCACCATATGTCCGCCGTAGACGTGTTAACGTATTAGGTTGGACGGGTTGGAGCTTAATTATAATCTTAACCTATTTAAAATATCTCAACCCGAATCCGTTCATTGGCCCATTAAAAAAACTTCAACCCAACCCATTTAATAAACATGTTGGTGGGTTGATAATGAGTTACATAGCAAATAAGCACTTGTTGGTGGGTTGATAACGAGTTACATAGCAAATAAGCTTTAGTAGATGATGATTTTGTAGGGAGAGACGACAGAGTGTTTTCGGCATAGGGAAAATGGAAATAGGGCATGAATGGAAAAATAAAATTAAAGTAGCAGTGAAAAAATAAAAATTACGGTAATAGGGCATTTGCAGAGCTGTGGTCAGGGGTTCGAATCCTATGTTGGGATTTCGGCCCAGAAAATGTTGTGGGAGCTGTGGTCTCCCTTTGGCTTGGTGGAAGCTATGTCTTCCTAATTCTTTGGTGGAGCTGTGTCTCCAAATTTTTTTGGGAGAGTTATGTATCTCCATATCTGTAAGAATGTCTCAGAATTTCAATGTAATATGTGTTGAGATGTATGTAAATATAATCATAAAAAAAATAAAAATAAAAATAAAAATTAGATGACTTGAGGAAAACTTATAAAGAAAAAATAACCAAAGGATTTACATGTATATATATAAAACTTTAATGAGTTAGGCAAGTTAAATGGGTTAAACAAATTAAATGGGTTGAACAGGTTATATGAGTTAAATGAGTTACTAAACGGGTTGACGAGATATAAAATATCAATCTTAATCCGTTTATTTAATTAAATAGTTAAACGGATTGACAAATAATGACTAATTTATTCAAAAATTTTAACTCAAGCTTATTTATAAATGGGTTGGATGAGCGGGTTGACGGGTTAACCACGATCATTAACACCCTAGTCCTCCATGATGTTGATGTATTATTTTTTTAATGCATCGTACATGAGGTATGTAAATTATTTTTGGCGTACTTATTATTGGTGTAAACCTTGGAGGGACATTGACATTTCTTTAATTACCATTGTTTGGTGATGGTTGCAATAATATAATTTGATAATTACACACTTACCAACTATGCTTCTATAGACAAAGTCTAACCATATCTTTTTTCTGACATTGATTATTACGAGAGTTCCATTTCATCTATTGTATTAGCATCAATTATATTGTTACGAAAGTCCTATCATTTATCCATATTCATTATCAGTAGACTCAATCTACAAATATATAACATCAATCTATTTAAAATTATATTTTTAGAATTTATAACTAAATATATAAAATTTAAGCAATTGTAGCTTGTGCAAATCTTTGATTTAAACGAAACTGGTGGCATAAACGAATAATACTAGATACAGACCATGAAGTGAATTTTGAATCATTCATTCTAAGAGGAAAAGAATGAATAGAGTTACGTGCACTAGGGGCTATATGCGTATATATGATATGTTTGAATACATGTATAAAAAATGCGAAGCAGATGGGGAAAGGTTGAATATGCAACGTAATGGACGTATGTAATGAAAGGATATATAGCTGGCATGGATTGGATTGAATTAAATTAATCGCATATTTGGATCCCATGCCCAGCCCTAATCAGAAATCTGCTAATAAATATTTGCAAGCAGTTGGTAAACTCTAAGCTATTAAAACTTCTAATTAAGAATAGTTTTAATAAAATAAGCAATAAATTGGAATAACGCTATTCAACTTACGCTAAAAAAAAGTTGGAAATTTTTTTTATGGCTTTCACTATACAACTCAAAGTTTTTAAAAAGAAATTGATAATAGGAAAGGTTAGTGTTCAGCTGGCAGCAATGGGCCCTATATCGATCATAAACTCAAAAAATCTTACTAACTAGATGTATTTAGATAAGAAAAATACTTTTCTGCGTCATGATACAATTTTTTTTATATGATTCGACATTTTATTTATTTAATTATTTAATTTTTCCATTATTATTTCTACATTGTAATCTTAAGGGTGGACACCCAAGTATTTCCCACTGATAATTGACCCAATATCATGGGTTTGACTTTCGACATACAGTGACAGAAAAAGCCAGATAGAGGACAATTTAGGCTGAATTAAGACACCCAGAAGCCTTTAAAAGGATTGTTAAACGGAAACCTGTAAGTCAAGCTTCCAAATGATGGTTTTTGCTTATTTTTTGCAGATAAGGTTGGATTGGTGTTGGTGAGAACCTGGCCACTTTACAGTCTTGCCTCTGATGGCTTGAGCATCAGGTTATGGGAGGCCAAGGCAGCCGCCCCAAAAAAGATAAAGCGTGACGAGGTGGTTGTGGGCGAGAGCTTTTGTGGGGCAGGCTGACTAGCTCCGATGTTTGCATCAAATCCATCTTCTTTTTAAATTACCACAAGCCCCTTTTAAAAAAAAAAAAAAAAGAAAAGAAAAAAAAATAGAAAAAGGAGTGTGTGTTTGGCGAGGCACATCAATGAATTTGAGTTGTGGGAGGCTGTCCCTTTCAGTTCAACACGTCCCTTACAAAGCTCTTCAAACACGAGCCATTATTTTATCCCCCATCTCTATTAACTTAAAGCCCCTGTCGCCGTTCATTATTTTAGCCCTAAATTCACTACCAAATCACATTTAATGGCCTACCTAGACAAGGCTATATGCATCCGAATTTGGTCTATGACTATGAAATTGTAGCTGATACACTTTCACGTGTAACAGCTATTTTTCATGGATCGTTAAATATACATATTTTTTGTCTCTAACATTGGAATATCGGGGATGCTTATGTGGAACTCTTCTTTCATGCAATTTTTTTCATTTTTATTATCTTAATAGTTAATGAAAAATCTGTTTCATCTATTGTATTTAGTATTATTTATATTATTATAAAAATTCTTTTACTTATTTAACATTGATGTACATCGGTCTTATCTATAAATTTGTAGAATCAATGTAATAAAATAATTTAATGCTAAATATCAATTTTTAAGTAATATTTTCAACATTTAAACCATATTAAATACCGTACTTTATTGATAAATGATTGTATAAAGTGTTATTATATTCGAATATAAATATAAATAGATCTAGGCATTTTTCGCAATTTAGACATGAATATATCTATTTTTGAGCAAATGTGATCATGCACATATTTGATTTAGATAAAACTTAATTTTCTAACTAAATAAATAGAGAAGTGATCCTGCTAGCTCAAGCTAAGCAAATGGTTCACTTAACTCACGTAAAAATACTCATTTAGAATATTTATGTGTATATATTTTTGAGATTTATATGAAGGGTGATTGGGTAAGGCCTAGAGCATGGGGGCAGTCATGCGTCTGATCAAAAATTCATTTTTTAAAATTTTTTTATAAACATGTAGAACTAGGTATATTTAATTTATAAATCAAGTTTTACTATTTTTAAATGCTTTTAAGTATTTTTTATTTTTAAACATAGTAGGATTTTTTGTAATTTTTGAGTCAAAAATTACAAAAATGTCATTGTGTTTAAAAATAAAAAAATTCTTAAAAAATCCAAAAATGGTAAAATTTGGTTTGCAGGTTAAATATAACAATCTTTACATGTTTATAAAAAGCATCAAAAATACGTTTTTTGGGGATTCCATGGCGGGACGCATTCGATCACCCCCCTTTAAATATATATACATATAGATATTTAAAAATCTCAAAATATATATAAATATATCTAAAAATGGTAAAATTTGATTTATATATTAAATACAATTAGATAAACAAGTGTATAAAAAAGTAAAAATAATATATTGTAAATGAGTTTTTTAAGGTGGGATAAGTGAGTCATTTACTTAGCCTGGCTAACTGAATCATTCCTCCAACAAATTATGTTAAATATAATAAATAAATTAGATTTTTCATCGTCCATCAAAATATTAAATTTTGAAAAAGTTACATAGAAACACTTCTATACGCATGTAATCTAGTTACATAGAAGCAAACGTATTGACTATTTATAACTTTATTTTAAAATATATATATATAAGTAATATTAAGTTGCAGCGCACCTATATCTACACCGTCGTTATAGTGCAGTTGTCTTAAAATGGGTTCTACATGATCATAAAATTATAATATACTTCTATTATATTTAGAATGATATATTCTATTGTCATACCAATTTTCATTCCAATTGAATATGTGTATGGACTCCATCTAAAAATGGTACAAATTCAACATAATAAAATAGTTTAATGTAAATAACAACTTTAAATTGGTTTTTCAACATGTAAACTATTTATTATAAAATTTATACATCGATAAATGATCGTATAAAATTTTATTATATGTTAATATATGTAGGGCTCATTTTTAGCCACATCTACTATTATTAGTGTGCAGTGAGCCACACCAGATACACTCTCTCTCTCTCTCTCTCTCTCTCTCTCTCTCTCTCTCTCTCTCTCTCTCTCTCTCTCTCTCTCTTTACATATATATATATATATAGAAATGTCCAGTGCATGTGACTGCACTGTGCGGTTCATGCATTATGGGTCTCATACTCTCACTTGATCATGAATGAAAAATCTACCGCATCTATTGTATTTAGAATTATTTACTATATTAGTATATCAATTTTCATCCAAATCCAACATGTATATAGTCTCTATTTTAAATTGATGCAAAATCAACATAATAAAATAGTTTAACTTAAATATAAAGTTTAAAATAGTATTTTCAACATCTAAATCATCTAGTATGATTTTTATATAGATAAAATTTTAATATATTCTAATATGTTTAGATCTCATTTTGTATTATATAAAATTTTATTATATTCTAATACGTGTAAGACCCATCTTACAGCGAACCGTAGTGTAATTAAGGTGCAATTCGCTTGCACATGAATGAGTCTTATATATATAGCATATGTGGGCTCCGCTTTTATGTAACCAAGTTACATAAAAGTAGACTCAAGCAACTTCTTCAAAATTTAAGATTTTGATCTTTGATGGAAGATCTAATTCATTTATTGTATTTAACATTATTTGTTTATCTAGGAAATTAAGTTTCATCCTAATCAAGTATGTTTACGGATCACATTTGTTAGAAATATATATATTCATGTATAAATTATGAAAAATGCTAAAATATCAGTTTTAAAGTAATATTTTTGACATATAAACCGTCTAAAATATCATTTCTATGTAAATAAATGATTCTATAAACTATTGTTACATTCTAATCCATATGTAGATAGATCTAAGCGTTTCATATTGTTACATTCTAATGCATATGTAAATAGATCTAATTATTTTATACATATATATATATCTCAACAAATGTGGCTTATAAGCATATTTGACTGGGATGAAACTTGGACTCCTAGATAAACAAATGATGTTAAATACAATGAGTGAATTAGATTTTCATTAAAGATTAAATTCTTAAATTTTGAAAGGGTTGCATGGATTCGCTTCTACATAACTTGGTTACATATAAGTGAGACGGTATATATAAATAAAAACCATTCATGTGCAGACTGACTATACCATAATTTTGGTCCAATCCACTGTAAAATGGGTTTCACACATATTAGAATATAATGAAACTTTATACAATTAATTATCCATATAAAAATCACACTTTAGACAGTTTGGATGTTGAAAGTACCAATTTAAACTTGATTTTTACATTAAATTATTTTATTATATTGATTTTGCATCATTTTAAGATGGGGATCACATATATGTTGGATTTGAATGAAAATTGGTATGCTAATAAAGTAAACAATTCTAAATATAATGGGTAAGATGGATTTCACATTCATGATCATGTGGTATCCACAATGCATAGATTGTAGTGCGGTAGCATGCACTGTAACATTTTCCTATATATATGTGAGACTTGTTCTAGTGCAATCCATTTGCACAATAATAACAATATACTTGGCCAAAAAAGGCCCCACATATATTACAATATAATAAAATTTTATATAATCATTTACCTATATATAAATTTTATAACAAATGATTTACATGTTGAAAAAATTACTTTAAAGTTATTATTTATATCAAACTATTTTATTATGTTGAATTTGTAACATTATTAGATGTGGTCCATACACATATCTAATTAGGATGAAAATTGGTATGGTAATAGAATACATCATTCTAAATACAATGAGTAAAGTAAATTATAATTTTATGATCATCTAGAGCCCATTTTGTGGCTTGTTGACAATTATGGTGCAGGTGCGCTGTATCTGAATGCCAGTCTCTCCATATATATATATGTATATATCGGGCTCCGTTTATAAGTTATATAGAAGTAGAATCATATAACTTCTTCAAAATTTAAGATTTTGATCTTTAATGAAAATCTGATTCATTTATTCTATTTAACATAATTTGTTTAGCTAAAGGATCAAGTTTCATACCAATCAAGTATATTTATGGGGCCACATTTGTTAGGAAAAAATATATTCATATATAAATTATGAAAGATACTAAAATATCAAATTTAAAATAGTATTTTCAACATCTAAACCGTCGAAAATATCATTTCCGTATAAATAAATGATTCTATAAAATATTATTACATTCTAATACATGTGCAAATAGATCTACTTGGTTTTCATAATTTACATATGAATATATATTTTTGAATAAATGTAACTCATAAATACACTTAATTGAAATGAAACTTGATCTCCTAGATAAACAAATGATGTTAAATGTAACGAATGAGTTAAATTTTTCATTATGGATCAAAATATTAGATTTCAAATGGGTTATATGGGTACGCTTCTATGAAATTCCTTGTCTATGTAACCTCGTTTATTTTTAAAATGATTGTGGTTGATAGAAAATTCAATTTATCTATTATATTTAACATCATTTCTAGTCTTTTGAGAATCCTTTTACTTTTTAGTTTTATTGTATATGGGTCCCATCTATAAATGTGTAAAATCAAGTTTCATCCAAATTAAACATGAATATATTCAAGATGATAGAAAGTGTATAGCTAATATAAAATTATTTGATTCAAATATCAACTTAAAAATTGTTAATTTAATTTATGGACTATCTAAAATTATTTTCCTATGTAAATGTATGATTCTATAAATTTTTATTACCTTCTAACACATATATTAATAGATTTAAGTTTCTCTCATAATTTACTCCTAATTTCATATATTTTTAAGTAGATATAGCCTATCCAATATTCCAATTAAAATGATTTTAGGTACTTTGATTAAACTAATACGTTGAATAATATGCTGCAAGAAATTTTATTTTCAGCAACAAAAAATAAAAACAAATTTTATTATCATTGTTGCATCGCATTTTCCTATCTACAATGAAATTATTGAAATTTTTATTGCTAGTGAAAAAACATATCAGAATGGCGGCAAAAATAAAGATTTTAATTATCTAAAGTGATATGGGACAGCTTAACTATGATAAAATTTACAATACTTTTTGTAATTTTGATATTAAAATTTTTGTTGTTGTAGTGGTTGTATGACTTGTTGAATTTTAATGTTATTTTCTAAGTAGGCTATACCACCAATATTTTTGTGGGAAGAGGTTCTATTGAATTAACTTATATTTTTTTAGGGTGTGTTTGGGAAGTGATAAAAATTTTTTGATATAAAAGTTTTTAAAATAAGAAAAATAATGTAATATGATAAAAATAATAATCGTGAGTAAAAAATAAAGTTAGAATGATTAGCTTAGTTATTGAGTAGTCATATAAAAATAATTGAAAAGTGAGGTGATTGTATAGGAAGATATGAAAAAATAGTTTAAAATAGGGTAACAGTGGGAAGTAAAATGTTTTAAATGGAAAAGTTTTGATTTAAATAGTTTTATATGCAACTAAACATGTACTTAAATGGTGAAATATAGCCACCTGTGACTAGGGGTGTTAACAGATCGGGTTGAACAAGTTGGAGCCTAATCCTAATCTTAATCCATTTAATATATCTCAACCCTAATCTATTTATTAACTTATTTAAAAAACTTCAACTTTAATCCATTTAATAAACGGGTTAATAGGTTGTTAACGGGTTGTGTTTGTTACTAATTGTAATGCTAAAAATATTTAATAAAGTCTATAAAATTAAATAAATTAAATAATTAGAAGTTAACATACTTGATCTGTCTAGTCTTCGTGCGTGCGGTGCTGCAAATCTAAAGGTCGCAGCGTGCCGACGTCTGCAAAGTCTTCGTGTGTGCGGCGGTAGATCAAAGGTCACAGCAAGTGTCAAGTGCCGAATATGGAGCCCGTTCCTTTGCAATTTGCAAGCAAGTCCTTCAACAACTCAATGGAATGGATAGGTACACAATGGCAAGAGGAGGATGCGAGCTAGCCTTTCTAATGGCGAGTAAGAGGAGAGGAGAGAAGAGAACAAGGGCGATGAAGAGAGTCAGTGCAGTCCACAAATTGATGACAGGCGAGGAGCGAAAACTAGAGCAAGCAGGAGAGAAAAGGGAGAAAAGGAGTAGGTGAGGGAGACATTTTATGCCCTTGAAGAATGCTCTGGTTGATGTAACTGTAGCATTAAATGCGATTCATTTATTTGTATGTGACTTTGTTGACAGCGCAATGCAGCGCAGTTGTCATTGGTTGTTGAGTGGGGGAGTCAAAAGCAATTGGTGCTTTTGTAGAAGGGGTTCTAGCTCTGAAATATAGTTATGCATGCGGCGGAAAATTCAAGGAAACTTTAGATCTCAGTCTCGGCGGCGACTGCAGAAGTTAACATCATGCACAGGCGTTGGGCAGGACAAAGTGCCGAGAGCGAGAAGCCAGGAACCAACTAAATTTATATATATAATTATATATAATATATTATAAAAGGGTTATAGGGTTAGAGGGGTTATATAAACGGGTTGGACGGGTTGACGAGTTTCAAAGTCTCAACCCTAATCCGTTTATTTAATTAAATAGTTAAATGGGTTGGTGAATTATAACTCATTTATTAACAGGTTGACGGGTTGACCATGACCATTAACATTCCTACTTGTGACAAGAGCATAGAGTCAAGATCATGGGCAGTTACTCTGTAGTCTTGGTTCGATTCTTCCCATGTGGAAGTGGGAGCATAGTCTCTTGTGTATATTGGTGGGAGGTTGTGGTTTCCTATGTAAATAGGTGAGAGCTAGTGGCTTCTCACATAGATAGATGAAAAAAAATTATTGTCTCCTCTGTGTCTTATTGTAATATGAGATAATAGAATCACAGAAATGTAATATAAGACCACTAAAAAATGGTAAAATATAAGCACAAGGGATACCGACATTAGTCTCATGGTCAACATCTGATACAAATGGCCACGATGCCTGAGCCGTGGTAACATGCTTGCCTTACCCATGGCAGGTCGTGGATTCGATGCTTGCCGGTTGCAACATCACGTGTGGTAATTTCACCTAAACTATACTTCCATCAAATAACAAATTATCCAAGGTGGCTGTCCGAATAAAAAATTGTAAAAGATAGAAAATTTTGTTTGCTTACGGTGACGCTTTCACGGGCAAAGAAAATTTTCTTGCTTATAATGATGTTTTTACAATTAAATGAAAACTTCCTTACTTAAACACAAAAATAATGCACTATTGACAATCAAATTTCTTATTAATGATTGTTATATGAAATATGCGACAAATTATTAGACAAATTATTAGCAACGAAGGTTTTCTTTAACAACTAAACCTTTTGCAAGGAATTTTTTTTTTTTTTTTTTTTTGACAAAAATCTTAATTTTTGTGGCACTTCCTGCGACATCCATCACGTAGCCTAATTAAACATCTTCATCCATTACCATCCTTATATGCTTGTGAAAAACTAAAATCAAATGTACAAAGGTGGATAAAATCAAGTGATACATTAGAGAAAAAGATTTTTATTTAAAAAAAAAATTTCTAAGTCCTTTACTTTACTTGGTGTCCTTTCCTTGGTATTCACTATTTTACAAGTACTAGTATTATTCTTCTATCATTTTTATTTTTTTTCGTAAATTATTTTTTATCTTGTTCTTTTCACCTTATAGTTACCGTCAATTTATACTAATGAGTTTGAAATAATTAAAGAAAAACGCTGTTTGCACAAAAGATAATCTTAGACAAAAAGGAAATGAGATTAAAATAATGTCAATTTGCAAATATACTAGCATAGTTTGAATATAGTTATATATATATAAACCCACTTAGTTCTGGAAATTATAAATTAGTATTCGCATAGTTTAACCATAATTTAAAATATATCCACATCATCATTCTTTGTTGTGGTATAGGTATATTTGTAAATATATAGACTATTATAATGTTGGAATATACTTATATAGTTTACATATATCTGTAAATATACCTGCATTATGATGGCGTGAGTATATTTTTAATTATGGTCAAATTATGTAAGAGCATTTTACAATTTTTTAAACTCAGTAGGTAAATATGCCGTTATGGTGAAACTATATGGATATATTTACATGTTACTCTTGGGGCTAATTTTACAAATTTTACTTATAATGGTTAATAAACTTTGTTTAAAAGAATGTTTTAAAACAACTTTCAGTGAATCTTGTAGCACCAAAGCAAATAAAATTAAAAGAAAAAAAGAAATTATGAAAACTATCTAAAATGATAAAAAGTACGACTCTTAATATCTATACTTTTTCTTTTTTCTTTCTTTTGTGTGCCTACATGTAATCTTTATATATTAGAATTACTATTTTGAATTTATATTTTTATTATTTAAAAGTATTTAATTTTCACTCCATTTAACATTAAACAGGGATAAAATTAAATTTTTTATTTTCAAATTATAAAAAATGCATGAATACCAAAAATAGTAAATATGAACTAAATACACGTTGATTCGCAGAAAAATACAAAGACAAGTAAAAAAGTAAAAAAATAAAAATGGACACTTGTATTGCGGCTAGATACAAACGTATCTATGCATTATATATATGTGTGTGTGCATTTTCTGTATTATCTCTATAACGTTACGTTACTTCCTCATCTTTTGAAAAAAAATTCCCTTAATATTCCCCCATTTTTCTTACTTATCACCAAGCATACCCTTTACTTTCGTATGGTACAACGGGCAAGCGGTGGTATGCCAAAGCTTAATTACAAATATGAAATATCAAAGCTGCTATGCACGGATCATTTCAATCTTCATTGGGAATGGATATCCACACCAACCACTATTACTTTGCATGCCCCACCCTAGACTTCGGAGAATTGAATGTCATATATCTGCAGAACGGGCTTTTATTGCTGAGGAGATAATATCAGGGGGTGTTCCTTCAAAAAGTAAACGAATGGGAAATATTGAAAATTTTTGCTGCTGCTCCAGCTGCGACTTCTGACTTTTGTAATCAGGGGAAGGAAAGGGAGTTTTGAATAAAAAAAACACAGAAAAAAAAAAAAAACTAATTGGAACTCGAATGACATGGGACATGTGGTAGTAGACTAGGCTTTCTCTGGAGTGAGGGAGGAGAGGTTTTGAACACATGAAGAATGCAGAATTATTGGATGATGATATGATAGAAACTGGGAATCTTGGACTTTGACTTTAGATGGGGTTAACGAGAATTTAAACTAGGGCTAGAGGAATATTGGGTAGAATTTAGCTGCCTAGTTAGCTCCTTTGAAGGGCGGCCAAACCTGATCAGGTTTTAGAAAAGGGAGTTCAGTTCAATACACCAGAGTGCATTGAGGACATACATCCACTTTTTTATATTTAAAATTTTTTTACATAATTATTAATATAAGTGTACTTAACATATATATTAATTTTTATAATTTTTGAATATTCATAAAAAAAATTTCAAAAAAATAAAAAAAAGTGAAATACACCCGGTGCACTGATCCTTAATATACCGGAGTGCATTGAACTAGGCTTCGAAGAAAGGGAAAGGAAGTTTTGATAGTTTTGCAATCATTTGTGGCTTTAATAAAAATTTAATAACTGTAAATTGGTGCTTATGTGGGTTAAGTATGTATAATTATTCATTTAAGTAAAAATTTTCATAAGTAAAATCTCTCGTTATGAGGTGGGCATCTAGGGAGACTACTTATTTAATTATCTATTTTTCGATAAGGGTAATGATTCAACGGTCCCACTTCTGTGAAACTCTTTTTCTATGTAACATTTTTCATATTTAAAATCTTAATAGTTGATGAAAATTCACTTTATCTATTTTATTTAGTATCGTTTATAGCATTTTGGAAACCCTTTTATTTGTTTAGTTTCACTAGATATGGTTCTCATCTATAAATGTATAAAATCAACATAATAAAATACTTTAATGCCCGTTTTAAAGTTTTTTTTTCAACATTTAAACCATGTAAAATATTATTATTATTCTATAAATTATTATTACATTTTAATATATGTGTAAATGGATCTATCCGTTTTTCATAATTTACACATGCATATATATTTTAACAAATATGGCTAAAAAACATATTTGATTAGAATGAAACTTGGTCTAATAGATAAATAAATAATATCAAATATAATAAATGGATTGAATTTTTCATCAATGATCAAATTTAAAATTAAGGAGGTTATATAGCTACGCTTCTATGTAACCGTTACATATATAAACAAATTATGCTTAATATAATGAATTGCTTGAGTTTTTAATTAAGGATTAAAATCTTAAAAATTAAAAAGGTTATATGGTTCTGCTTCTATGTAACCTGGTTACATAAAAACGGAGCCCATTATCTAATTCCGTAACCATGGAAGCTACGTGCTTGCCTTTCATTTTTTTAATTTCAAATATTTTTCTTAAATCTAAATCATTTATCATACTTAAGGCATCTTGTTTTATCATGCTATAAAAAATAACGTTCATTAAAAACTCATATATTATCTTATAAAAATTTGTATCTTTTTGAGTCTGAATAACTATTAAAATTTTTAAAATGCAAAATACAAATATAGTATACAAAAATTGTAATAATTAATTTCAGGAATTGATTTAAATTTTAAAATATAAAAGAAAACAAGGGCAAGCACTGATCCTTCATGCTTACGGTAAGCATACAGACATTATCTATTACCGGTAATTAATTAAACAGATTATTTTATCGATCATGCTTGAAAAATATGCATGATTGAACGGCGTCCTTATTCTTATAGAGTTTGGACCCATATTAATTTTTGATAGCACATTGATATATGTGAGTTGGCGAAATAAGCAAGCAAGCAACTTCAACTAAATTAAGTGCCCGTTATGAATAGATTTAGGAATTTTAACTTGGGTAGTCAAACTTGTGTAGGGTTGGATAGATTTAGGAATTTAACTTGGGTAGTCAAATTTGTGTAGGGTTGGAAAATTTACTGATGAATATGGATAGGGTGGAAAAAATACCCACCCTTTCAAATATGATGAGGTAGGAAATACAATTCGGATACCCAAACCGATCTGCATAATAGCATTCTTGATCGTGTTACCCATCTTAGATAACCAAGCATCTAACAGAGGTATACTAGAAGAGCAAGGTAACAAAGCTACTTATTCTATTCAACATTTGAACCCTGTACCTCCCATTCACGCTACTCCATACACACTTACGTTGCCAACATAGGCATCCAAGTGATAATGCCTGCATGATACCTAAGTGGGTAGATAGCGTATATATTAGATGAATATAAAATCACACTATTGTAGGTATGTAGGTAGACTAAAAGAGAAAAAATAAAAGCATTAATACTCAACATTTTTTGTTTTGATATATTTAATTATCTGATGTTTTGTTGTTGTTGTTATACTATTGATGTTCTTTCATTAGCATATATTAGTTTTAATATATAGTTATATGTTGCTCTTAGGGATATTAAAAGAACTAATTTGGAATCCAAACCAAACCAAATCACCTTTAAAATGGGAAGGATCAATTAAGAACCGAATTGACGTATGAGCAGGATAGAGTAGACCATTTACAAATGGATATGGGTAAGATATCCTGACAACTAAATTAAACCGACCCCAGTTGTACCTTATAAATGTACTCGTAAATTAATACAGGATCGAAAAGAGATGAAGAGATGACAGGTTGTTGCGCATTGAAATTGAAAATGTGAAAAGTAAGATAATTATCTATTAAAAATGAAAAATAGTATTTAAAAATTGAAAAAATATATTTTGAAAACAAAGAAAAAATCTCATCTTATTCTCATTCCCTTCGAATATGTGGAATCATTAGAAACACCCTCTAGTAGACACCATTTGCTTGGATTGCGGACAGTAATGACAACTTCCAGGTCTACAAGACCAGCCAAGCCTGCTTAGCTAGCTACCTTCTCTTTTCTGTGACTGTTGGGTCTGTGTCATTAGATCACGATGCATGGGGCTGGCCCATCTATTTGGGGGAACTCATACCAGCAATGGCATGCAAGGCAAAAACATCCCTAATGCCTGAAAAAGATAGGTTCGCAAGATTGGGCCTAGCTTTGATCAATGTCTAGGAAGATGTTGATATATAACTACTGCAAGGTGTTTGGTCATCTCAAACTTGCCATTTCAGTGGCTAGAAAAGGATTTTTATTTAGAAAGATGAAAGGTTATTTATGGACCCAAATAAGAAAAGGAGAAAAGAATATCAGTTTGTTTGGTAGGCAAAAAGCAAAATGCGTAAAAGGAAATGACATGTGTTGATCGAGTAGCCATAGTATAGCTTTGAATAAAGATACAGCAGTGGACTCGGTGCGGAAATAATGTATAATTATTTAAAAGATGGGGATTACTTGTATGAAACTTAATTTCTATTTTAATATCTTAATTATAAATCCACTTTATTTATTTCATTTAACATAATTTATATTATAACAAAAATTCTCTCATATGTTTAGTATCACTATATATAGGCCTTATTTATAAATGTGTGAAATCAATATAATAAACTGATCTAATATTCCAAAAAAAATTTAAGTATAATTTTTAATATCTAAAGTATCTAAAATATTATTACTATATGGATAAATGATTCTATTTAATATTATTATTATTATTATTATTATTATTATATTTTAATACATATATGAATAGATGTAAGTATTTTTTCTAATTTACACATGAATATGTCTATTTTTGAGCAAATATGACTTATACATATATTTGATTAGATGAAACTGGTTCACTAACTAAATAAATTATGCTAAATATAATAAATAAGTTGAATTTTATATCAATTAACGACATCTCAGGTTATACAAAGAAGAGGAGCCCAATGCAAGGAAGGCTTCCATGAAATTTAATTTTTGGAGATGTTTGACAATGGTTAAAAAGTGTCAAGTTAAAACTTTTCAATCTAAAACTTTGCACTCTCCAGAATTATTATTTTTAATTATTTTTTCACGTTTTCCTATACAACTACCCTACTTTTCAATCATTTTTACACAACTACCCACACAATTAACCTATTTATTTTAATTTTATCATCTTTACTACTAATCATTACCTCTATCATATCACATCATTTGACATCTTTTATTCTTTAAAATTTTTCATCAAAAGTTTTACCCATTACCAAACACACCCTTTGTGTTAAACAAGAGTAATTAGAAATTACCATCTCTTTTGAACGTAAGTAATTAATAAGGCAAACTAAGCTCATCAGTCGATTAAAATGTCAATTCACAAAGAAAGATAAATACATAAATTTTTTGAATGACACATTATGGATTAGAGGAGATATAGAGACAATGATAAAGAAAATTATGGTTACTGAGAAACGACAAGGAGTAAAGATAACTAAATTTCTATGTGAGGCAGTTACCCTATTCATTTTTCTAAAACTCTGATAATTTAATGTCAAATTTACTCCTTTTATTATATTTAGTATTATTTATTTATCTAAGTAATTAAATTTCATACAAGTAAAAAATGCATAAACTACATTTTCTTAAAAATATATATTCAAATTTAAGTTATAAAAAATTCTTAAAATATAACAATACTTTTGTAGAATCATTTATCAAGGTAGTGATGATATTTTATACAATTTATATGTTAAATTTGCAATTTTAGAATTAATATTTAACATTAAATTATTTTATTACGAGATTTTATACATTTGTAATTATGGTCTGCGCATAATGATACTAGATAAATAATAAAATTTTTGTACATGTAAACAAGGGCTCCGTTTCTATATACCTTGGTTCCATAGAAGCAAACACATGCAACGCCTTTAAAATTTAATATTTTGATCATTTATGGAAAATTTAATTTATTTATAATTTATACATAAATATATATTTTTGAACAAATTTAGCTTATAAACATATGTGATTAGGATGAAACTTGGTCTTCTAAGTAAAAAACGATATTAAATATAATGTATGGATTGAATTTTTCATTAAGGATCAAAATCTTACATTTCGAAGAAATTAGATGGATCCACTTCTATGTCAGGTCACATAGAAGCAGGTGTTACATAAAAGTAGGACCATGTACACAAAACTAAATATAATGAACAAAATAAATTAATTTTACATTAATCAACGAAATTAAGAAAAACGAATACAAAGGGTAGTTCCATAGAAATGTAACTCATTTTCACACTGTATTCTTCCTGCAGATGGAGACTGGACGACTCCATTAAATATCGAAATGGTAGCTTTTCTATGTCTGGATCACGTATGATCACTACATCATTATCTACCATTGATTAGGCTTCTTTTCACTGTCACTGCTATTTGTAACCGGGCAAGAAATTCTGCATCTGATTAATGAAATATCAGAGGAAAATAATGCTATAATCACGTAAGTCAAATGGTATAGTTAGAAATTAAAGTAGGCAAAAGAGTGATCATTTGGGTTCAGCCCAAACAAGATATGCCCATGGGCTTCAATGGCCTTTGAATCGTGGAGCCTGAGCTCTTGGTGAAGTAACCTTCACACGGAAACAAGAAACAGTGTCAGCTAGCAAAGGCTAGCAATTTGTAATGCAAGCATAATTTTTTTTAGTTAATTAACCAAGAGAAATAATAAGAAAAAAAAGCATTACAAAAGCTTCTTCTCTCTCTCTTTTTTTTGATGTTCACCTAGCTTAAATAAAATTAATTTATTGACCTTTTATGTTTTGAACCATTATCCTTATTCGATCACTGAAAAATCTATTCATTTTTTCTTTATTTTCTTTATTGAAACACATGCATTTCGTGTACACAGAGTGAATTATCTTATGATTTTTATTATTATTATAAAAAATATATGGGGCTTTTCTTCTTCTAAACCAAGTGCAATTTGCAATCCCCTGAATTTATTAATATATATATTTTTTTATCTAGGCCATGCGTTATGTTTAAAAATATTTGTTCAACCTAAATATAAAAAGAAACTTGATTGAACGTTTATTATAATCTTTAATGTTAAAAAATATAACTATAAAGAAATTTCGTGCATTTGCACTTTGTTAGGAATTTAATATGGACCTAATTAAAATAATTTCACATGATACAAATATGTACGTTGGAGAATATGATGACCAAAATTTTTTTTTTTTATTGGTATTATATACACCTGTGACATCTTGATATTACAAATCAAACTCATTCACAACCCTCACAATGGAGGGACAAACCCATTCACAACCCTCACAAGGGAGGAACATATTATAGATACCCTCATACATGAGGGACTAAGTATAAATACCTCCATAACAAGGAAGACATTTGCTATCTGTGGGGTTCGAACTCACAACTTGACAGCACCCAAACAAGTACTGCCACCAACTGAGCTAACCTCAGTTGGCGATGACCAAAATCTTTGGTTGTAGATTCACGGGAGAAAAGACCATATATATAGGGTCCTACTCTGGTGTGATTAGGTTACACCAAAGTTTTTCGCGTAATATTCATTTTGGTTCATCTTAATGATGACGTAAAACTTACTTCATTTTGTTGTATTTAAAATTATTTATTTAATTAGAAGATTAAGTTTTATTTAAATTAAAATTATACATGAGCTCTATCTAAAAATTGAGTAAAATAAATATAAAAAAATAATTTAAATTAAATATTAATTTTAAAGTTATATTTTTAACATCTAAATCATCTAGAACATCCTTCCTATATAAAAATGATTCTTTAAATTATTATTATTATAGTTTATATATGTGAATGCATTCAGGCATTTTCATAATGTATACTAAATGTCCCATGTACATCTTTGTTTCGGGAAAAAACTTGATCTCTTGGCTATGAAAATGAAAATCAAGTTATATTGGCTACAAAGTCTATTCACAAAATCATCAAGGTGGACTGAAGTAAATGCTGTTACATAAAAAATTATTATAACTTGATTGCATAGAAATGAAGCCCATATGTAATTATTGCAAATGTCTAATATAAAGTCGAAAATAGTACTTAAAGAAACTTATATGGTTGGCGAATACGAGTCTGCGAAACTACATTACTCTAAGGATGCTTTTATAAAGTAGACTCTAAATATACATAATTCCATTTTACCGAAGATGGTTTCACATTTTACAAATAAACATTATAAGTTTAAAAATTTTGCCAAACCAACCCATAATCCCATGTAAAGGTGTAACTTGAGTTAGATAAGTTTGCTTGGAGGTCAACTTTACCGTTATTATCTTAGGTTAGGTCAATTTTAACCATACCCTACTTTATTGTTTAAAGTCAAATCAGTTTCGAATTGAATTGGTTATTTAAAATAATATTTACATTATTTTAAAATTTGTCATTCTATTATAAACCTTACTTAAAATCTATAATTTTTTGAAGTCAAAATAGTAAAAATTAATTTTACTAAATAATAGATAAACTAAATTTTTTTATTTATTTAAATCTTTCAATATAAAAGATATTTCATAAAACATATATTGATCATATATTAGTTATTTGGATAAAAGTTTTGAATGCTTGCACTTTAGAACTTATCCTAGTTTAATTAAACATGTTTTTTTTTTACTTAAAACTTATTTTATCTAGGAGTATAAATTAGAATATCCAATGGGTGGACCAACGAATATCCTTTGCAAAAGCACCCCCAATTTGTTGAAGTTGTATATTAAAGATCTCTAATTGAATGGAATGAGATGTAATTTAAATGTGAAAATTAATATTATCTAAAAATAATAAATTATATTGGGTATGAAGAAGTAATATTAGAAATGAGAAAGATAAATTTATATGTATTAGAAATGAAAAATTATATTGAAAATTTAAAATTAAAAAAATTTAAGAATAAAAATTCTATCCCATCTATACAATTGGATGTCCTGAATAGTCTCAAGAGAGTGTTAAAATTTTTTAAAAATGATAAAGGCGACCTGAAAACAGTTAACTAACACTATTATTCTTCCTGATTCATGAGTTGAAAATTACAAATACGTGGCACTGCGTGTCCAGGTGTGCGGTGTACCCATGCCATTTAAATTGCTCTTTTTTTTTTTTGACTTGGCTTATGGACATGCTTAATTGTCTGTTTTAATAATTACTAATTATAATCATGACAGATGCAAAGAAAATGTCCAATCGGAGTTGGAAATTGGCCTCGGGGAGGGGTGCGGTGGATGCCACATTAGGTAGCAGGTAGCTAGCAGCAGGCTCATAAATGATGGAGGTGAAAAAATCGGCCACCTCTCTTGTGCTGAAATCTTGTGACTGCTGGCCAATGACAATCCATCGTAGCTTCTACAACCGCAAGGGAGTGGAAACACATGTACGTGCGTTAGTGGTTCACAGACGACTGCACTGAAGCCAGATTTGCGTGTCGGGACTGAAAAAGATGCAGAGCTAATTAATTATAAAGCCATTCCACCCACCAATGAGAAAAGATGCTGTCCAACCCAATCAATGCCCACCACACGTGTACTTTGCATGGTGGGAAGATTTATCAGCACAGAGCCGACTAGAAGCCTCTCTAGCCCCATGATTCATTTCTTAGCTCATCCAGTCCACTCATGCTTTTGGATACCCGCCTACAACAATCATATCCTTAGGTATCGTGTACGTATTCTCCATGTCCGATACACGTTACAGTTACAGGGTGTGTTGGTTGTTTTCACAAACATGATCGATTTCTATTATTTCATTTATGCATCAATTATTTTACATAGAAAATGATATTGTAATTATCCATCCACTGCAGGATATATCTGATCATGAATAAAAAAATCTACCTTGCTTATTATATTTAGAATTATTCATCTTATTAACATACGAATTTTCATCTAAATAAAACTATATTTTAAAATGGTATAAAATTAACGTAATAAAATAATTTAACATAAATATCAAGTTTAAAGTGATATTTTTAATTTCAAACCATTTAAAATATTATTTTTTACTTGAATAAATAATTGTATAATATATTATTATATTTTAATATGTACAAGGCCCATTTTGCGGCAGACTCTACCGCAATTAAGCTGCAAACCATTTGCACTATATCATATTTCATTGTTAATTAAGATTTATATATATAAAGTATAAAAATAACGATTTATAGTTTCATATCACAACTTTTTAAATATTTATTGATATTTTTTCGCGTAAAAATATAGTCTGGGTTGATATGATTTGATATGGATTCAGCATACATGTATTGTATTGGTTAATTTGAAGGAAGACTAATATATCGCCCGAAACTGACATTCAGGAACCATGAGTCTAGTTGATTTTTGTATATTACACCATTTTGATGTTTTATAATGTTTAAAACACTAATTTATGAGAAAGAACATAATAAGTAATTAGTTACAGGTTTAAGCTTCACTATGAAGAGTTGACATCACCTAGATCTCTCCTTCAATGGGTATGCAAATGGAGAATGAGTAATGGCCAAAAAGTGAAATCTTTTGCGCATACAGAATAAATTGGCTGCATGTGGCTCCAATTACCTGCACATATCGATATTTGACAACCCCTGTGGCCACCTAATTGCCCACTCATACATCGTTGCATCTAAATAGATGCAGCCATCTCGTTGAAATTTAGTCGCAAATATCATAACATTACATGCAGATGAAATTTTCCTACCATATACAATATGTGGGACCGTGAATTCGGCAGAAAAAAAGTTCGAAATCTACTATATATTTATAATTTGAAGTTGGGTGAAAATAATATTACATGCAATCAAATTTATATTTGAGTACAAAAATATGGTTACATCTGAGAAATTTTCTTGTGATGAATACTAACGGTGTTATTTAACTTACAATATCGTAAAGTCTAATGAGAAAGGTTGTAGGCAACATTTTTTCTAGTCAATGCGTGTTCTGGGAAGAAACGAACAAATAGTTTATAATTTCTGTAGACAATTGCAGTTTAATACAAACGTTACAATATGTTCCTTAATTTTATGAAACTAAGGGATATCGTTGAAATTTTGACCAAATTAAGTGGATTTGTATGCATGCATATTCCCTGATTAATAGCATCCAAAGATGATAACAACTGACACATCACTGCATAGAATATTATAGAAATCAAATGCTATATGACGATATAAAATGTATGCATGGGATGGGCTCCATGATTGCTCTGATTGTCATGCATGCATCTCCCAAAACAGCCGTGTTGGCCCTGTTACATAGAATAGAATTGGAAAAGGAAAATAATGTTAAGTGTAGTCAGAGTAGAATTGCAAAAGGAAAAATAATGTTGTAGTAAGAAAATCTAGCGTGCAAACTAGATAATGAAATTCGTGTTATAAAATGAATAAAGGCTGCTTTTTATGTAAGTACTCGTGCAATAATTGAAAATGATAAATAATAATAGAATGGCTAAAAGTAATTTTAATATCATTTGTGGAAGAATTGTTATTAATTAATTAACATCACAATAAATAGCCGCCTAGGCGCAAAGAAAGATAAAATTTTACTGTGTTTTTCCTTGTCATAAATAAGAATATGATGATAAAAGCCTGCTCAAAATGAGTGGATAGGAAGTGGAACAGAATGAGATTGATCGGATAGAATTTTTCATTCCCAACAATTTTTTTTTTTAAATTTTACTTTTTCAATGTTTAATATTACTTTTTAAGTTTTTATATAATTTTTTATATTTCAGCGCACAACAATACTTCTTTGTCTAATTTTCACTTCCCGTTTGATAAGCATGAACAGCCCTTGTAATGAACCACGTTAATAATAAAGAAAAAGTTAAAAATGGGCAATATACAAATTAAATTATCATGGTAATAACAATAATAAGGTAATTAAATATATACATATGGAAATACATCATGCTGCACACAATCATGGGTCTGCCGACACAGCGTTTATCATGCAGACGGCTGTCATTGTATTCTGATTGGAACGCCTGCAAAAGGAGAATAAGAAATCAAATCGACCAAAGGATACATAGTTGCAGACTCTTGCAACCAACTAGCATTCCAAGCTCTGGTTTCTGTGTTTCCAACTTGCTGGCTAGCTGCATCCAATCGTCAAGCTGCCTATCTCTGCCACATTAGCACACCCACCTTCCACGACTTCTGTGGCCCACCATGACCCAGCTTTGATTATTGCATGTGCATGTGTTGCACGAAATCCTCTTTCCTTTGCCCTCTTTTTCTCTGCTAGTTTGGGGAGAAGATGACATTTGATTTATGGTCCACTGCAATGGACATTACTGTACGAAGAGTTGACGTGTCCCAACTGATAAAAGACATATGCACCAAAAAAAGCGGGTCATCCTAGTGGCTAATGCATGTCAATGGGAAAGATGCCCAACAAGGTATGTATGGACAGGTGTTGCATGGTGGAAGAAGGAGAGGATTTCAAAAGAGGGAAGGATATGCCATCCCACCCAATGGGAAACCAGGAACATGTGACCTCTGCATATTATTCAGGAGTGTCAGGCTGCTTGTTGAGTCACCACCAAATGACTTTTTAAAGTGTGCGGAAAGGGCAATTCGAGATTTTCTCACTAATAGCATTGCTTTGTTTCACTTCCAATCCTTTTCACTAACCAATCAGCACTTGTTAACATGACTCCCAAATTTGGGAAGTCCATCCGTTTATTAATGAAGTATCAACTTATCATCATATCTAGTCTTATTAATTAATTTATATACTTAAAGGGCAATGTTTATTCAGAACCAACTCAACATTATGCAAAAGTTAAAAATTTAAAGTAAAATCACTTATCACTTTAAAGATTAATTTTGAAATAATTTATTAGATCAAAAAATTAAATTTTATCTAAATCAAAGATACACAAGCCTCATCTAACATATGTTTAAAATTAACATAAAAATTGTTTAATTTATATATCAATTTTAAAATTATTAATTCCACATCTAAAGTTTCGAAAAGATTGTCTTTGTGTAGGAATGATTGTACAAATAATTATTATATTTAATTCCATTTGTCAATTGATCTAAATGTTTTACATAATTTACACATAATTATATATTTTAATTAAATAAGACCCATTCAAGATTTTAATTCAAAGGACATAATAAAATAAACAATATCAAGTAATACGACTAGTTGAATTTTGATTTAAACATCAAAGTATGCCCTATTCAATAGGCTCCCACCATAAAAATCTTGGAAACTTAGGTTACACCAAAGAATGACAAAGAATTAATCTTTATGTTCATAAATAAACAAATGTATGATTTAAAAATGTTAGTCAATCTAAATCTTAATAAAAATATTGTGTTAAGATAACTAGGATAAGTTTCTTAGTTTCCATTAAGGTTAAACATACCAAGAATTGGATAAGGTCGCATCACAACTCTTTATATTCATGTTAAGTTGAGCTTTAAAATTTACCCAAACATGCTCAATTTATCATATGATTTTTGGCAATCTTATTATATAAAAGAATAATGAGTAGTGATTAAAAAATATAAATAATAATAACAATGAAAAAGTATTATTGTTACGTCATTATAAAATTGAGGTTAAGGGATAAGATAAGGTCGGAGCTTATCTAGGGGTGCAACTTGGTACCGGGTCGGTCCGACCCGACCCGGTATCAAACCAAAAAATGGGTTTTATTTTTAAGATTTTTTCCAAAATAGACCCGGTTTCA
>JAXCLR010000001.1:49754407-49779049 GCA_035584095.1 Annona squamosa | reverse complement strand
GAGTTACATTCTTAGGGTTTGGGTTTGGGTTTACTCCAACCCGGTTGGCTTAGGGTTTGGGTTCACTCCAACCCGGTGTAACCCGACCCGAGTTGCACCCCTAAGCTTATCTATAACTACAAGGGGGTATTATTTTAAAGCATAACAAATTTTTAAACTTATAAATAATAATGGACTTCGCTTCTAAGTAACCCTTACTATTTTTAATATCTTAATACTTGATTAAAATTTTTTTTGATAACTAATACTTGATGAAATATTGTATTCATTTATATTAATCTTTCTTTTCTTAGTGGGTAGTTACAATTATCTCAACTGATATGACAAGTGAACTCTAAGAAATTCTTACAAATTTCATGCAATCCTCTAACAACTCTCTAACAATAATACGAATTTCTTCATTAGGTGGACACTCCTACAATAATGGGGAAACTGTTGCCACCACTTTTATACTATTTGTTGCTGCCAAAGTGCTCTCATTTTTGGATAAAGAGAGAATGCCATGGCCAGCAGTTGAACTCACGTTGGCTGGAAATGATGTTGAGTGAAGTACTATGGGTCAATGCCCTAATGGCAATATTAATCTTTCCTTAGAGTAAGAGATTCGGAATTTGAAGTTGGATAGAAATATTTGCCTCATTTAACTTTTTCTTAGAGTTGTCCTTTATCATTTGCCTAGTTAAAAAGTTAAATCAAATACATACTTAAAAGGTTAAAAGTAAAAAAAATATGATAAACAATTGAGTTTTCAAAAATCATTTACAAAATTTATAGCGAGGTCATCCTAAAATAACCTACTTCAATATATACGAGATTAATGACAAAAAATATATACTTACTAGATTATACTACAGGGGCTAAAATGCAAAAGTGCCCATACAAAAATCTATGAAAAATTTACATTTTAAATCTTCTAACTATGTGAATTCTTATTTTAATCTTAAAGTTTGGCTATTAGCATGTTAAAACTTGTGTAGTTTGATTCCCTTGCTTTTGAGACCCTCGGTTATTATGTTGTTAAAAAGCACTATTAAATCTTGTGGATTATCTAAAATGCCCTCACATTTTAAATGCTCTAAATTTGCATATTTGCATTTTAAATCCTAAAGATCAATTCTTTGTGGATCTTCCGGATTATATTTTTTTGATTCTAGTTAATCTAAACATCTCAAATATCAATTTGATAAGATTACATTTACTAGTTTTATTTGAATACTAGATCCTGTATCAATAACTAAACAACTATAATTAAATAAAAAAGTTAACATACAAATGATGATTTGATCTTTTCTAAAGTTCACCCAAAAAAATTACTGTAGCAGCTTAACTTAAACGGGGTGACGAAGTATTTGTCCTTCGTAGATCCATGCAAGATGATACACATGCAAGGACAAACTTCAAAGTTTGAAATGCAAACACAACTAGACAGATTACCAATAGAGTTGCCATCATCTGCATTACACCTGCATCAATTGGAAATATATATAACAAAATCCAGATATTGTATTTTTTTTATCTATACATCCTTTAAAGACTAATCTCCATTCACACTATGTATCATATCAAATCATGATGCACCCAAGGAGAAATATGTAATCGGGTTATTGAGAAATCGTGGTCGATGAAGGGTATCCATAACTGTGATTTGATTTTTCATATACAAGTAATCACGTTCGTGACACGACCCCTGTCCTCCGACGCATTTATAAAAACCTCTATTTTTTGTTTTTGGGTTTTACTAATTAAAAGATGTAAAGTAATCAATATTTTATATTTTTGATCAATTGCCCAACCAAAAGTATGTGATCAGTGCTTTGTAGGGTCTATCCACCTATTTGGTTATTAGCGACTCCTTTACTTTATAGTTTCGGAAAAATACTTATAGTCCAATGTGAAGTCTTTGCAATTTTCGGACATGCATAGAAGCAACATGCATTTGGCCCAAAACATAAATGTTTTTTAAAAAAATTCATGAAACTATTATTTTGTCTATATTTAATCAATATATTAAATTTTATCATTTTTGAAGAAGTGTGTGTATATAATATATTTTTCTGACCACGTTATATATCATAATCATGCTCCAATTTTGCGAAATCGTGTTTCGTTGCATGAAGTCATTGACATCTGGTGTCGCTTTACAACATTCTTGGGACAAAATTTTTTCCCAATGTTACGCCAAAGGCACTCATTTTCATATAAACAGCACATAATATTTCATGGTAATTCGACTTCTTTATTTATTTACATATAGAGATGAAGCATGGATGATGCACGTTGATGGTTCTAATCTATGTTTATTTCATATATCAACGGACGACGTTCTACTTTTGAAATCCAAAATATCGACCATTTCGTTTATTAAAAAAATGCAGTAAATATATTACGATTAATATATATATATAGTACGATTATATACGTGTCACAAGGCCAAAAGAAGAAGATCCCCCCAATTGGTTATTCCTCATATATTATAAATAGAATAGGACGAGATGCATAATAGGGTTTCCAACTGGCATGAATAAATAATGTCCTCCGGCTGCAAGGACGTTGATTGGGTTTGCATATGAGACATATTCAGCTGCAGCTTAATTGCACCGCTTTTACAGTGCGGTTATGCCAAGATGGACCCTACATCATCATAAAATTATAATCTACTCCACCTATTATATTTACATTTATACATTTTATTATCATATCAATTTTCATTCTAATCGGATATGTGTATTGACTTTATCTGAAAATGGTATAAATTTAATGCAATAAAATAGTTTAAGTTAAATAACAACTTTAAAGTGGTTTTTTAAACATCCAAATCGTTTAAAATATGATTTATATATGATAAATGATTGTATAAAATTTCATTACATTTTAATATGTGTGGGGCTCATTTTTGGGGTAATTACACTGTTGTTCTGGTTTAGCACCGCTACACTAGAACAATCTTCTCTCTATAGAATGCACTTGATTATTTTCCATATATTTATATATATAGAAAACTGAGTATGTAATCTATATAAGTGAGATTGCTATATATAATGCATTTGTCCAATTTAATTAATTAACTCCCCATCACATTAAAAATAGTGATGGTTAATTATCAAAGTACATGAATAATCTAATATTAACTCCAAGTTTTCCCGAAGCCCGGTTGAATGCACTCTGTGTATTTCACCTTTTTAAAAAAAATTTAAAATTTTTTATGAAACTGTTAATATAAATGTATTTAACATATGTATCAATTTTTATCATTTTTAGAGATAAAATATCATTAATTTTTAAAAATCCGAAAAAAGTATCTAAAAATATTCAAAAAGGTAAAAATTGATACATACATTAAATATACTATAGTTGTGTAAAAATTTTCAGAAAAATAAAAAATAATAAGTATGTGCACAAGGCTCATTGAAGCTCAATGCACTCAGTGCATGCAATTTCAGCTTGTTTTTCCAATTTAGTTGATTTATGTTTTTTGCCTTTATATACCTCAGAGGTTTGGAATCCACATCCTATTGGAGAGCATTGTCTATGATTGATAATTAGTTGAAAAAATGAAAAGATTATTTGGACATAAGTGAACTGTACATAAACAATTGGCAACATGAAATAAAATTTGTTGAGATGCTGATGAATAAGATCAAGTTAGCAAAATCTTAGCTTTGGCTCCTTTGGGAATTCAAATCTTGAATGATTTAAACACATGGGACCCACTTCACAGCCCTTTCATGATGATTGGTGGATTCTTTTTATGCCAATCAAATGATGAGGTGAAATGCACCATAGAAAGTGAGGCCCGATGAATGCCCGCCTTTCTTTCCCCTGTGCCTATCAAAACATTCTACCCCTTAAAATAATCTTCTTTTCTAATCGAAATATCGGATGATCAAACAATTCTAATTCCTTGTTCCAATAAAAAATTTGAATGACGAATCCAACAAGCACATTTGGGTATAATTTTCTAAACAATTTTTTATGGTAATTTACTAAACAAGTTAAGTGTACGACATTCATTAAATTATGATATTGCATAGGTATAGGTAGGCCATAGTATTTATTCCATTCATGATCATCATATATAAGAAACCATTTTCTCTTTAAAGATTATTTAGTTCAATCCTCAAGGGACAATGAGGATAGTTTTTTCTTATTTCTAAAAATAAAAAAGAAATACTTAGAAAAATCTAAATATGAAAAATGTTATATATAATACATACTAGGGCCACCCACACCCATGTTAAAAAAAAAAAGAAGAAAGAAAAATTGACTCATGAAAGCTTGTGCATTAAGGCTTAGGTGTGTTTGTTTTGATATAAAATTTTTTATCAAAAACTTTTTAATCAAAAAACTTGTTACTCTTCATAGCTAGCATATATATTTTTTATTTTTTTACATTTTTTATAAAAATTACTATATTTTTCAATTATTTCTATTCAACTACCTATATAATTAACATATCTATATTAATTTTATTCACTTTATTTTTCATCATTCGTTTTCTCTCAATTCGAAAAATTTTCATTTAAAAGTTTTATTGTTTTCCAAACATACCCTTAATGCACAAGTTGCATCGAATTACAACTCATTTTTGTTTACGTGCTCGTTTGCAATCTGAGTAGGCCTTATGAAGACACTAACATTTTTTTAACGATTTTGCAAATATGAAAAGAAAAAAGAAAAAAACAAGTAACACCCATTACCTAGGTAATTTTTTTACATTTATTCGAAAACACTACCAATGATTACTTGACCATTGTTATACACATTTTCTATTTTAGCTGTAGTAAAATTTGCCCCATAGTTACATGCCCTTACTTGTTTTTCAAGCCACTGGTAAACGTCGTTATTTAAACATATATACCAACAACAACAGCAACAAAAAAGTGTGTATCTTTGACACGTACTCTCACCAGAAATTGTGCTGATAACCATTTTTTCCTGTAAATATAAAAAACTGTAACTTGCATCATGTGGGTTGTCCCCAAATGCAGTGGTTGCGTATTAAATTTGTGTGATTATTTGGACAGCTCAATTGTCGCGGCTAGGTGCACAAAGTCCACTTATCATCCACTTGTCATCAACTCATTGACTTGGGTCCACATGCCGTTTGAATTTCCAGGTTTTGGGACAATTTCTTTTTAAAAAATTGTGTTCGCGATAGGAAGAAGGGTCTTGTTTTTTTTATATTAGGATCAGCCTATATAATATATGGGAGGTTGCTTTTGTTTCTGAATTTGTATGCACATCAGTGGGGCCACCTAAAATTGTCAGGGACTACAGCACGTGAAGGCTCACCTGTACTTTAGAAGGAAAGGAATTTTTTTTTAAAAAAAAGCCCACAACCAAATTACATTTCGAGGTCCCTTTGGCTGCTCTTATCAAAGGAAGGTCACGCCTTTATCCGTCATGCCACAACCATATAATCAAGTGTTTGGATAGGAGATGCGCTAACTATGTGTTTTTTTCTATTTTTTTTAAGGAAATTGTAAAAGTTTCAAACTATTGCTTCCATTATCGCTTAAAAAATAGTTACGCAATCTCTCTTATGCAAAAGTTGCTTGTTAGAGATAATTTGTAAAACAACTTTTTTTTTTTTTTTTTTTTAATAGTGTGCCCACCTTGAACGGCAAAGTAGTTAATGGAGGTGAGCTTCAAGGATGGGATAATGAGACTACTATCTCTATCCAACATTTGAATCATTTGAACTTCTACTCACACTACTTTACACACAACCACGTCACCGCTTGGGCATCCTAAGCGGTGCAGCTTTAATCTTACTATTATGAGAATTATCTTGTAATTCTAGGCATGTAATAAGTCTACTAGTTAACTCCTTTTACAAGTTTTCGAATAATAATAAGCATAAATGCAAAAGTGGAAATAGTAGCTTAAAATTGAGGAAGTGAAAAAAATAAATTACGTCAAAATTACAGATGCGCAAAAGCAAAATTACCGGTGTCGTTAATCAATTTAGTGCTTGCTATAGCCTTATTTTAAACGAAAATGGGTAGAAAAAATTTAATGTCAATAATATAAAAAATGATTGTAATCTTGAAACAGACTAGGATATATATGGGTTCCATTTCAGTGTAGCCCAAGTTACACCCGTGGATGGGACCCATTTTGATAATAATAAATAATCAATCATTAACATTGTTCAACCTTTTTTGTTTTATCATGGTACTAAAAATCATCTTAATCAAATAAAGGTTAACTCCAAATATGATCACAAGTTGTATACATAATTACAAATGTAACCTTAATTATGTAAAAATAGAAAATATGATAATATTTTTGTTGTTATTTAAATATGACAACATCATTAGTCTTGTCCATGATTTTTAACAAAAATATATTCTGCTAAAATGTATATATGTATAAGTCATGCCCGCATATGATCATCAAGAAACAAAAACATTGGACCATTTAATAAAAACTGTTCTTTATATGACAAATGAGATGATGGATTAGGTTCAATTAAAGGGAGTTCTATAAATATACAAGCAAAATGTATTGCATTTTCATATTTTAAAACAATAAAAGTGACGTCATATTTACCATTTTATAAATATTTAATTATATTTATAATTAGGAGCATAACTTGTAGTCATATTTAAAATTACCTCTAGACAATAGTAAAAATGGATAGAATTACTATTATAATTGCTATGGGTAATAAATGAATGATTCAATACTTATCATGGGCACGGAGGCTCCATGTTTGCCTTTGATTTTTTAGTTTAAAAATATTTATCCATTTGTATTTAAATTTATACTTTCAGGATGTATAGGTGCATTACCCAATTAGTATATATTATATATAATTAGTGTTAAAATTTTCTTTATGCTTAGTTTGATGACTTTTAAATATAAAGAGTGATTTTATTAGACCGGACTAAGTAAATATCCACTTAACCCATCTTAAAAAACCTATTTATAATAATTTTTTAAAATTTTTTATATACTTGTTTATCTAAGTGTATTTAATATATAAATTAAGTTTTACCATTTTTAAATTCATGTATACATGTTTTTTATATTTTTAAAAATACATATATAAATGTTTAAAAATCTAAAAAAATATATATGCATACCCAAAAATGATAAATTTTTATTTATATATTAAATACACTTAGATAAACAAATATTTGAAGAAAAGGTGAAAAAATATTGCTGTAAATAAGTTTTTTGAAGTAGGCTAAGCATGACACTTACTTAGTCCGGACTAACATAATCATTCATCATAATCATTCATCTTCAAATATTTACATGGTCATCTCCCGAAGGCTAAATTAATTAGGTTGCTACATTTGCATATAACTTGCAGTACCCATATATGGATGTAATAGAAGTAGACTAATAATATACTTTTTTATGGTAAAAAAAAGTAATATACTGAATTGTACTGAATGAACGATACGTGGTGATTAATAGAAAACGAGAATAATATATTATCAAAAAGGATAAAAACTGTACTCTCTAGCAAAGGAAATCTGGCAGGCGAACTTTTTGCAACTAAATATTATACTAATTATAACAAAAAAATTTATTACTATTTGGAGCTAAATTTTAATTGCTACTTTAAATATACTTTTAGTTGCATTTAATATAAAAGATTATTACGTTTAACTAAATATTACAACTCAAAAGCAACTGACTATTTGACACTAAATAATTAATTTTAGCCATAGTATATTTAATGCAATCAAAGACATATTACATGTAGCAAAAAATTAGCTAAATTAAGTGAAATATTTTGTAATGTAAAGGTAACAATGCCCAGTATCATAAGATATTTATGAACCTCAAAAATAACCGCCGTCTAAATCTTTTCTATATCATTCATATTTTTATTATGTTTCTCCATTTTCAATTTTTTTAAAAAATATAAAGTGCTATTTCAATTTTTTTTTTTTTTAAAAAAAAAAAACTATTCTAGAAAGAGGAAGTAAGAAGAGTCAATCCGGATCCGGCTTTCCTGCCTCAAAATTTCTCATGACTCGTCCCTTTAATTTGCTGGACATGTCCACATCGTCCCTTGTTTGGTTGTACATATGAATCAGATTCCTAGAAGGAGAAGCATGCATATATCATCATCCTGCGTCCTTCATTGGATCAGCTCTGAGTTCAACGGTTCAATCCCCCTACACCTCCATTACATTGTCACATCATATATACTAATCAGAGAGCATGCATGCCCACCTCTCTCCCAACTACTCCCAACCCTCCAATACCAACCTAAATATGCATAGAGATGAAAGCAAACCCCCAACCACCCTTGATGATGGAGAGTTACACCAAACATAACACCTTAATTTAGGGCCCATTTAGCCGTGTTGCAGCGGGGATAAAATCGTCTCTCAGGAAAAAAGCAATGGCATTGTTGCTAGCTAGCGGACCAAATAAGCCATTAGTTAGTTGGAAAAGTAAGTTGTTTAAGTATGTGTTAAGTTAAATCATATATTGTGAGATGGAAATTATAAATAATAACAAAAAACAGGATTGTTATATATTTAAATACTGCAAGAAAGTCAATATTTTACAATATATTTCTAATAACGCTTAGCACTTTTTATTGCAAAAGATGTTATTTATGAATACAAAAAATAATCCTTAAAAATTAGCTTTCCGTGACAATGATATAATCACTACAAAATTCTTCCGTGCGCAAGAAGTTTTTTTTTTTTTTTTTTTTTTTTGGCTTTGCTTTGCTAAAAGTTGGCTGTTAGGAAAGAATTTTCACAATTTTTGTCAAAGGGTAAACTCTACTTCATTTCGCAATTTTTTTTTGGCTATATATAGCCTCTTTACATAAATCCTTATTTCTAAGAATTTATTGCTAAAGCTCCGCTGCAAAATATTTTTACTAAGATATTAAAATTTTGTGTTAATTATTCTATTTACTCACAATTAACAAAAAAGTTGGATATCCTTACTACTCGATTTTTAACCAAGAATTAAGGTCTTTCCTATTTCGAAATTTCTTGTAGCGAACGAACGTAGCAAAGATTACCCTTTAGCACAACACTTAATGACAATTTTAAAAAATCGTGACGAAAGTCTTTTATGCGAC
This sequence comes from Annona squamosa, assembly GCA_035584095.1. Taxonomy (NCBI): domain Eukaryota; kingdom Viridiplantae; phylum Streptophyta; class Magnoliopsida; order Magnoliales; family Annonaceae; genus Annona; species Annona squamosa. Next base: position 49,769,979 of record JAXCLR010000001.1, on the reverse strand, counting down.
CGGCTTACAGTGATTTAGCTCGGTAGTGTAAATTGATAAATATATTTATTGACAAATTTTAGCATCACCAAAATTTTTTTTTTGGTGGAAAATAGAGGCTTCTCTTTTCACACTTCATACATTTTTCACTTTTTAATATAATTTCGCATTCGTAAATAACTACTTTTTCTCATTATTATCTATATTTTAAATTTATTTTTTTTTTTACATTATTTTATATAAGATTTACCTATCTTGTATTTACACCCCTTGAATTACAACATTAATATTTTTTTTTCACTTTGTATCATTAGCTGATAGAACCCCAAAGATATCAGGTTCACGTATGTGCCACGTTGCATGGCAATCACTACTCGCCCCCATCAATTAAAAAATAAATAGGCTCCCATTTAGCAAACATGCGTCCACATACGCCCCATGTGAAGGACTGCATGAGGGGAGCATGTATTAAGTATTATTATTCCTTGGGTCACCGTGATGACGTGTATTGGGAGTCCAACTCCTCAGATTGCTGCCTACCAAATCCGGCAGATACAAACATTTCTTGGTTAACTTACGTAATCTTTCTTGCAACTTAAGGGATGCGTATTAATCCCTTTCACAATTAAAAAAATCATAAAAAAAATGCTTGCATAATTAGCAGCTGGCTATCAAACCTATCCCATCACATCAGGCAAAGAAAGCCACAAGCAGCCAGTATCCAACAGGAATTCCATTATTCTACCAGCCTCAGGCACCAGTATACTACTCTTCATTTTGAACGGATGGGATGGGACCCATCAGATCAACCATCTCTGCGATTTATAATCTTTTTCAAATTTAACTAGCCAAATATACAGTGGACCATAGTTATATATGTATTAAAAATGGAAAAAACAAATTTGAAAATGAATTTTTTTTTTTTTTTTTAGAAACGTAAAATCCCATCAATCCTTTTCAATCAGGATGTATAAAGAATAAAAAAAAGTTAATAATCTGGATCTAAATAAAGCAAGCACTCGTAAAAGATTACATGAAAATTAAAGCTGATATTGTAAAGATATCTTCGAAATGAAATACTGAATAAAACAAGCGAATCTGTTCATTGAAAATATAGATATAATAATTAGAAAGATAAAATAAAGTTAAAGGAGCCAAAGTCATTAAATGTGATTAGAGAAAATAGGTGGAAGGATTAGGGAAGATAGCACCATATGCATGCAAACAAAAACGCCACTAAAACAGGGTATAGAGTAGATCGCCGATTATAAATGCACAAAAATATGATGCTCATGCAAGTGGGGAGGCCGAGGGATGATCGATCGAGGTGAATAACACCGGGATCAAAAGGCTACCAATAACTTAGGTAAGATGCTCTTCCATCAATGGAGAATAGGTACATACGTGGCATGCCACTTGTTCTTCTCTCCAAACACTGCAATGCTCGATATTATCAGAAACTCGAAAAATGCAACTCCCTAGCCTTCTTTTTCTAATTTTTAAAATTTGGCTATAATTTCTTCTTGTCTTGTTGTCCCACTGGCACGTGACATGGGTTAACGTGATTTGACTGTACTGGGCTATCGACGTCATCTCATTAATGCCTTCATGCGAAAGGATTCCCCTCTCATCCCTCCCGGAGTGCTTTTTTTAAAAATATTCCATGTCTTAATTATCTAATTATTTTATTTTTCATTTGTATTTTTTATTTTAATTATTTTCTTAAACAATTACTATATTTATTTTCATTTTATTATATCACGTCATTATCACACTTCTAAAAATTATTCTCTTCACAGCCTGCCCACTCACGACCCATGTTACAAAATAATGCCTAGCACATTGCATGTTGATCGCGTCCTCACGTTCGTGTCACCATTTCAAAGATCTAAACCGTTGGTATCTTGGTTCGTTTTGTATAAAATTAATAAATATCCACCGAAAATTTCGTATGTATCCGAAATCCTACTCGAATTATATGTATTATATATGATGATCAATCTTAGATATCAAATTCGACAGTTTATCAGGGACATATTTGAAAAATTTTTTACGGGTGGTAATTCTGAAACTTGAGATATATACTCAACGGTTTAGATCAAAGAAACATCGGCTCCTTAGTAGAAAATGCGGTAGTTACTTCTTGAGATGATCCTATTATATTCAAGCCCTTTTGGGTGTAGAAAGATTTTTTTTTTTTTTTTTTTTTTTTAAAAAAAAACACACTTCCAATCGCGTGTCCTCTTCTTGATAATCCGTCTACAACGGTGAAAAGCATGAGTTGTAGATTAATTTAATAAAGGAGCTAGCTAGATAAACCCCCCACCATCCATCTTCTTGCATTGTTGACCACGTGTAAACAAGGTTTGGTCGTTGCTGTGTTTTCAAAGCGACAGAAATGGCAATTGTAGGTGTTTATCCAACAATACAATACTTTTTTCACAGCACTAATTGCACACGCAATCATGTACGTTTATGATCACCTAACGCAAAATTCCAACCTCTTTCTGATCCAGTGAGAACTGATGAAAAAGGCAACTTTTTAATCGACTGAATGCTGCTAGTAAACGTGGAACACCCTTGCAAGAGAAAAATGGTTTCTGCCAAATTATTAACCATTTTAGGTATTGAGTAAAGTTACCTTTTTTTTTTTTTTTTTGACATCTTATTTTACTTGTTTATTCATAATTTTAATTATTATTTTATTTTTATAAAAAAATATTTCATTTATATTTGTTATTTTTATACTTTTCTGTTATACCATCTTCGTATGGCACGGCTTTTAATTACACTTATCCAAAACATAGGAAAATAAATAAAGAAATTGATTTCATAAATAGTCACAATAAAGCATCCCATGCTTAATTAGCGCACTGCTAGGTCCACGTTCATATGTCCCACCAGGATCGAGGCCAGCTGTCCAGGGAATAACTAGAATGAAAGCGACATGCCCCACTATCTAGACTGCCTCTCCTTAAAATGTGGTTGATAGGTGACGGAGGTTTGATGGTGAAGCTCAATCGTTTGTGGAGTAAGAAGATCCATTGATTCCACCGGCACGAGCAGCCAAACAAGTGGGCTGCCTAACTTTCCTCCCAAGATGATCATGACCTTTTGAATAGTTCTGTTCATGTAATTGACATGCTGATGAGGGAGGTGATATTTCACGTAATGCTCTCGTTAGGAAACATTATTCGCTTTAATATCACTTGCTGTTTAAGCATCCATTTTAATCAGGATTAAATAAACGGCATCAACATCAAACATACAAGTGTAAAGATACACATGGAAAACTCTTCATTCAAAAGGGAACAAACTGTGGGAGTGAAATAGGAATTTATTAAGATAAATAGGCATAATTCAGAATTACTTGTACTTGTTTTATAAATGTCTCATACGCATCTCTAATTAAGATGCTCTGATAAACTTTTCTCTCAAATCGCTGGAATACTTTAGAAATATATAATAACTTCTTAATCTCTCTCTACGCTCCTCTTCAGTACCCTGTTGGATCTCTATCTGATGTCCTATTCATAAAGCTCCCATAGGTGCTTACATAAAATTAAATGTGACCTCTTATAAAATTACCTTGCACTCTCACATGTAAACCATCATGCAAGTAATCCATTTGCAATATATGAGATATAAATCTTAATAAATATCCACATTGGCTTGAATTTGCATCACACAACCAACTCATAAAGAAATCATGTCTTCAAGTATTATGTAACGTACCAACCAAGGCTAGCTCGGTTGGTCGCTGACTGTGGCGCAAAAATGCGTACGGGCAGTCGGTGGAGGGTTCGACTCTACGTTCGGATTTCGATAAAAATGTACGTGGGAACAATAGGTCTCCTAGATGGATGGAGTGTGGGAACGGGTGGTCTCCCAGGTGGTTGTTAGAAGCTGTGTCTTCCTTATTCTTTCGTGGAGCTGTGTCTCCAAACTTCTTTGGGAAAGATGTGTCCCTTATATTTGTAAGAATGTTTCAGATCTTCAAGTATAATATGTATTGAGATATATGTAATTGTACCAATAAAAAAAAGTATTATGTAACGTAATCATCAATCGATTCATAAGTCTCATGTTTTCACTTAACACAAATTTATATCTCCACCTGGGATGTTATTTCATCCATCATGCCTAAACCAGCAATAAACGCATCTCTCCTTAAGACACCTCGTCACACCTTAATCCTCTATGGAGCCTAGTGATGTAAGGACTTGTCATGTAAGTCATAAGATAAGCCCATTACTCAAGTGTTGTATACCTTATTGTGTTTATTTAGTGTTTCATATTTTGCAGCTGCTATCACTCAAACTCATGACCAAAATTATTGGTTTTTCAAAGTGGTAAAAGGTGGTCTCAAAAATCAACAAAAGCCTTAGGCACAAGTTCAGGTGTTATTAGTTAAAAGCTCAAAATTTCGAATAAACATGGTAAGGTATACAATATTTAAGTAGTCAGCTTTCACATAGGCTAGACGAAATGTCCTCACATCAGGGGTCTCGAAGAGATCCAGGGTGTGATACAGCTACATAGTCAACAATTGTCCTTCATGACACTATCTTTTCATCTACTAACACTTAAAGAAATCACAGACTATTGTAATCAAATATAAAGAAGAGCATCACTCAATGCACATTTTTTATTATTCTTAACTGTCTTTGCTATGGGAGCATTTAAAGAAACTTATTGCAACTCTCTAACTAGTCATCATTTGTATACCACTCTAGCCGTCAATACTGCATACTTGGATTAGCCAAATCCAAACACTCCCATGCTATTATTATGTGCACCCATAATGAATTATTTTGCTCATACAATCACATGAGTGCAAAAGCTCTACATATCCTTGCACTCACCAAATATGTTTCTCAATGTCATGCTTGTTACACACTCTAATTTGCATGTTAGAGTGCATAACTATGCCTCCCTATGCATCAATTACTAAACAAAGATGAATTATTCTAGTTTTTTGACACCATCACATTCTTAAGGCTTCTAGAATTTCAACATGACCTAATGTCATCACATCCTTATAACTTATAATTATTGCTCACTGTGAAATTTAGAAAAAATAAATCAATCTTTAAGTAATCTTCATACTTCCTTATTATTAGTCCAATCATAGACAACAAAATAATGCAGAACATTTGTAATTCTATGAAGTCCATTACTCCACCTCGATCTGAATCATCTGTACACAACATCAACTACGTGATAATACCAAATCACTTACAAATTGCTATGCTAAATAAGATTAAACTTGATTCATGATGATCACTCTTTATCTTTGTGATTTAACTTTATCACATGACAATTTGTTTGTGTTTCATTGAATCCACATTATTAAAGAAAATTTTGCCTAATCTAACTCCATTTTGTTTACAATACCTTCAAAATATAAGAATACATATACATGAGAATACTTATTAAGAAATGTGATTCACTTTAATATTGCTTATGATAAGAGCATTAATATTAATTAAGGTTAAATAAACAACAACAAAAATGCACAAGATAGATTATGTGAAAATTTCTTCAATTAAGAAGGAAAAACCATGAGAGAGAAATACAAATCTACAAGATAAATAGATCAGAAAGGTAAAGTTTAAAATAAATTATATTCATGATTTAGATATTTCACATACATCTCTAATCAAGATACCCTAATAATCCTTCACTTGTATCCATTAAGACATATGAAAAACTACAAGATAGTTCTATCATCTCTCTTTAGGCTCCTTTTAGGTGGCTCTATTGAATCTTTAACTAACTAGATATTTAGGAAAAACCAATATGAATTCTCATGCACTCTCACATATAAAACATTACGCAAGTAATTCATAACACAACCATAACAATTCTGATTTTTTGATTTGTGTATCCCTCTAGTTATGTCCTCTATGTTGTCCTGAAGTTGAATTTTTAATTTTTTCTCAATTTGAGTTTCCATGTTTTTGTTTTAACACGTAAGACCATTTATGTATGTTGGATTTCAGATGACGGATATTGAGGTATAACATGAGAGATATTTTGCCTGTCGTAATCTTTATCTAAAAGTTATGTCAAAGTTTTTCAAGTAAATTTATGGATGAGGTCTATTTTGGTAATGGAATCAAAACTAAACCATTCATATCGTTTAACATCATTTATTTTATGGCAAGACTAAAAATATCTTTGTCAGAGTTGTGAGGTGGGCGACATAAGCTTAGATACATATTGATGTATGGTTAGATATCCAATAATGTATACTAAAATTGCTTACATTCATTCACGAATAGATTAGGATATAATGATATTTACTAAAATCATTTTTCCAGATGGGAATAATGTTTTAGATGATTTAAATGTTGAAAATAAATCTTTGAAATTGATGTATAAATTAAATAATTTTATTATATTGATTTTAGACAACTATACATATTTTTCATTTTAGATGAAACGAAACTTAATTTTCTAATAAAGTAAATGATCATAAATGTAGATGGAAGACTAGATTTTGACAAATTAACAAGATGGCTAGATCCACTGATTACTTGAAAATTTCAGTGTATGTTTCCTAGAAGCAAAACCCATAAAAGCTTAACACGTTAAAATATTTAATATGATTATAACAGGGAAAATGGCCAACTCTCTCTTGTTTATCATACGTTTTGTGAAATATAATATTTTTTATCTTAAGAGGATTATTGATGAATCTCAAAATATCATGCCTACCGCATGTTTTAGGACTTGAAGGGTGACTTTGAACATGGCTTAAAAAAAAGTAATCTATTAGAGATATTTATAAGGACCATGACAAACGCATGATTTAAGCTCCATTTGCTTGACCATTTGACATGCTAATTCCATTTGATGTATAAATAATTATGGGCTTATTTAATTTATTTATAGCATATAAGTAAATCGTTAAATAAGAAAAGCTTGTTTGATACAACCGCAAAACACTTAAACGTGGGTTTGCGAAGATGGAAAATTTGTTTAAAATTTTTTTAAAAAATATGTAATGATGTGCTATAATAGTGATAATGACTAAGAGTAAATTGAATAAAGTTAAAATATATAGGAGAATTACATGCAAAGACAAGAAAAAATAATGGTAAAGTAAGATAATTATATTGAAAAGTGTATGAAAAAGTAGAGAAAATTTTTTTTCTTTTCCAAATTGCAAACCCTATTACTATGGGGGGCGTTTGACAATTCATAAAACTTTTCAATTTAAAATGTTTTATTCTACGTAACTACTATATTTTTTTTATTATTTTTTCATATTTTTCTATAAAACTACAATACTTTATAATCGTTTCTACATAACTACCAATATACATACCTATTTATTTTAACTTTATTCTCTTTATTCCATATTATTATCCATATCATATCATATCATATCATTTTTCAACTTTTACTCCCAAAATCTTTTCATTAAAAATTTTATTTCTTTCCAAATACACCCTATGTTTCACGTAATTAAAATTATAATATTAATTTGATATGAACTCATTTCTGACTCTTCTAAAAATATATTTTTAAAAAAAAAAATTTAATTATTAATGTGTATATATTTAATCTTTTAGATCAAGTTTTAACATTTTTAGATATACATATATGTTTATTTTAAACTTTTAAATACAGTACTATTTTAGTCATGTTTGACAAATATTCAAAAAGTATAATGAATCAATTTTAAACTTGGAAAAGAGTAACTGAAATATTTATAATTATATTTAAATGAATGGACACCAAAATCAACAAAATATATTATGAATTTTTACCATTCTTTTTATTTGTAAAAATAATTTTTGCTCAAATAACCGTATGTATTACATCATAATGTTCATTTATCCAATTATCATTATCTTTATATAATAAAGCCAGTAGACATATAGTTAACAATTTAAGAATTCTCTTGTTCATAAGGTTATTTAGAAACATAAAAATTGGATAAATATCATCTAAGTTTGGGTTTTGGCAAGAGTTATTTTAAAGAAAACACGTGCGCAAAATTACGATGTTATATTTGGAAGACATTAAAATGTGCGGTTATATTTTCTATTTTTGCAAATATGAGGCCGTATCATAAGTATAATTTGTATTCATTCTTGGAATTAACCCATTTTATTTTGTAGCTTACAACTTTTATCATAAGCCTAATTTTTTAAAGCAAAATTCCATTTATTTTTCCATCCTTAGATTATTAACAAAACAAATACAATTATTTTTCTTATCAGTTGTTTTTGGTTTTTAAATCTTATCAACTAACATAAGCACAAGAAACTAGTTGATGTTTTGAAAAAAGAAATTTGAAGACTGGCAGAAATAAATAGCTGTTTAGCGGTTGCTTCAATAGAGGTAGAATGTATATATTGCGATTAAAAGCACAATTAAAAGCACCCACCTCCAAGAATAAAGTAGTACTTAACGTGACATGCATCAATTCCATTTATAATTACAATAATAAACCCAACCACCTAACCACATGACTGGCTCTACCTGGCCATGAAATAGAAGACCTAACTTGGAAATATTCCCTGGTCCTTTCCCTGTGCCAAATCATAAAACCACGGCTCGGACGTACGATTATTATTTTTATTATAATTTTTTTTTTGTGACCGACATATGATTTTATACATGTAATAATCTCATATTCTCTCAAGTGGCAATCATGATGATCATATAATCTTTATTTAGAGCCCAAAAGCCATAAAATAACTCACATTTATTATTAGCTAGTGTGACCCTTATGGTACGGATGGATGCAAGTGCCCAATCACTTACTCTTGGCTAGCTGTAAACCCAACCGCCATCCTCATATCAAGGCAATACCTGCATTATTGTCAAGTACAAGCGTGCTCCTCTCTTGGATTTGGACCACTGATCCTTTGAGACCAACCCATAATTTATTAGTCCGACAATAATATATTCCACTGAAAAAAGCTTCGTGTTCATCAGCTGTTAAAGGAAACTGAAGATATATCACATGAATTCTAATTACATCAGTGGTGGAGCTGGACCTTCAGGGAATGAGGGGCAAACTCACATGACCGAGGCATAGTATCATTTTAACAAAGTAACTATTCCAAAATAATTTATATTTTTAAACATTTTTTAATTTTTAAGGAAGCTTTTATAATTTTCGAAAATTCAAAGACGCAATTGGTCCAAATCAAGAAAACAAGGCCACATTATAAGCTAGTTAAGATGGTTAATTAATTTATTTACTAGCAATTTTTGTACTTATTATTTTATGATCATATAGTAATGATCCGATATGAATTATTATCTGAGCTAGGCTCATAAATTCCCCTTCTATGTAGTTGCAGTTTTTCACTTGAAGAGTAATTAGTGAGGACAAAAATGTTCAAGTCACAAAGACTAGGCCAAGTCAACTTGTCTAGACTAGTGTTGTAAAAGCTGGATCAAACTGGCTGGTCAGATCGATTCAATCGAAAATCAACCACCACACTAGTATGATCTACCTCTATTTCTGGTTGCCAAAATATAGCCAGTGAAAACTGGTTGATTCGGATGATTCAATCTAGGGTGTGTTTGGGAATAGATACAACTTTTAATGAAAATTTGTAGAGAGTAAAAGTTGTTAAATGATGTGATATGATAGGGGTAATGATGGAGAGTAAATAAGATACAGTTAAAATAGATAGGTTAGTTGTGTGTGAAGTTATGTAGAAATGATTGAAAAGTAGGATAGTTATATAGAAAAATGTGAAGAAATGATTAAAAAATAAGGTAGTTGTGGAGAGTGAAAAGTTTTAGATTGAAAAGTTTTAAATTGACAACTTTTACTCATTAACAAACACACCCCTAATCCCAATTAGTCAGCTAATTTGGTTTGAAAATTGTCATCATTGCATGGAGGACAGAAGTCGGTGGAGGTAAAAGAATAGAAGATAGCAGGAGAAGTTGCTGCCTAGAAAGAAGTTGTTGGAGGAAGAGAATGATAAGAGAAATTTTTTACGTTGGAATAAAATGGGAAAGAAGCCATTTCTGCAAATGATAGGGATGGTGTAGTCGGCTACAGGAATGGGAAGAAAGAAGGTGGAAGCGAGAGAAAAAGAAAGGGGAGGTTGGCGGCAAAAATGGGTAGAGAGAAAAAATATGGGAGGGTAGGTGAGGGTACATGATCTAAAGAGATGTGTGAAGATATAGTTTAAAGTAAAGTAGATTGAGATGCACTTTCCATCATCTTCATCTCTATTTATAACGAATAAGTAAGTTACATACAAATTCGTGAAGATGGAAGAATATTTTTCACAAACATGGAATCGAAAATTTACCTGATGCATATTTTATGATATTTCCACGATTCATGTCTTTATGGGTGGGTCCAACATTACAAATATTATATTTTTCTTTTTAGTTAGGTTGTTCAAAAATTAAATACTTAAAAATTTTAAAAATGAAAGAAGATAATGTGGATAACTAGCAGTGTAATTGTTTCCATTATTTTTAAATATAAATTTTTAAGTTTTTATTTTATTAATTATTAATTATTATATAAATTATTAATACACCAGTTTAATTCAGTGTTCGCGAATGATTAAATCAGTCTAACTAGAATCAATACTTTAGTTTGGTTTTAATAATATTGGTCGAGACCATAGAGGAAGTGAGAGAGATACTAGAGTTTTATGTAAAAAAAACAACTCTAGGAAAGAATTTCACTATTTTAGGAAAGGAAGATACAAATTGCCTCTTAGTTGTAACTAAAGAGATGACCTAAATCTTCATAATAGATTTAGAGAAGAGAGGAGGAGCGCATAACGATCAAAGGAGATAAGAGTCTCTTCACCTTGTTACTTAATCTCTATCTTAATAACTTTAAGGGTCATAGATCTACACATTGCAAGAATTTAATTCTGGTTTGAATCTGAATTCCAACAAAGATAAGGAACAATAAGCATGCCAGACTCTTTCCTTAGGCTATTCACCAAAGAGAAGTAATCTTGTTAACTTACGCTAAGTAAATGACTCACTTAACCCATCTTAAAAATCTTTTTAAAATATTTTTTATTTTTTATATACTTGTTTATTTAAATGTATTTAATATATAAACTAAGTTTCATCATTTTTGGATATATACATATATTTTTTTTGAGATTCTTAAACATATAGATATTTAATACATATATACACGTAAATGTTTAAGAATCTCAAAAAAATATATCTACTTATCCAAAAGTAGTAAAATTTAGTTTATATATTAAAAATACTTAGACAAATAACTGTATAAAGAAAAAATTAAAAATATATTTTAAAATAATTTTAAAAATGAGATAAATAACACATTTACTTAGCTTTAACTAACCAAATCGTTCCTATTCACCAAATGCAAGCATAAGCTGGTGACATCCGGCCGACGGAGATAGCATACGATAAAAAGGGGCACAAGAGCAGCAAACCCACGTAGTCAAAGTATAGTAAAAGGAGCGGTGCTGAGCGCGAAGCTAGGTCGACAAACCAGACAGCCTGAGTGGTGGTTGTCTTGTGAGACAATGAGTACCAACGTCCTAGCGTAGTGATGAACCCATCTAGCACCTTTCTCGAGGGGCGCGAGGCGAGTGCACAACAAGAAGCTGTTCTGATATTATCAAGTAGTGATCCCATTACAAGCAACTGGCCTGACAGAGACTTGGGGTTTGCTTCACCGGAAGTTGAAGTCCAACTATAGAGAACAAGTAAATGAGGCTCAGAATCGATGGTAGCAAGATCGCATCAGTGTAATAATAATAATAATAATAATAATATAATTCAAATATCATCGGTTAGTAATTCCTACTTTTAACTCACGGAGCATTAAAATCTATCGAGTGGGATCAATAATAAGATGCATGCATGGTTAGACATGCATGTTGATCTTGTCGTACGCGCCGTTCTCGAGCTTGCAGATGAGGTGTTAGTTCATGGCTCAAAAAAATGTTTTAAAAATGGGTATCCTCCAGCTGGGTCAAACTAGTGGGAAAGCAATTATGGGTAAGGAATGGTTGTAGCCACAGATCCGTTTGGGCAGATATATAGCTAGTGGGAACAAAATCTCTGTCCTTTTGCACATTATTAGTTCTCTCAATCTAGCTATATATGTGAGATCCGTCAGGTTTGGTAGCTTTTTCTAGGCATTGGGTGTAGCTTTTATATATTCCATTCTTTCCTTTTGCAGACGCACATTTTTGGTTCGTGATCATCTCTTTTACTTGCAGGATTTCTTAATCTTATAATAATGGATTTTTTATTGGTAGTATACACAAACTGTGATGTCTGATATTATAAATCAAGCACTTTCATAACTCTCACAGGAAAGGGACATTTTATAAAATATCACTACATTTAAGTGAAACCACTATAAACACCCTAATTACCGGGAAGATAAATAATTATACATATGTACTTACAAGATTTGAACTCAAGTCATCTAGCAACAATGCCAACGAACTCAACCACTGGGGCAAGAGCCCAATGGCTATAATAATAGATTTTGATAAACATTAGTAATTAATTATTTCTTGATAAGCATGTAATGAAGCCCAAAATTAGTGGGAATTAGTAAATACAATGCTACAAAAAATTTACTTTTTAGTGACTACAATTTTCCTACTAAATATTAAGATTTGGTTGATAAAGAAAAACTATTGTTTTGATGAAATGTATATAATTAATCAGAGATAGAAGAGTCTAAGTACAAAAAAATTACAATTTGTTTTGTGAACAACGTCACCGTGCTACATTGGATTCCTCCATAGGTGAAATAAGGGATGCTAAAATGTGACCTGGTTTCCTTGTCTTAAAACATGCAAGTACTTCACAAATTGGAATGTCATGGCCTGTTGTTTTACATCATCAATTATAGTACCAATAGAAGACAAATGTAACATTCTTCATTAAGAAAATAGATCAAATTTAAGGAGTCACTCTCAATCTCAAGACATTGCACCTTTAGTGCCACTCCCCATCTGATTCCAAACGCCAATGCCAGAGCTTCCATTGTGAGAGAGCCTATTAAGCCATCAATCTTTCAACACAACTTGTCAAAAATTCACCATTTTTGTTTCTTAAGATAACAGCCCCCTGTTATTTGCCTTGGAATGTCTGAAACCATCTATATTGATTTCGAGGTTGCCTATAGTTGGCTTCACCCACCTAGGTTGCAACTCTATTTGGAGACTGCCTAGGATCCCTAGTTGGGTTGCATCGACATATCCATCTTTGCAAAATATGTAAAGAAAAACTTAACTACCAATAATTTGCAAAAATATGTCATATAGCAACGGTCTTGACTTTTCTCTCTTTTCCTGGTGTGCCTCCTCATCTATGTTGCTAGTAACATTATGGGTAAGTTGTGAAGGTCAAGATAATCAGATTTAACACACTTCATTTGAAAAATCACCATAAATATTAAGATAAAATAATTCTCTTTATTTATGCTTTTTTATTGCATATGAATCACTTTACAATTATAACATGTCGTATCATATCATGATGTTAACTCTATGATATTGTAATATGTAACACACTAAAATTAGTAGGTTGGTTTAGTTTGGTCACATGTTAATAATTTTGTCAAATCTAATTCACTTGTTAGTTTTATCATCATATATTTAATTAAGAAAAGATATTCCAACCCATTACTTGAATGACCCATTACTTGCATCATTCATAAAATTAAAAATCACTTAAAAATGATTTTAAAGGATTAAAAATTATTTATTTACTAGAAGGACCTACAAGGTTCTATTTTAAAATCTAAACCATCTTGAACATTTATCTTACCTGTGATAATGATTTTATATGATTGCTTAATATTCTAAAATTTTATTGCATAGATCCACTTAAGAATGATTTTAAAGGATTAAAAATAATTTATTTACTATAAGGACCTACAAGGTTCTGTTTTAACATTTAAAACATTTATCCTACCCGTGATAATGATTTTATACAATCTCTTAATATTCTAAATTTTGAATGCATAGATCTAGTTAATTTTCTAAATTTATACATACTTTTATACAATTTTAGATTGATATGATTTTTTGTATTTTAGTAAAATAAATAGTGTTAAATATGATGAATAAATTAAATTTAACATGAATCATCAAGATAGGATCCGAATTACACTGTCATAGCACGATATAGAAGGGATGTATAGAAACGATTAAACCTATCAGACACATATAATACATAAAAACGGCTCGATTTTCACTTAGATTTTATGATTTTTTTTTACAATATCACCCATATTAGGGAAATATCAATGCCCTTCGAATGAAATACACTATGCTCCTTGTGATGATCAAAACTTCAACCACTAGGATAAAACCCTGGACTTTTATCAACCATGCTATACTCGTATATAATATAAGTGGATAATGTCAAAATATTTATCAAAGGGAAAAAAACATAAAATAAGAGTATATGATGTCTCCGTTATGTAAAATGCAAAGTAAATATCAAAATCAAAATCAAACTATCATAAAAAATATCAAAGTAAAATTAGCGATTTGTCTTCTTACTTTGTTTTTTCAATCGTGGCAACTGGCGAACCGATCAGACATTTCTCCTCCTGTTGCAGGCGGGGCCCACCCCCGGATGATGGATTTTAGGTAGGCTCGGCCACTCGTCTGTCGCCAGCAGTAGTGGAAATCAATGGTCCAAAATTACTGTCAAAAAGGTTGTTTTCTTGACTGCGACAACGTGACTCTTTTTTCACTGAACGCGTGCTGCTTGATCCTCACCTCCCAATGAATTCTCAAATCGTGATAACCACACCTGATGAACGGTTGCTATCTTGTGGGCCCCGTAGGCCTGGGATTGTGGATTAGCAACTCCAACAGCGTTTCTGTCAAGCACGGTGGCTGGGCGATGCACGCAGCGCAGGCGTGTGCCCGTGTCTAAGATGAGCTTTGCTATTTCTGCGTATATTCCAAAAGCAGTTGGTATTCTTTTCCCCAAATTAGCAATTGGTGGACATTTTTTAATAAGCCATAATATTAGAAAAACTAATTAGAATCAGCCACGTATGCGATTTGTGGTCCAAAAAAGGCGCGCCATCAACAATTTTGAATTTTTTTCTCATGGCGAGACAAATCGCCCAACACTCCAGTTCCGTCCATTCGTTTATCCACTTCTCCTCCCACAAATTGCGAATTTGTTCTTTACCAAAATCCAGAATTTAAAGAAAACGTTTTTTCTGGGTTTATCTTTTATTTTCTTTTTTCAGAAAAAATCCATTTTGTGAGTTCAGCAATTTTGTACGCTCAGGATCGTCGTTGAGTGACGCAAGCCGTTGGACGGATATATGTCATCGGTCATCCACACTTGGATGAGCTCCTCTTTTTGATCCCGATAATGCCCCTGGGTTCATGACTCCAGTGACCGGCTTCAACAGTGGCGTTTCCGTCCTTCGATCTGAGCGGAACCCCGTCCTTTTCTTTTCCCAAATCTCGGAAACAAGAGACCACGCATCAAAAAATCGCCCTCCATCTGACGTCAACCGATCTGCGCCCGAGATCCACGTCCCTTTCTAGCCGGCCACGTATTGCCTAAAAATAGAAACAGCCTGCAACGACCTGCTTTCC
>JAXCLR010000001.1:49741259-49754236 GCA_035584095.1 Annona squamosa | reverse complement strand
GTGCGGCCCGTCGACACGTGTCCCTCTATCCATCCCCTCGCTGCGCTGCAGAGCGATTCCGGGGACGCGTGTCGTTGGGCCCACCGCGGGCGTACGGCGCGCTTTAAATGCAGGAACGGTGCGATTTTCCTGTTGTGCACAAGGAAACAAATTCGGAGGGAGAGAAGGAGAGAAGGAAAGGAAGCGGATGATGGACGGAAGAGTTGGGGGCTGCTGCGTCGCACGCTACGCCGGAGGCGCCTACGGAGCGTCCAAAATGGACCGGATCATGCTCAGATTCAGGCCAATCGCTCCCAAGCCTGCCGCCGGTGGTTCTGTCACGGCCTCGGCCTACGAAGGAGGCGCTGGAGTCGATGCCTGCCCGCGGCGCGGGAAACGCAGATGCGGCGCTAGGCGCAGTAACAGCGGCGGCGTGAAGAAGCCGCGTCGAGCATTATCGTCCGACGGGTCCGCGAAATCCATGGTGGAAGTCGTGACGCTGCCTCTGCTGCCGGAAAAACCCGATCGGAAGGAGTCTCCGCCCACCGGGGAGGTGTCTTCGCTGTCCCCGGGCGATCATTCTGCGCAGCACTGCCCGGTCTGGCTCCGAGGGAATTCAGTCGCTGAAGTAGTGCCGCCGCCTCTGCCGGCAGTGGTGGCCCCGCAGCCCGTCCGGCCGGTGGGGTCGTGGGTGACGGTGGAGTGCGTGCGGGAGACGTGCGGGACGGGGCTGGTTAGCCTGGCGGAAGAGGAGGCCATGATGAAGAGCCTGGAGAAAGATACGTGTCCGTGGTTTGTGACGGACGGCTGGGATCGGGTGATGTGGACGAACGAGGCGTATAAGAGGATGGTTGGAGGCGAGTCGGGGGAAGTGGTGGTCGTCCTGCTGATGAAGGAGCGTGTGCCGAGCACGTGCGGCGCGTTCTCTTGCCTCGCTCGACTGCAGTGCACGTGTCGGAAGGAGAGGAACTCGACGACGGTGCCGTGCGATGCTTGGCGGATGACGGACGGGAAGCGGTTCGCATGGAGGCTGGACGTGAACGCAGCGCTGTGTTTGGGAAGATAGGCGCTGATGGACGGCTGCTATCGCATCCGAAGTGAATGGCAGAATTGTAAATATTCTTCCTTGTAAGGTTTTTGCTCACTTCCTCTTTTTGGCTTTTACCCTTACGATGGTGATTATGACTATACGAATGCTAAAGGTTAACGTGTAGAACACAACACCTGTGTGATGGGTTTTGAAATCTCGTTTTGGTTATCTATTCAATGTTGTGCTTCGATTTTGGTTGTCGATGTTTTGAATTTCTGATTTCCCAAACGTGGACGGTGGATACGTTCCATGATCGATGATTTGCGAATTGGCCAAGCTATGTTGTGGCCCGCAAGTTTGACGGCTCGGATGTTACGGATAGCCGCTAACAGTGGGCAAAAGACTGCACAGCGAGGGTGGCTACCGTCTAACTGTTCCATCTCTTGCCTTAGCAGTAAAATAGGCAGCCTTTTCGCATCCTGCGCAGTTGTCCTGTGAGATTAGGAACGCAGGCTTTGGCAGTTCTGAAGAGAACCATCTGCTTCCCCAGGAATGCCACGTGTCTGACACGGCCACCTCACTCACGGCTTCGATGTTCCGAATGTGCTGCCTCAGGACCGTGCAGGATTACGAACGACTCGCCCGTTGCCGATGCATGCAATAGCGGCTGTACGGCCATCACGTGGATCCGTTGCATGCTTGCAGCTCAGGCGTCTTGTTGCGACTAGATACGAACCGTTCATCTGTGGGCCGGGCGGGGCGAGGACGGTTGAGTTTCCTCCAGATGCAGTTCTGCCAGGCGTTTTCGGTCGTCGAATGAAGGTCCAGATGTCCTGCGCATGTGCATCCCTGACATCGAGAATGGGGCAGATGTCATGCATGCATGCATGCATCTCTGAAATATGGATAGACGACATGGAGCGTGGCATGCAGATTGGGAGTCATAGAGACACTCACCTGATACTCTCCCCCCGGTATGTACCTGCTCGAGAGGAAAATTGGATTTTTATCCTATTATATTTCGGCGCTGATTTAGGGGAAAACGATTTCCATAAAGGTGATTTTGGAAAATCTGAACCATTCGTCACGTTTGAAATAATGCTTTTTGTATTGTAAGTAAAATTTTAACGAGTATATATTACAAATTATTTTTTTGATACTATATATTACAAATTATTTTAATCATATCTATGATCACCGAAACATGAATATTAAATATGCAAGGTGGTTTAGATTCAAATCACCTTGCTTGGGTTGGTTCCAAACCAAGTTCGTGTAAGATTTTTTCCAAAAAAAAAAAAAAATGTCTGTTGAAGATTGTGAAGGTTTGCGCGTTTCGTATGCTGCGATGTGATTGGAGAATGGGGATTGTAGATAAACGGATGAAGTTTTTTAGCCGAAGAAGTAATAGATGATAATCAAAAATACCAGTTTCAGTAATAAGCAAAAGAAGTTATTCTCCCCATAAATGGAGTTGGTGGGATATAGTTGATGGATAATACAGTTGCAGTTTATTAAGAAATGATGCAGCTTGGGATTCTCATATCTCCGAACACTCCTGAGCATCAGCTTGCAAGCGATAAGCGAGGAATCTGAGACATTTGTCAAGAAGAAATTTTTGATGGATCGCTTTACCCGATAGGCCGCTGGTGGATATTCGCAATCGGTTTTTCTGACATTTTTGGTCGGCTATTACTTTCAAAAGATTTGTCCTGCTAGCTGAGCAACGACTTTTAGCGTGTAAATTTCATGTTGACAACGCTTCATGTTCCGCCAGCACTAAACGTTTTGGCCATTATAATCATTTCATAGTTCTCACGTTTTAGCCATTATCATTACTCTGTGGACAAATAAGTTGATTACGTATTGTAAGATTTAGTACATGTATAAACGTATCTAAGCAATTTTCATAATTTACACATAGGTATATATATTTTTAAGCTGTATTATAATGTATATATGAATGATTCTAATTAATCTTTATAATTTACATATAAATATATATTTTATTAATTTTGGCTCATGTATAATTTTTCTATTGATGAAACTTGATCAAATGACGTTAAATATAATGAATAAAGCGGATTTTATGTTGAGAATTTGCAAAAATTGAAAGACTCTAAAAACGACTTATTTAAAAAATGACTTGTTTACAAAACCTAAAAAAGACGTTGAATGATTTGTTTAATTATAGTAAGGGATAATTTTTAAGGTCTTTTTCCTATACTGTTTTATATAATACAAGAAATTTAAAATTTAAAATTATTTATTATGAGAATCTACAAAATCTCATAAATACCAAATTGATTAATTTAATTCAAGGAAATTTTTATATTTTAAGATACTTTTTCTTATATTTTTATAAGCATAACGTTCTCATATGGCCAGCTGTAAATCAGTCTATTTGTGGTTGGCCTAAAAAATATTTTACCTTTTTTCTAAATTTAGTGGCCCCATCTAAACCAGTTAGCTTGTCAAATTTAATACTTCTTCGATTTTTATTTTTCAACATAAAAATACGTAGAGATAATACTCTTATTTAATATAAAAATGAAAAAAAATATTATGCTAATCGATTTAATAGGACCTACGTATCTATGAACAGTAAAAAGTAGTATTTTTGGCTGATAGCATGCAAATTATGGCCGACTGTGTGTAAGTTTCGAGAATGTTTTTACAGAACCCATCTTCTACGTAGCCTTTTTTTCATTTTGAGTATTTTAACAATTGATAAAAAATCTATTTCATTTATTTTATTTAGTATCATTTATTGTATATTGAAAATTCTTTTATTTGTCTAATATTACTATGCACGGCCCCATTTATATATGTACAAAATTAACATAATAAAATAAATGAATATATCTATATTTGAGCAAATGTCGGCGGTTGCACATATTTGATTTAGATGATACTTTGTATTTTGAATAAATAAATAATGTTAAATATAATAAATGACTGCATTTTGCATTAAGCATGAAAATTTAAAATGTGAAGGGGTTACATGTAACCCGGTGTAAGTTTTGCGTTATTTGTTTATTTTGTATCAAACCAATCAAAAAGACAATTTTGTACCTTCAAATTTTTACTAATTGAAATTTAGCCTGAATATGATATTTAAACTACTTGATAACATATATTAATTATTTACCAACATTAATTGAGTCATATTTGAGTTGAACTGTTTCAATTTTAAAATTACGGAGGAACAAAATTCATCTTTTTAATGGGTTGTTAATAGTTGTTTTAATCGTATAATTATTATAAAAATTTAAGGTGAATTATTACACGTATACGAGAGAAAGTTTTGAAATTTGTCGTTATAATGGAAATTATGAATAAATGTTGTAGATATAATATTGATTTATTAATTCTGGGTAGCCTTCAGCTGTCAAGATTCTGTGAATTTGAATTGTCGGTGTGACATTATTTTGTTAAGATTCCGAGTACCGAATAGCTGTTATCTTGGTCTAGCAATTCCTATTCCACTTCAATTCAAGCCAGCGCAACGAGCATCATATGCTCCTGCCAAATTGGAATTCACTCGCGTTAATTGAGAGAGACCTGCACTAATGCTTATATCTCGCATTGTCAAGTGGTGTGGCTGCAGCAGTCTTTTCGTATTGAATTTGGATAAATTTCCACTTCTGTTGCAGCAGCAGCAAACATCGGATCGAAATTCAATTAATCTTGTTTGAGATGTTGAGGGAAAAGTTAATTTATAGATCTACGTGATTAATTAGGATCTTAATATTTATCAAATGCTTTTATTAAAGTATCCTAATCTAACGCAACCCGGGTGCATCACCCCTTGCTTTTTTAATTATAATTTTTTTAAAAATCTAAACTATTTATTATATTTATTAATAGATATTTATGACGTGTCAAAAATATGTCATTGAAAACTTATATTTTTAAAATTTCAACACTTTTAAGACTGAATAACTATTAAAATTTAAAATTGTTCTAAAAACTATTAAAATTAAATATGTAACCCAAAAAAATTTTTATTTCTGGAAGCGAGATAAAATGCACCCAATGTATTAGCCCATTTTAAAAAAAAAAATTGCACAAATATGTGGGCCAAATCATGAAAATTCAATATATGAAAATTTGCAACTTATTAATTTTATTTAATATTTTAAAATTTTAAAAGTTAAAAAGAGAAATGATTTGTTTTTATTTTTAAATTCCGAATAAAATATTTTTAAAAATAAAAAGTAGAAGTTATATATAGACAGCCTACTTAAGCCCGCAGCCCATCCGGGCTTGTACTTTTTTGCATTAAAAATTAAATAATGAAGGTTGTGTGTGTGAAGAAGAGGAAGAAAATGGGAATATTATTTCATACACAGGGTGCACTTAGCTTCAGTGCACCCGAGTATATTTAACTTATTTTTTTTATAAAACTATTAATCTAAGTGTATTTAACATATATATTAATTTTTACCTTTTTAAATTTTTTAGATTTTTAAAAAATTAATGGAATTTTTTTGTAATTTAAAATTACTAAAATGTTGTTTATTTTTAAAAATAAAAAAATCTAAAATTTTCTAAAAATGGTAAAAACCGAAACATATTTTAAATACATAGATTAATAGTTGTGCTAAAAAAATTTCGAAATTTTTTTAAAAAAAATGAGTATTTCCGCCCGAGTGACCATCACCGCAGTTGGAAAAAAACGGAAAAAAAGTTTTAGTAGAAAATTTACTGAAATACGTAAAATAATAATGATATGATATGATGCAATATTGATTAAGAATAAAAAATAAAATTAAAATAGATAGGATAATTGCATAAGAAGATATGGAAAGTAGGAAAAAAAATTTCCTTTTTCTTCTCCAGAATACACCAATAGACAATAACGTTATAAATAGTATAAATCTTCGGGAACGAAATTATTTTGAAAAATAAAAGGGGTGCATCCATGCATGGGCTGCATTAGATCATTATCGTTGTTGATTTATATAGGAATGAATCTTATGATATAATATTTATAAACTCCCTTAATTCAGATAAATCAAGATTAAATAAACTTGTAGGACAATTCCTCACAACAACAACAAAAATTTTTAAAAAAAATTGTAGCACTATTCTTCTGGAGAAAGAGCTCACATAAAACGTTGCTACACGACTACGGTCAACATGCTTTTTGGTTGAAGGGCACGGTGATGCACATATGTAGACGAATAGATAGTTTTAGACAGCACGTGGATTGGGTGTTTAAAAAATAAAAATTCAAGCGGACCAATAGCATAGAAGAATTTCCCATATATATTCCTAAAAGCTTGACCAATTCGTCCTACTCCACATCAAATTCATCGAAATATAACTAAATTCAAAAGAGCTTCTCAATCGAAGACATAGTATTCAATTATCAATATACACGATACACCCTTCAAATTTCTGTCTCTGTGTTGTCCACTTAAGTATTTTAGTGAGATGGATGATTATAAAATTTCCGTTAATTCTAAGTATAATAAAGATAAAATCCACTCACCATGTTTGGTGCCATTTTAGTTAAGATTATTAAGGAGAATTTCCGAGTATTTTTATCCTCGAATCGGAGAAATTTGTGTGGTAGTGGTACAGGTTTTGCAAATCATTTTTACCACAATTATAACGAAATTAGGGTCCATTCGTTAAGAGGTCAAAAAAAACTTCCCTTACTTTTTCTACATACCTTTTAACACGATTTCCCTCTTAATTACTTAATTATCCGGTTTTTTTTATTATTACGTTTGCATTTCAATCATTTTTACATTTTTTATGTGGTTGCTTTATTAGTATCTTTATTCCATTTATTCCTAATCATTATCATTATCATGCAACTTCACGATCTTTGTTCACTTTAATTTCCATCACAACAAAACTGCATGAAAACATAGCAAAATGATCATTTCTCATTGTCATTACCATGCAACTTCACTATCTTTATTCACTTAAATTTCCAACATAACAAAACTGGATGAAAATATAGCAAAATGATCATTTCAAACCGGTCCAA
Organism: Annona squamosa; assembly: GCA_035584095.1. Taxonomy (NCBI): domain Eukaryota; kingdom Viridiplantae; phylum Streptophyta; class Magnoliopsida; order Magnoliales; family Annonaceae; genus Annona; species Annona squamosa. Next base: position 49,747,220 of record JAXCLR010000001.1, on the reverse strand, counting down.
ATATAAAAGTTTTTGTGTGTGTTTCAAACTTTTTTTTACAAAACCGTTATTCTAGTTACCAAAAATTGAAACATTACGAAAATACATTGTATAAAAATCTAAAATACATATATGTATACTTCTCTAAAATTTATAAAATTTGATTTATAAATTAGATATAATTAGAATAACAGTTTTGTCAAAAAAAATTTGAAAAAAAAAAGTGTTTTAGACCAATCTATAATGAACAGGCTTTGAAAACATAGCAAAATGATCATTTTAAGCCGGTCCAAAACAATTTTTTTATCTTTTTTAAAAAAATTACAAAACTATTCTTCTAGTTATATTTAATCTTTTACTAATTTTGGATATATATTTATTTTGAATTTTTAAACATAAAAAGTATTCCAATCATGTTTCAACACAAGGATATATGTATTTTTAATGATCATACTTTTGATTTGTTGAATTCTTAAACATAACCCAACACATCAAAAGTAGGAATGCCATATAAAATGATTGTGTAACTGCATAAGCATGGATTGTGTTGGACAAGCGATAGGTATGAATGTGTGTGGATCCTAGACCCACTATTCGATCCGTTCGATCTGACATGCAGCTGGCTGGTGTCAATTTTTTTTTTTTTTCCTCTCCTAGGATCTCCAAATGTTCAAAAATTTCAAGGCAGCCGTCAACTACTTAATTAATTCTTTGATAATTAAGATGAGCGTCTAAGATGATTACTTCATCTTAAGCTCTTTGTTTGGCCATACTTTTTTTTCAGAACTTGAGCTTATCCAAAACTCGACATGATAAATTCAGCTTTGACTCTGAGTACAAATTTAGTGGTACATGCACTGAATATGGAAACTGCGAAATCTTTCTTCTGTGAAAATCCCTCAAAACTAATCTCGAAAGCACAAGCAGTGAACAGAAGCACACCCAAGCGAAGCTTTAATTTAGAAGCTTTAGTTTGTTGGTGGTTATCGAACAGACCATGCAAGCTTTGACTAGAGAGCGAGTGGGATTCGGTGACATATGCGTCTTATCTCTTTGGAAATTTGCGCAGTGATAATGCATGCAGCAGGACAGATGGAGAAATGGCGTTGGGTTCGTCATATCCTTTGAAATCTGAGTTGGGTATGCAAAGAGACAGATGGAGAAATAGCGTTGGGTACCTCATCTGTGTTTTTAACTTACCTTTATTGAGTTTGTGCCGTGACGCTTAATAAGTGGATTAGGGGATTTGTTTGTTCGGCCCATTTGTCGAATGTGGAAAGCGTTGAAATTCTTGGCTTTTTTTTTAATAAATCGGTTGGCCCGTCCAATACTCTGCTTTCTGCTATAAAATCTATAAAAAGTATAATAATGGTAAACTTCGAACGAATGCTTTCTGCTTAATGCACGATTATGCTGCAATTCTACCGCAGGGCCAAACAGAAGCTGGCACGCAACACAACACCGTATCGTCTCGGAAAAAGCTTCACAGCATGCAGGGGATAAGAATGGGGGATGTAAAAAGTGTTGTTGTTTGCTAGAAATGAGAAAATGAGTTGGAAATGAAAAATATAGAATGTTATCTCCTAGGAGTAGAAAAAATATTTTTGGAAAATGATAGATTTCATCACATCCTCAACCCATTCCCGTGTTAGAGGAGCAATGGGTGAGATGGCAACGTGGGGAGAGAAAAAAAAAAAAAAAAACACATTGCGAGGGCTCAAGCATTCTGAAAATATAAAATTTAAAAGAAACTGTGAGCCTTCAAGCAACTTGGCAGTTGGCTCTACCATTCCAAAAATATAAAATTTAAGAGGAACTGCGAGCTTTCAAGCAACATGGCGATTGGAGTGAGTCAAGCTTAATAGTTCGAAACTAGACTAGGCTTTTCCACAAAAATTTTAAAAGGAATAAAAATAAAAAACTGGGCTCCCATTGCCTCACACATGTGAAAATTGTACCCTTGCACTGACAATTAGAGATTCTGGTGTGTTATTTCATGTACTTGTACTTTTCGGGTGTTCAAAAATTTGTACCAAAATAAATTCACTAATTTTCCGTGCATGGCTGTAGAATGACTTCCAATCAAATTAAGGAGAAAAAGACATGCAAGTGGGCTTGTATGTTTGGATTCCATTCGTCAAGATGGATGAGTAAATGGGCTTGGAGATCGCACACGATGCCCAACTAAAACTAGAAACATCTCCTATCTTATTTAATAATAATAATAATAATAATAATAAAACTAGGAATGTCGGGGTGGGATCAGTATTTTTACAACCGAAACGTGTGAGCTGAACTATTTTTCGTGATGTCAGTTTCCAGTCCAGTTAGTTCAACGATTTGTTAATTTTAACTGTTTTGAATTGTGACGTAAGCATAATATAATTATCTAAATCCATGTTTAATTTATTCACAAAATTATATCACCATCATCATCATAGTTATTTACGCACGATTATACAATACAAATAATTACTTATTACAAGTTAGAGTCTCCAACTGCATTTCTTTAATCACCAGTCTCAACGTTTAGAAAAATTCTCAACTCTTTAATATTCAATGCTTACTCTTGCTTTTCATTTTAAAATATATTTTTTGAGATCTAAACCATTTGCATGCTCAACACATCTTGTTTAATAACGCTAACAAAATTAACTTTTATTGGAAACTTATGCCTTATAAAAATATAGCATTTTTCGAATGTGACTATATTCCTATTAAAGTTTTTATTAAAATTAAGTGAATATATGCCTATTACAATTTTTTTTAAAAAAATATAGAGTATAAAAATTTGTGATATACGTAATTCTTGGGATCATAAATAAATATATGAATAAACGTAATAAATGATTTAAATTTAAAATTAAATATTTTAAAATTAAAAAATTAAAGGTAATTATTAACCTCAATGCTTACGGAAAGTCAATAACTATGCCTTATATACGGTCATCGCGCTCGTCTCGGTCTTCAGGAGCTCTAGGGCATTTTTTAGGGTTTTTTCAAGGTCTTTAATTTGCTTTCGTGAATTCTTCTTTTAAGTAAATTTTTATGACATCTCGACGCTTAATGAAAATATTACTTATTTTTTTGCATTTTATCATTTATATTATCATAAACACTCTTTCATTTATCTAATATTATTACGCATGTCATTATTTACAAATATGTAAAAATCAGCATAGCAATATGATTTAATGTTAAATGTTAATTTTAAAATTATATATTTAATATCTAAACTATTTAAATATTATTACTATGTAGACAAATAATTCTATTGAGTATTTTTATATTATAATAAATAAGTGAATTTAAATATTTTTATAATTGGTACATAAATATATATATTTTTAAACAAATGGCGTGAAGCATAAATTTGTTTTGAATTAAACTTGGTTTCTAAACAAAATTGTGTTAAATACATTCAATGGAACTGGATTTTCCATCAAGCTTCAAAAGATGATAAAATGAAAAAAGGTTATAAAACCGATCCGGACCGTTTTTCTCATCGTTCCCACGTGCGATTGTTGAACAAGCGAACCAGACGGGTTTTTATGGATATTAAAAACTGCTGATCAATGAAACCGCCCATTTTCTGTTCACAGTTTCCGTTCGGCTTTTAAAACATTGGGTGGGCTGGGGCCCAACCCATTAATAATGTGACTAATGGTTAGGTAAAAATATGTGGGGCTCGGCTCTTCCATATAACCCTTTTCATCCTTGATGATTAATTTAAAATTCAATATATTCTTTGTATTTAATATATTTATTTGCTAGGAAACCATGTTTCATCTAAATTGAATATATGCATGACCGCATTTGCTCAAAAATAAATATATTCACATATAAATTATGAAAAATGTTGAGGTTCATTCACAATATATTATAATTTAATAATACTTTATAAAATCATTTATTAAACTGTAGTAATATTTAAGATGATTTAAATATTGAAAACACTACTTAAAATTAAAATTTAGTATTAAACTATTTTATTACATTGATTTTACACGTTTACCGATGAAGTCTATATATAATGATACTAAACAAATAAAAGAATTTTATAATAATATAAATGATGTCGAATACATTAGATAGAGTGGATTTTTCATTAACCATTAAGAGACAAAAATAAAGAGAGTTAGAAAAAAGATAAGTTTCGTGAAAGCATTTCCAAATATTTTTAAATAGTTTTTTTTTTTTTTTTGGCTAAGTAACCCATTACTGGGCACAAACTAACAAGATCAACTCTCCATATAAATAGATTTCAACCAATTAACTTGTATAACTACATGAATGAGTAATGGGTTAAGGTATTTCAACCCATCAATTTGGTACATGACCTATTTATTTTGCATTACCCATTTATAACTCTTTTTTTATAGTTATATTTACATACATCTCAACACATATTACATTGTAGTTCTAAGACATTCTTACAAATACGGAGATACATAACTCCTCCAAAGAAATCTGGAGACACAGCTCTACTAAAGAATTAGGAAGACACAGCTTCCACCCAGCCAAGGGGAGACAACAGCTCCCACACTATTTGTCTGTATATGTATATATATGTATCAAAAAATACTAATATTTTAGCCTTTTTCAGCATTATAGTATTAATTTTAATTATACATGGGGTGTAATCCAAGACTAAATATAAACGAGTTTGACATGTTAAATTTTATTTCATTGTTTTTATCATTTTACATAGTTGGTATAAATTAGCTTTATTTTTAATTAATTCTCAATTTACGTAGTTACCGTTTACAACTCTCAACCTAGTAAGCCTATTTGAAATGATTTCATGGACTGAGACGAAATAAGAATGAGATGAAGGGATGGGATGATTAGAAAGATTATATTATAAATGTAAAATGTAAGGTAATTGTGTATGAGGAAACGAGAAGTCCTACTAAAAATTGAAAAAGGTTGTTGAAAATGAGAAATATCATCCCATTCCCGTCATATCCCAATCTATGACATCATTCGAAAAGAACATAAATGTATGTAATGAAATTAGAATTGAGATTATGATAAATGTATTATAAAAATCAATTAGAATTAAAATTTTAAATAAATTAACATTGAACTCCAGTCCCTTGAACCCCATCTGATTACACCCCTGGACGGGACAGCAGTAGGAGGCACGAATGAGTAAGACTAAGCCATCCATATGAGATCAGTTTTGTTCGCAATGATATGTTCTAAGGACAACATCAAATGCCAAACACTTCTACCACAATGCTGAGTAGCTGTGACCCACATGCCTGAAAAATCCCATCTTTTTCCTGTTGGGCTTTTTTCTAATTTATTTTTCATCCTCCTCAATCATACATTGCTCAATCAATGAGTGGGGGCATCATTTATAAGTGCAGTCACTCTGATTGATTCATCATTCCACAATAATTCAATTTCCGACCATTTCATTTTATGGTCATTGGTGGTCTTTTTGCATGGGAAATATATCGCCGCATGAACTAATTTGGGCGATTGCTTGATGGGTCAAATATTATTGGGGAAGATTTTTCAATTGGCGGTCATGCAATGGGATTATTTTAGTTGTTTTGTTTTGTTTTGTTTTTCAGTTGTCCATTTGAAGTTTTGAACCGCGTAACCAATTTTTTTATGGATACACTGACCTATCTAAGGCGGTTACTATGTTAAATTTTATGTTTTTTATATTAAAATTAAAAAAGTGTACAAATTTTGAACTTTGAAGTGATGCTACTCTTAGTCTCCAAAGTCATATATATATATATATATATATATATATATATATTTACAACTATCTCAATTTTTATAATATTTAAGTCATAAGACATTCTCACAATTCTTAAAAAAAAAAAGACACCAAACTCCTATCCGTTTGTTTGTTAAGAAAGATCAACCACTCCATCTTATATTTTGGAGGGACATGTAGCTCTCTCATCTAGATGAGGAGGCACTACACCCATCAAATGGTGTCCCTGGAATCCTGTCACG
>JAXCLR010000001.1:49712406-49723905 GCA_035584095.1 Annona squamosa | reverse complement strand
CAAAAATGGTAAAAACTTATACACATGTTAAATACACATAGATTAACACTGTTTAGGAGAAATTTTCAAAAAAAAATAAAAAATGGGTATAAGCTCCTGGGAGCAGGGAACGCTACCTGCTCCTGGGAGCAGGTGATAACGTCCCTGGAAATTTGGATAAAACTCAATCCAAAATTTATACTGAAAACTGCTTTTTTAGGTAGCGGTTAATATTTGCAAAACAAACTGAATAGAAGAACTTCCTATATGCATTTGTAACATAACTCTCCAAACTTGAACTTTGGATTTATTGATTTAAGTTCAATTAGGCATACAACTTGGGTTGGATAAGTTTAGTTTGGAGTCAACCTTGTCTTCATCCTATTTTCAACCGAATAATGATCCTATTAGCTAGGTTAAACAAACCACTGCTTACCTTAGGCCAAAAAAAAGCCTATTTTTTATTTTTTTTGAAATTTTTTTATTAAAACTATTAATCTAAGTGTATTTAATCTGTAACCAAGTTTTACTATTTTTGGAGATCTATATATATTTTTTGAATTTTTAAACATAGATGTTTTAGTCATTTAGAAATGACTAGAATACCCGTGCTTAAAATTCAAAAAATATATATACACATCTTCAAAACGGTAATACTTAATTTCTAGATTAGATATGCCTAGATTAATAAATTTATAGAAAATTAAAAAATAGGTTTTTTCCACCTGATCTAAGTAGTGATGTACTTATCCTAGGCTAACAGCATCATTACTTTTTCCAGAAAACTCGTCTACCATATTGTAGGCTTAGTTAGTTAGAGACTGGCTTTATTATAATTTTTCAAAGTTGAATGGGTTCTAATTCCAAATCAATTCTTCGTAAAAATCTTCATATGATATTTGAAAATTATAAATTCATCTATAAAATAGTTTTTGAATGCATTTATTAAATTTAGTAATTAATGGATAAATTAAACAAATTTCTATGTACCTTCATAATATATATATTTTTTAATCTTTAAGGGGCAATTACTCATTGGAAACTGGAAACATTTCCTACTTTACACAAAAGCGAAAATGTTTGGTTTTGGCTCACCAATGATATTTTGTGAAATCTAAATCATTAATCTTATTTGAAATAATGTTTCATATATTGTAATAACAATCATTTTAAGCATATCCATCAATATATGAATCTTGATTTGAAAATTTTAACGAGTTTGTATGTATTTGCAAATGTTTTTAATTTTATGGTATATTTTTTCCTAGCTAAATATGATTTATTAAACGTTTGAGTGATTTAAATTATACAAAATCGCATTGATGGATTCTCGAACCAAGCGTTTCATTTTTATTTTTTTTTGGTTGTAAAATGGGGAACCTTTATATTAGATTGCTCGTAAAAGACATACAATATTTAAAGACAGGTAATTGTATCATAACTTATGTACAGTCAGCTTAAAAAAGGGCCCTATATGCACTTAAATGTATTAATATTTTATATAATTATTTATTTATATATAAATTATGTCTTAAATAGCTTACATGCGTGAAAATAATTTTAAAATTATTATTTATATCAAATGATTTTATTATGTTGAATTTCTACTATTTTCAAATATAGCTCATACATATATTCAATTTGGATGAAAATTGACATGGTAATAAAATAAATAATTTTAAATATAATCGGTGGAGTAAATTATCATTTTATGATCATGTGGGGCTCATTTTAAGCTAATTGTACTGTACTTTATAGTACAGTTAACTGCACTTGAATATTCTCCAATATTTATATAGAAAAATAATCAAGTGCAAACGGACTGTACTATATTTATGATGCAGTTTGCTATAAAGGGGCCTTATGTGATAATAAAATTAACATTTACTACACCCGTTATTTTTAGAATTATTTACTCTAATAACATATCAATTTTCATCTAAATTAAACATGCGCATAAGCCCATTTTAAAATGATACAAAATCAATATAATAAAATAATTTGATATAAATATCAATTTTCAAGTTGCATATTCAACATCTAAACCAACGAAAATATTTTTTATAGAGATAAATAATTATGTAAAGTATTATTATATTTTAATATATATGAGATCTATTTTCCAATGAACTGTACAGCACTACACTGAATAGGTTATATATATGTATATATATATAGAGAGAGAAAAAAAAAAAGAGAGAATATTCTTTACGATGCATTTACATCAAAATAGGCCCCACATGATTATAAAATGTATATTTACTCCGCCCATTGTATTTATAATTGTTTCTTTTATTAGCATACCAAGTTTCATTTAAATTGGATATGTATGGGCCCAATATTAAAATGATGCAAAATCAACGTAATTAAATATTTTGATGTAAATGATAATTTTAAAGTTGTTTTTCGACACATAAACTATCTAAGATATAATTTATGCATGGATAAATGATTGTATAAAATATTAATACATTTAAATGTATGTAAGGCTCATTTAGAGCCAAATGCACCATAACTTACATGCACAGTAACATATCTCATATATATATGACAAGTATGCAGGAGTAGTTACCTTAAATTGTACCCAAGATGATCATAAAATTATAATTTACTTCACCAATTATATTTAGAATTATGTATTCTGTTATTATGTTAATTTTCATCCCAATAGATGTGTATGGATCTTATTTGAAAATGGTACAAATTCAATATAATAAAATAATTTAATGTAAATAACAACTTCAAAATTATTTTTTCAATATGTAAACCATTTGCTATTAAATTAGTATGGATAAATAATTATATAAAATATCAATACATTTAAGTACATATGGAGCCCATTTTGGGCCAAATGCACCGTTAGTTATAGTGTAGGCAAATCTATAGGAAAAGGTTCTCTCTCTATATAATTGAACGTAAATATCAAGTTCAAAGTGGTATTTTCAACACCTATACTGTCTAGAGTATAATTTTTATATGGATAAATAATTTTATAAAGTTTTATTATATTCTAATATGTGTTGAACCCATTTTACAGCAGACTACACCATGTAATCCATCTGTACGTGAATGGTTATATATGTGGGCTCCGCTTTTATATAATCGGGTTACATAGAAGCGGACCCATGTAACCGTTTCAAAATCTAAGATTTTGATCTTTAATGAAAAATCTAATCCATTCATTATATTTAACATCATTTGTTTATCTAGGGGATTAAGTTTTATCCCGATCAAGTATATTTATAAGCTAAATTTGTTAGAAAATGTATATATTCATGCGCAAATTATGAAAAATACTAAAATATCAATTTTAAAGTAGTATTTTCAACATCTAAACCATCCAAAATATCATTTATATGTGAATAAATAATTTTATAAAATATTATTACATTTTAATACATGCATAAATAGATCTAAGCATTTTTTATAATTGACATATAAATATATATATTTTTGAACAAATGAAACTTAGTCTCCTAGATAAACAAATAATGTTAAATACAATAAATAGATTGAATTTTTCATTAATGATCAAACTTTTAGATTCAAAAGTGTTACATAAGCGAGGTTACATAGAAGCAGGACTATATATATGAGAAACTTCTATGAAGCTCCTCTTCTATGGAACCCTTTTTATTTTTAATATCTGAATGGTTGATTTCAAATCTACTTTTATCTATTATATTTAACATAATAAATATTATCATAGAAAATTCTTCATTTGTCTAGTATCATTGTAAATGGGTCTTATCTATAAACATGTAAAATCAAAATAATAAAATAATTTAATATTAAATATCAATTTTAAATAATTTTTTCAACATCTGAAATATTATTATTATGCAGATTAATGATTCTATAAGATGTTACTATATTGTAATATATATGTTCATATATTTAAGCGTTTTCCCTAATTTATACCTATTTTTGAGAAAATATGGCCTATATATATTTTAAATTTAGATAAAATTTAGTCTCTTACTAGACAAATAATGTTAAATACAATAACAGAATTGAATTTTGTATCAATTATCAACATCTCAAAATGAAAAAGGTTTCGTGAAATCACTTCTACGAAATCCGATTTCATAGAAATATTCCCCCATATGTATAAGAAGTTATTTTGCACACTTACATGCATTGTAAGTTCAGGAATTCTGCTATGAAACTGGGTTTCATACAAGTGATTTTGTGAAACTCTTTTTATTTTTTGAAATGTTGATCCTTGATGGAAAATCCAATCCATTCATTGTATTTGTTTGGCTATGAGACAAAGTTTCATGGATAAATCACATTTGCTCAAAAATATGTGCAAATTATGAAAAATGCTTAGATCCATTCACATATATATTAGAATGTAACAATACTTTATATGATCATTTATCTACATATTATTGATATTTTAAATAGTTTAGATGTTAAAAAAACTACTTTAAAATTGATGTTTTAATGTTGAACTATTTTATTATATTAATTTTATTTATTTACAGATGTGACTCATATACAGTGAAATTTAAAAAATAAGAGTTCCAAGATACTATAAATGATGTTAAATACAATAGATGAAGTGAATTTTCTATCAACTATCAAAATTTTAAAAACGGAAGGGGTTTCTTTACATAAAAGTATCATGTTGTAAGTTACGGTGCCTTTAATCGAAAATGAGTCATACATGCATTTAAATGTGTTCGTATTTTATACAATTATTTATCCATGTATAAATTATATCTTAAATAGCTTATATATTGAAAAAGCAACTTTAAAATTATAATTTACGTCAAAGTATTTTATTACGTTGATTTTGTATTATTTTCATATGGGGCCCATACACATCCAATTTGAATAAAAATTGGCATGCTAATAAAAGAAACAATTCAAAATATAATGAGTGGAATAAATGTACATTTATTTTATGATTACGTGGGGCATATTTTGAATCAAATGCACATTTACATGCATGGGATAATTAATTTCTCTCTCTCTCTCTCTCTCTCTCTCTCTCTCTCTCTCTCTATATATATATATATATATATATATATATATACACACACACACACACACATGGATTTTGTTCAACTACAGACGTATTGCACCGTCATTACCATGGGGCCTCATTTGAGCATGAAAACAACATCAATCATTGTATTTAGAATTATTTACTTCAATATTCAACAATATATTAATTTTCATCAAAATCAAACATATGTACCGACCCCATCTTAAAATGGTAAATAAAATAATTTAACATAAATATCAACTTTAAAGTTGTATTTTTAACATCTAAACCGTCAAAAAGATGTTTTTTATATGGATAAATAATTGTATAAAGTATTATTACATTTTGATACATGTGGGGCCCATTTTGCAAGTGCAATCCGTCTGTCAAAAAGATATTTTTTATATGAATAAATCATTATATAAAGTATTATTATATTTTGATACATATGGGGCGCCTTTTGCAAGTACAGTGTGTCTATATTGGATATATATATATATATATATATATATATATATATATATAAACCTTTCCTATGCAGTGAAGTTGCAACATAATTAATGGTGCATTTAGCCCAAAATGGCCCTATATGTACTTAAATATATCGATATTTTATATAATCATTTATCCATATATAAATTTTATAGCAAATGATTTACATGTTGAAAAAATAATTTTAAAGTTTTTATTTACGTTAAACTATTTTATTACGTTGAATTTGTACTATTTTCAGATGGGGTTGATACACATATCTAATTGGGATGAAAATTAGTATAATAATAGAATACATAATTCTAAATACAATTGGTGGAGTAGATTATAATTTTATGATCATATGGGGCCCATTTTGAGATAATTGCACCATAATTGTAGTGCAATGAAGCTACAATTGAATCTCTGTGTGTGTGTGTGCGTGTATATATATATATATATATATAAGAACCATTCAAGTGTAGTCCATATATACCATATTTATATTGCATTTCCATTACAAAATGACCTCACACATATTAGAATGTTATAATACTCTATACAATCATTTGTCTATATGAAAATCACACTTTAGATAATTTAGATATTGAAAATACAATTTTAGGATGTGTTTGTTTGAGGCAAAAAAATATCAACTAAAAATTTTCAATTCAAAAACTTTTCATTCTTTATAACTATTTTATTTTTTAATTATTTTTTCATATTTTCTTATACAAACTACCTCTTTTTTCAATCATTTCTACACAACTACCCATATCAGTAACCTTTCTATTTTAACTTTATTCTCTTTATTCTTCATCATTATTCCTATCATATCACATCATTTTCTATCAATTTGACTTCTTCTACCCAAAAAACTTTTCATCAAAAGTTTTACCTTCAATCAAACACACCCTTGAGGTCGATACTTTCGTTAAACTATTTTATTATGTCGATTTCATATAATTTTAAGATGAGGCTCATACACGTATTTAATTTGCATGAAAATTAGTAGGTTATTAAAGTAAAAAATTCTAAATACATTGAGTGGGGTAAATGTTGATTTTATGATCAATTTAGCCCCACTTTGTAACGGATTATCGAAATGCACTTAATTATTTTCCTATATATATTGGCAATTTAGGTTGGTTCCTAGTACTCAAACTTAAGAACCAACTCTACCAAAATTGCACCAGAGTACTTTTTTTTTTAAATTTGGATTGATCCTACCGTAGAGTGTACGTACAGGAAAATAACCCTAGCCATTTTAAGGTACGCCTAATAGGTTATGAATCATGAGTACCGCACTTAAGTTGCATCCTGGGCCATTCAATGGATATTCATAGACATTAGCAAATTCATGCAATTCACCCTTTGATCTCTTCGCTTCTAAATAGGCTTCAATGCAGTAAATTGTTGCCTATGTCTCTCATAGCTATTTATTATTTAATTGGGTCATTTGGTGGATGTTTTATTTTGGAGAAGTGATCCTATTTACTCCGGCTAAGCAAATGGTTCGCTTTGTCCATCTTAAAAAAAAAAAAATTATAACATTATTTTGTACTTTTTTCTTCGTACACTTATTTATTTAAGTGTATTTAACATATAAACTAAATTTTACCATTTATAGATGTGTCTCAAATATATATATATATATGCCCAAAAATGATAAAACTTATTTATATGTTAAATACACTTAAATAAATAAAAATACGAAGAAAAAAAGTTTTAAACAAAAGTATTTGAAATGAATTTTTTGGGTGAGCTAAGCGAGCTGTTTATTTAAACCGGACTAATAAAACCATTCCTCTTTTATCTGGAAATGTTACGGATCATTCTATTTTGCTACTTGATAGACGGGTGGCTTGTAATAGACTCATGAACTCAATTATGTTTGCTTAACCGAAAAGATTTCCTCCCTTAAAAACAGGCTTCATCATTCGGCAGTCAAGATGGGCGGAAGCGCATGGTTGACCCGATTGTTCTCGCCACATCCTGCCAGGAATCGATATCCATCATACTTTCCCTAACAAACAAATGCATATCTTCAGATCCATCTATTCGCCCATCCATAGAAGATATTCTTTGGAACTTGCAGTATGCAGCACAGCTGCAGGCAACTGCTGATGGTGACCAGAGATCTGATGCAACATCCCAAGTCTCAGGGGGGGCAGACACTTAGAGTCTTACCTCCAAAGTTGTTTCAAATGTGTTGACAGAGAGTAAGTCATTGACCAATACCAGCATGTTTTTGGGCATTTGTAAGTATTGCCGATAGGTGATATGCTATTAGGTGCACTTGGGTTACAGCTCTCTTAATATTTTGTATTTTTGTTCATTGGGAATGTATTATATATAAGCTGTAATCAATTTCTTCTATTCGGAGGCAAAACCTGATCAAACATCAGAGATGGGCGTCAATCAAAAAACGAAAGGAACTTCATCATAAAACTTCCAAGGTGTTGAACACGATTAGAGGTTTTGGAAAATTTTGTTTTTGGTTCTTTACCAGTGGAAAATTCATTTTGCAACACCCAAGTCCTGGGAATAGCCAATCTTTTTAGTCATAGGAGCTATCTGCTCTGTAAGCCTATAAGCAATCAAGAGAAATAATGAGGAAAACAATTCTAAGTATAAGCAAAAGATTTGACAAGTGTGACCTCGCAGAGGGTATTACAGAACATTGAAACAACAATTCAAGCTCATAACAACAATTTGGAATGGTGGTTGGGTAAGGGATGATGATGCGAGCACGCAGATTGTATTCCAAAACCCCAAATACATAAAAGTCTAGGCAGCCGCACTCAAGAAAGAACAAGCACGCAAGTAAATAGAAACACATCTCACCATCCAGTAACCTTCCACAACCACCATGCTCTCTTTTGTTTTTAAGGATTTGAAGGACACTATTTTTTTTTTTTCCTGCAATTCCAAAGAAACACGGTAACTTTTAAGCATCTTTCAAGCCTGTAAAAATCTTTTGCTTCTCTTTGCAGAATGGTGCAGAACCATTACAAGCAAATGACACATGCTTAAATGCATAAAAATGTGTGCCCAAAGCACAATCCAGAAAAAAATATAAGACTAAATGATAAATATTGGATACATCTGCTCCTGGAATTCTGCAAGCCTCTTCATCTCCTTTTGTATGATGAGTACAACAACAGATGCCTTTTGGATTCCCATCCACGGGCATTTCTTACAAACATATGAGCTTGGTTAATTGAATCAATCAAATTATGATCAGGCCATTAGATGTGCTCTTTTGATCAAATTCACCTTTGCCTTCTCTTCTGTTAGGTAAAGGATGGAATCTTGACATGTGCCCGTCAAACTGGTTGGGATTCAGCATCATGCTTATCCTGATAAAATAAAATAAAATAAATCTAGAAACCTTGATCAATTCCCCTCACTGTTCACTTTGTGGCCTCTTCATGGGGAGTTGGGATCTTTTCCATGTCATCAAAGTAAGCTCACTGTTCACTTTGCGGCCACCTCACCAGGATCTAGAATCTTATCCATGTCATCGAAGTAAGCCCAACCCTTCTTGCCTCTCTTACCAGTCTTGCATTCCTGAACCAGTTCATGGTCAAAAAAACAACATTAAACTCATTAATGGATTAAAAACAGAATCAACTGAAGATGCACAAACACATGAAATGAATTGATTAACAAAGCCTAGGAATTAAGAGTAATCTTTCACTAAACATGAATATCAGCATGAATGCAAATGAATAATCCCTGATGGAAAAAAAATCAACCCATAAATCAGCATTTACACCATTCAATTTCTGTGTGAAGAAATGTTCAGTTCAGAGGGAATGATCAACAATAATAACAAAAAATAGAACAAAATTGTGATGGAACTGTGACCACCTAATAGAGAATTTTTCTTGTTTTTTATTTTTTATTTTTTTAAAAAGGCTAGCCAACTCTTACAGGTGACAAAATATAAAAAGGATTGAAAACATCTGATGATGTGCTTATGTCATTAGCATGGCCTACTCATGCAGGCGACCATATGTATCAGCATTTGTTGAACTTCATCATGTCAGGTAGATTAAAATTCAGACAAGAATGCTGGGAGGAAAAAAAATGCATTTTTGTTTGTCTGCCAGGCTGGACCTCTTGTCCATAAAGTATTCAACTCGGGCTTTCTGTATCTCCAATTATGGAGTTACATAAGCAGTTCTTTTAGTGTCCAAGACTATTACTAAAGAGAGTGGGAATCTCATAATTTCACATGCATTTTCATAACATGAAATTCCATGCAGGCACCTGAGCATGCATGATGCCTGAGTTGTTCATCAATTCACTAATCCAAAGATAAATATACACCAAGCCAGAGGAACTAAGAGTTTATCCACTTATTTTGCCCATTTGAAAATGAATACTAAGTTTATTAGATCTAAGAAGACCTGCCCAAATAATTGCACTTGCAAATTTCTATTCACATGACCTGCTCCTGTGAAATCATCCATTGATCCAAAGTAGGATTTCTTGGACATGAAAAATAAAAAGCTGGTGACCATGCATGTTGGCACACGTTACGGGTAAGATATACCAGTATTAAGTGTAGCAAGGGTGCCTCGTGTTAACATGGTACTGTCTAGTTGTTGACAGCATTACTCAACGCTTTTATCAAAAATACAAGCATTATTATCATAATTAAATGGCCAGGGGTTCAAAGCTTGAACTTCAATCAAGTAACCCATTCCCATTTCCACGTGTTGTTTGACTCTCTTCACCATCAAACCAGAATGTCATTCACTTTTTAATAAAGAAATTTTAGACACATGAACTGCTATTCCAGAGATGGTGCAATTTTTGCCAATTTCAACATAATAATAAGAAGAAATACCTCGTATTCTTGAACTAATGATGCCCAACGTGATTTGCATTGACCTGAAGTTCTGTTCATTCCGTGTTCCATCATTGTAGCAGATAACTCTTCCCAAAGAGCCATGCGGCCCTTCACCTTCTGGAATCTGTCATCCATCTTTCCACGCAGTGCAATTAGTTTTTTTACCTCTTCCGGTCTCCATTTGTTTCGCGTTGCAAGTTTCGAAGTTGATGGCTCAGCCTTTACTGATTTCTTGACTCCTTTATTGCCCTTTTTTGTGGATTCCTGATGCTCATCAAGAATAGAACCATTTTGTGCCATTGACATTTCCGATACTCCAGACAGTTCCTGGAAATCAGCTGATCCAGATGGAACTGCAGACGATGGAGCTGACAACGCAGTAGTCGCCTTTTCCACTGGCACTAGTTGTTCAAATTCAAAACCCATTTTGTAGACATGGAAAAAGATAAAGAAAGATGAGGAAGAGAATTTGGAAGAAAGTTTTCAAATCATATAGATGACTTCAATAGCCAAGAGTTACTGAATATCAAGATCCAAGCTTCTCCAGTACAGAGAAAATGTGGCTCAATGTTTGAGTAGGAAGCAAAATAAATAAAGGAACCGAGTTAAATGGGTGGGAAGATAATAATGTTAGGGTCTAGGGGGTTAAGGCTGGACAACTCTTTCATGAGGAAAAAAAAAAAAATGCAATTTTCTGTTTTCATGTTCAAGCTGTTCTCATGCTCTGTTTCTTCCAGCCAGTTTCAACATTCAGGAAACTGATAGGAATGAAGAGATGGACATTTAACTTAAATTTCAAAAGCATCAGAACAAAAACAAAATGGCAATATGGTTTTCTTCTTTAGGTGGAAATGGCCATGCATTTAGACTATGGTTCTTTCATTTAAAATTACATGCTATATGTGGAAGTCTGTTTTATAAACTACAAACTGGAAAACATTAAGATAGATATAATTCACCATAGTTTAGCTGAAACTGTTTTGTTTGGGGCCTATACAGATATTTATAAATTAGATCTAATCCATTCATCATGCTTGACAGAACTTCTTTAGCTATGGAGGGAAAAAAAAAATTCTCAGTTGATAACACCCATGCATCGTCGATTCTAACACTTCCTAAAACATATTGCATTGAATCCTTCAATCTTGACGATTGAACATCATATGGACTATGATGACTTCGATCAAGC
>JAXCLR010000001.1:49668231-49697309 GCA_035584095.1 Annona squamosa | reverse complement strand
TTCAGTGTAATATGTGTTGAGATGTATGTAAATATCTCCCAATCAAAAAAAAAAAAAAAAAAAAAAAGTACAGCAGTAATTTCGAGAACTTACTCTGGGAACATGACACCCGCATCAATCAAGATATAGCGATCATTGTTCCCTACAAGCATGCAATTCATCCCAATTTCACCGAGACCACCTATAGGAAGTACACGGAGAGGCGGGCCATTGGTTCCTTCATAGAACTGTTCCATTTTCCTCTGTACAGAATCTTCCATGCTCTTTCCAGCACCTTCTGTTCTTCTAGATTTCTTATGAAAAACTTTAGAAAGCCTAGTTCCTATAAGAAGAAATCACTGATATAATCATACAGAATGTAACAGACATTTTTCATTTGAAAAGAAAAAGAAAAGAAAAGAAAATGTACAGCAAGCATGAAGTTCCATAGGGAAAAGGGGTAGCATGTATTATCCAGAAGGATTAACTTGAGCAATACAATATGATTTGTAGAAAATCAACACACAAATAGAAACTCATGATATTGATACAGCAGTAAGAAAATTAGTTATTATTTCCACATGAAGGCTGCATCCAAAAGATTCAGTCCAGAATCATCATGTTACCATCAAAAAAATGAAACCACCAACAAAAGGTGCACATATTTAAACGTGGTGCAGGTGAACAAAATCACATTAGGAAGTAACTGGGATTCCTGACAAAGAATTAGGTATGTCAAAAGGTATAGAAAGTCCGTCAAGGTTTTTCGTAATGACATATGAGTAATTGTATCCACAAGCCTGCAGCACTGCAGCTGTTTCAGAATATGGTCAGAAATGAAGTAGGTCAGAAAGCAACCCAGACAGGCTCTCAAACCGACAGGAGGTCCTGTTCCCCTTTCATAATGAGATTGTTAACTTTTAACAACATTTCTCATGTTTAAAACTCAAATGCATGCAGCCCTTTCATGCACGTAATTTATTTATGAGCATCTGAATTTTCAAAATGCTGATAAGGACACTCAGCTGCATCAGGGAATTCCATTTTGTTGCGATTTTGCGTTATGTTCAGTATGTTATTCCATTGAACTATGAAAACTAGTGAAGAAGTGGAACTAGCTGATTTTCATAAAATAAACTATAGAAACATAATTTAATCAGCAATTGGATTCGATGTTCATGAAATTATATGATTTGTATCCAACACATTAGAAATGGACAGGCAATCTTCAAGTACCAATACGATTATTCACACAGAGACAATCTCTCCAACACCCATGAGATTGTAAGACAGTAGCACACAGAAAAGCAAGGCAGTGGGATCTAAACTCGCAGTAGAATACTAAATGCCAGTGTCTGAACACATCCACATTACCCACAGCAGTAGAGGGAGGTTCAAGAGAGGCTTTCAAGATAAGAGACGCTGAGAAAGATCTTCTGCTGTGCTTCTTGACCTTCGCATTGCGAGGAGACCACAGTCGGCGGCATGGGCAGAAAGGAACGGCGGCGAAACAAGCCATTTCTTCTATTACACAGCCAGCTACAAAGGCATCGATGGAGAAGGAATCAGCAAACACTAGAAATCGCTGTCGTTGGGAATGATTTTGTATGAAGGTCTGGAAGCGGGAAAATGGGGATGGGCTTTTTCGCCCTTTTTGCAGGAGCTGGGAAATATCTTTCCTTCTTATCCTTTCCGTGTCTCGAGAGATACCGCATTCTCAGCTATCATGGTGCTAGTTTACCGCCATTTATTAGTAGAAAATTTTCACACCTCTCGGCTCTCGCTCTCTTCGTCGGCTGTTTTTTTGCACGATATCAACGTAGGTTATCTGCCATAATTCTTTCCTAGGATCTGTTGTGATCCTTGTGGAACCACTTTCCCAGCTTTCTTTTATATACATTTTAAAAAATAATTTATCATCTTAACTATTTAACTACTTTCGAAGTATACGTCCGTTGTATGCTTGTTCATTTAAGTTAGATGATACATTTAAAAAAAATTACTTTTTGTTATTTATTTTTATATTTCAATCATTTTTTATATAACAAATTTATTTCATTCTACTCTCTCTCTATTATATCATATTACTCTTACATTTTACTAAAATATTCTTTCTTACTTTCTCACTTCCAACGTCACCCATGATGCCAATTGAATTATATCTTGAATCTTTCTATCCTCTTTCCTATCTTTAATTCAGTTCACAAACAACATCTATGTGGAGCACATCAAAGTAAACTTGCCTTTTTAGGGTTTTAAAATGTTTTCTTTCAAGCCTGGGGGATGGCTTCATGCAACCGATTATTTAGTACTTAAAATTTTTATTTGAAATCATATTCATCAGCATATATTTATAATTTCAAATCACGTATTATAACTTCTATAGGCCATATGTTCATGTTAAAGTTTATTATTACACGGTCACTCTTAAATTTTTTTTTATAAATATCCAATAAAATAAATTTTCAAGTCTTAGATGAGTCTGTGTTGGTGAAAATACTCCTATTGGTTGGAATTAATGAAAATTATTATGTAATAAAAAATCCACCAGTTGAATGGGGACATTGGCTACTGAAAATCCGTTCCATTTGTTTTCATGTAGCTCGATCCAATTCTAAGGGAGCATTACCCATTTTTTTATTTTTGTGAATTTTTTTTTTTACATGTATCTGTGAACTAAGTAAGGGATTTAAAAGTATAAAATTTTAACATTTTTATTTTTAAAATTCAAAATAAATATTAAAAATAAAAAAAAGTCAAATCTCATCTTTTAAAAAACCTTGTTGGGCCCACGTATACATGTAAAAATTTTCCCAAAAAAAAAATAAAATTGAAGAATGGATAATGCTCATTGGATCGTGCCTCTTATATTTAGGATTGACTGGATTGTAGCGCCCCCAAGAGTCAATCTTCTGCATAAGGATAGCGATGCATCATAAAGACATTATTCTTCCCATGCAACAGAGATCATTTGGGGTCTTTCATCCTCGAGGATAAATTTCCCATGACAAATTCCCTATGAAAGTACAGGGCCACAGGCCAATTAATCCCACTTTCAAATGGTTGCAGTGTTCAACAAGTTACAAAAAATGGGTGGGTGTACAGTCGAATTTCCCTTTAGAAAATGATTCTTTTACGGTAAATCACCACAAGTAGCATTGTCCACCCAAGGTGCTCACACCAATGCACTCACTTCCGTGCCCTTTTCGCATGCAAGAACTCTTCATGATGAAAACCAAGGAAGTCCTGGCTGAATGCACTGCTTTGTCCCTGGGAGCGGAACTATGGGTCCTAGAAATATCCTCCACAAATCCAGTATGATCGTGACCAACATAGCTGCGCCCAACGAATCAACACCTACTCTTGGTAGGTCCCAGAGATCGCCAGGTTTCTCATCTATCCTGCAGAAAACAGAAATAAAAGTTGGACTGAGGATGCAGTTATTGAGGAACTCATGAGTCATGACCATATAACTAAAGACCATCTGTGCTTCAAATTTGCAGGATCATAGAATCTCGGGAAGCAGTAAAGACAACATTGCAATGTTAAGAAACAATCAAAAGAAAGTATCACCGAGTCTAAAATTGTGGGTAAAAAGTTGAGAGCAGATGAAACAAGCCCAGTTCAATTGTTGATGCAAAATGTGGAGCGGATTGCCCCTTCTATAAGTATGAACCATCCTGAGAGAGCAGAGACTGAACTTCTACCTATTGCTGAGTCCGTCTAAAAGAAAGAATGCAAGTCCCTGCTCATTAATGGGTTGATAAAAGGATGTTGCCACAAGAGGACACATAATCAAATACAAGAGAATCTAAAGTAAGGTATTTAAGGTCAGAAGATTTATGAGGTCAGCTCCAATTTGTAGGAGATGAGCATTACATAAAAATGATGACGATAAAATGAGGAAAACTAGGGAAGTAGACTCTAGTTCAGGCATGTTAGTTAAACAGAAGCATAAAATGGCGCCTGTTAGGAGAATCAACTTTTCTCAAAAAGAAGGTTGTAACAGAACAAGATGGATGTCAAAAAAGAAACATAGGAGTAATTAAGAATATTAAAGACATCGGAGAATAGAAAAACAGGACTGATGCAACTAACCTCACATAAGTGGGAAAGAGCTGATGATGATGATGATATTGGTATGCATTGTATTATTTGTAGATAAAATATATTTGCCAAAATAGTTTCAAACTAAAACATATAGATAGCACACATTTAGCTTTCAAGAATGAACTTGATTGTTGACTCACTATTCAAGACAACTCACCGATTTCATCCCTATGGAATGTGTATATAGGATGGTAAGGTGAAGTGTAACTCACCAACCACCTTTCTGCTTCTGTTTTGAGCATAAAAAATGGATCACACAAATAGCAATTGTACTTATTTTTAAATGAAGCGATAACAGTCAGATGCTTCTATTACATTGACAGGGTAAAATATGAATCACCAGGCATGCCCTGATAATAATATTATGCATGAAAACACGAGATCAATCTCTTACCTCAAAAACATCGGAAAGCTAACTATGAAATAAATTGCGTAAAATAGACATCCAACTTTATACATTGCTGCCCGGTCCACAAACTGATAATACGGGAACTGCAGAAGCAAAAGAAGTGCAGTTCATTAGTGTATGTGAATCACGGAAACTAATTTCATGCACCTAGGTGCACTTCGTACACCCGGGTGCATTCAACCTATTTTGTATATTTTTTTTGAAATTTTTTTACAAAATAGTTAATCTAAATGTATTTAACATTTGTATAAATTTTTACCTTTTTTGGAGATTTTTACATGTTTGTTTTTAAATTTTTTTTAAATCAGTAGTATTTTCAGTAATTTTAAATTACTAAAATGCCACTGATTTTAAAAACTAAAAAAAATCTAAAAATCTCCAAATATGGTAAAAATTGATACACATGTTAAATACACCTAAATTAAATTTTGTAAAAAAAATTTCAAAAAAAATTTTAAAAAAATGAGTATTTGCACCCGGGTGCATGAAATCAACTTCCATAAATCACCATACCCCGCACACATGTATCAATTAAGAATAACATCAACAAGCGCTTAGAAAAATTGAATGTGTAAGAGGAATAAAAACTTCTCTATGCAAAGTTAATGGTGAGAGAGATTTTGCCTTTTGAAAAGAAATAAATAAATAAATAAAATCACTGACTAACAAATAAAATTTGACTTTGCTAATTCATTTGACAGACAGAAAAATACATTCAAAGAGTATCAACTGATTATCAAGCAGAACTTGCACAGAAGCATGATCAGCACAAGGATCCTCTAACTTCACTAGCATGATTTTAGCCATCTGTAAGCCTTTTTTTTTTTTTTTAACCAATGGTGTGTTGAGAAGCGATAAGACTTTTGTATAAAAGTTTTTGGTGTAAAAGTTTTTAAATTGGTAAAAAATAATATGATGTGATAAGGGTAATAATAAGGAGTAAAAAGAATAAAGTTAAAAAAGATAAGTAAGTTGTATAGGTAATTATGTAGAAATGATTGAAAAACCAGGTAGTTATATGAGAAGATGTAAAAAAATAACAATAATAAAAAAGGGTAGTTGTAGAGATTAAAAAGTTTTTGTATTTGCCAAAATGCCCCAACTCGAATTTTTCAAGCAACCTTCTCATATCTATGCTCCCATAAATAATTGGCAAAAGACTTCCTCTGACTTGATTAATTCATCTTGCTCTTTCGTGCTGTTACTAAAACTGCATTCGAATTTGCACTCATAACAATGTTATATGTATTTTATAAATTAAAAAAAGACTTGCATATTTCTTGCACTTTGTTTATGAACTCACATATACTGTACTAAAGAATATCAGCACTTGTTGACAACATTCAACAAGGATGAATCCTTGTAAATGCCTCATTAATCTATACATACTCATTTTAAAAGATAATTTTTGAAGCAATCAATTGGAAGAAAGTTGTAAAATGCTATAATTCTCAGATTTATAAAAATCAGTGAAAATGTTAACTTTTTGGAAATGCAGCTACCATTACATATCCCTGGTCAATCAAGGACAAAAAGAGATGGTGAAAAAGGACTGCCAGAGAGAGTCACCACATACATTGGCTATAGCTATAGTCTCCAAGTATGCTATGAAGTAGGAAAGAGCTAAAATCCATGTAGCCATGATGATCAACTGAATTGACTCTTGAAAGTCCGCAATGGCATGTCGTAGACGGCGAAGAGTCATATTTGATGTGACATGGTAAAATAGGAAGCAGGCATGAGTCAGCAGGAATGTCGTGTGTGGCACCTACATAAAATCGAGAATAAGTATAATCTGTAGACTATCCCATATAAGTAAAAAGAGAAATAAACTCAAGAATGCATAATGACCAATGACCAATGTAAAGAAGAGTAAACATAAACAAGGTAAATTAAGTTTCTTTGACAAAAGAAAAATTCTAAATCAACAGATCTATACCAATCAAAAAAAATAAAAAAATCAACAGATCTACTAACAGGAAAGAAGGTGTCTGATAAAAATCACACGTTTTTGTAAGCACTTCTTCCAAATAGACAATAAAAACTTGATTCGAGAATGCAAGCTAAAACCACTGCTGTGTCTATTTTTGTCTTACATTGTTCATCCTCCATGATGGAAATGTATATGCTGCTCCAAGAACTGTAAAAAAATAATGAGTCCAGAAGTAGTTCCCAACATAGCTAAAGATTATAATCCATACACTTGCCTGCCAAAAGAGACTAAAGTTGTAAGTACACATAACATAATCAGTGATATAGAGAACCAAATTAGATATACATCTTGTCAAAATAATTTAGCTCCTTAAAAAGAAAAGAAGCCTCAATTAGAGCAGCCAAGAAAAAAATTTATAATTAGGTTATCAGACCTAAAGTCAATCGAAAAAGCTAGCAATATTCTATCAACTATCACACTTTTATGCATAAGCATTAACAGGCAGAGAAATGATTAGGTTTGTGAGCTCATGGTTTTCCTCCTTTTCAAGGTCAAAAGAATTGCTGCAGAAAGAAAACGAGATTATCACTACTTTCCTTGGGACAGCTCTTAGATTTATTGCTAGGTTTTGTTATCGTGTCAACACTACATGAATCCCATCAAACCATCTCAATTTGTCACAAGCCATACCCTCAGATTCCTCAAATCTTTTGTAATAATCTTACTCATGCCTTCTCAAGCATTTCCCCTGACATCTTTGATCTTTAAACCAAGGCCGATATGAATTAAATATAACATGAAGGGAAAGAATGTATAAGTGCCACTTGTTACCGTTAGACAACTTCTAACAAAAATTATGAAAATCATCTTTTTGGTTTAAAAGAAAACAGAAGAATCTTATGTTTGTTTGATGTGTGTGCATAAATGATAGAAGAAGTCCTTATATTCAATTCTACAGAAATAATAAAAGGATTAAGCACATGAAAACTTACTTTTACCCAATAACGATCCTTCCAATGTGTACTCCTATCTGCCTGAAAACGGGTAGATAAATAGATAAATCAATTATAAATAAATCCATAATCATCATGTGGACCACCAGTTTACACTAGAATTTTTGAAGTGATCATGATTCTTTCCTTGGTGTAGATTGTAGACAACTTGTTTGGATATAACAGAAACATTACTCCTATTTGGCTCCTTTTTGAGTTGCTATGGATTGCTTTCATGTTCAGGCCCATGTATCAATTGAATGTGCTTTTCAAGAAAAGTGAGTATATGGACTCTGCTACTTAATTATTTGTGATAGTTCAAGCATGTGAAAAGAAATACCCAATGCTGGAGTCAGTATCAAAGCTTCAATGAGAGCAACAAGAAGAAACCTACGACAAAAATAACACAAACCAGTATGACGTACAAGTACATTCTATGGTAACCTGAGACATGCTCACACGCATGACAGCTATCATGTTGCACAGATGCAAAGTACAAAATAACAAGAATAATAACGGAATAGACAAGGGCACATGTATCGAGTTCATATAACAAAAACGAGTCCTAAGTTCCTCACATCCCATCAAAGATTTAGCACAAGGCTAAAAATTCATTCTCAGTTTCAGAAACAAATCCACTATCCAATTGCCTCGAGTAAATAACAGAAGTGTCTCAGCTGCATAAAGAGTCCAGGGGTTCATTGAGCAGTGCCCAACCATATAAAAATTGCTTGTGGGCCAGTGGCTGACCACAGTTCAAACCCTACAGCATTACAAAGGAACAAGAACAACATCGCAGCGTGTAAACTGGGTAACGTAGCCAATCCAATAGATTACCTTTCCAACCACTAGAAGTGGTATCAAGAAAGATGGAACTGCAGACACCAATCCCAAAAGCAAGTACTCCAGCTCAGTGAAGCTCTGCAAATTCAACACTCCACAGTAAATCTTCATAGCAACCTA
Organism: Annona squamosa; assembly: GCA_035584095.1. Taxonomy (NCBI): domain Eukaryota; kingdom Viridiplantae; phylum Streptophyta; class Magnoliopsida; order Magnoliales; family Annonaceae; genus Annona; species Annona squamosa. The sequence goes on along the minus strand of JAXCLR010000001.1, from coordinate 49,688,923 downwards.
AAAGCTAATCAATTAAGGATAAAGCGCATCAAATAATGTGGCAGAATCCAATGAGCAATCACCAAGACTGCTCCCCCCCCCCCCCCCCCCCCCCAACCCCTTCTTCCACTTCTTCCCGCAATCCAAACAGAGAGAAACAAGAAGGGGAGAACCTCGTAGAGCTTGTAAGGAACGACAATCCCGAGGCAGAGAGTGACCCAGAAGGGAGTGTAGAAAAGGAAGAAGAGCTCTCCCCATCTCTTGCTTGGATTCTGCGCCAACCAAAAGCTGCTGCTGCTGCTGCCGCTGCCGCCGCCGCCGCCGGAATCCGAACCTGTAAACACCGGGAGAATTTCAGCGATCAGTTTTCTATGGAATGCATTTTTATTTTATTTGTTTGGCCCTGGGATTTTGATTTGTTCTTACAGCCCATTTTTTGTCTGTGGCTTTCTCAGTGAGCTGCCTGTGCTGGTGAGAGACAGAGAGCAAGGGATGGGAGCAACCATGAGGTTTTGTACTTCTGCTTCCAGCATGCGCAACATAGCATAACGGGCGCCAATGGATGGGACCCACGAAGTCCCGACCTGGGGAGGTGACTCACGGCCCGCGTGCTGAAACTCCACGGATAACGAGAATGTCCGGCTATGGTCAAAAAATGTTAAGTTAAAATTGTTCAGTCTAAAATTTTTTATTTTTTTATAATTATTATATTTTTTTATATTTTTTTATATAATTATTCTACTTTTTAATTACTTTTAACCAACTATCAACACAATTAATTTGTCTATTTTAACTTTATCATTTTTACTACTCATCATTACCCTTATCATATCATATTATTTGACAACTTTTATTATTCACAACTTTTCATCAAAAGTTTTATCTATTTTCAAACACACTTAACATGTTGTATTCCTCTATTTTAGGTATAGTTGGTTGCCGATGTACTTTGCCTTTCTTTTAAAGTTAGTCTTTATTTTGGTTTTGATTCTAAATCACTTCTTTTCATTAATCTTTATATTCTTTTTGAAAATCATAATATTAATATGATTGTTATTTAGAAACTTATAATCAATATGATAATGACTGTTGACACCCACCCTCGGGGCCCAAAGACAGATAATTGGACACAAGGTTCAAGCCCAAGCAAATTTAATGCAAAACGAAATTGAAGCTAACTAAGCGGGTCATTCCGTACTCGGCCCACGAGAAGCTCCACTAAGCCTCGAAGTAGGCTTCTTCCACAACCAAACTCGGCCTACAAGAGCGAAGCTCCTACAGGCCACCTCAACGGGCTCCACAAAGCAAGCTCACCAGACGAAACAAACGGGCTTAGCTAAGCTCTAGCCCACCAAGCCTCAGAAGCAGACTTCTCTACTATTTTGGGCCCCTACAACAGCCCACCCAAAAGTCATGGGCTAAGTCAAGCTCTAGCCTACCAAGCCAAGCTTATGGACCAAATCCAAAACTACTCAAGAGGCCCAAAGCCCATGACCCCAACTCAAGACCAAGTCCATGATCACACTTAAGCCCAAGCCCATGGACCAAGTCTATGACCTCAAGGGAGCCCAAAGCCCACTCCACCATCTATAAAAGGAGGAGCTCTCCTCTCATTTCAACACACTTAAAGAGAGGCATCCCAAAGGGAGGACGGGAGTCTGCAGCAACAGCCCGGCATCCCGGCTTCCATGCTCTACGCACTCCACACCTCTCTTCCCATTTTCCCCTTTCCATCTCTCTCGTTCTCTTAAACCCTTTTTATTTTTTTCCTTTTACGCCGTGTAAACCACCTCGGGTTGGCAGATTTCTCCATATTTGCTTCAACTCGAAGGCCGGAACCTGCTCTCTGTATTATTGGTGTCTTATTTCTTTAAATAGGGATCGATCTCCCTCTAAAGATCGGTGGCGACTTCATTTTCTTTGTTTTTCTTGCGTGCATGCTTGAGCTAACTCCCCGTCCTAGCCGTCATGCCGCCAAAATTCCGAGAAAGCGCCCATATGCCCGTTTTTCTAAAAACTACGAGGCCTAACTCATTTTACCCCGTGTGAATGCAGGAAATCTAAGCTCACGTCGTCATTCAACACGATCCACTTCTCTAAGGCCCGGGAAACCCATTCCGAGCCTATCGTAGCGCTACCGGCGGGTGCTACAATGACATATTTAAAATGCATAATCTTAATATAATTATTACTTAAAAACTTATAATTAATATGATAATGATATAATTTTAAAAGACATTAATTAGATACTGAATATGTATAAATTACAAGAGTTTCTATATTTTAAAAAATATATTTTAATCTTCAAATATATAATAAATTTATAAAAATATATTAGATATATAATAGTAATTCGACTTGATTTTACCTAAATAAACCTTATAACCTACCAAACCTCATTTACAATAAGTATTTTTTATTTAAAATTTACCATGCCTTATAGTAGGAAAATGGTAATTTATTCCACCCATTTTGGGTAATGATGGGTCAACTTATATAAATACCTTCCCCGAGTCTCCCTACTTCGAATCTCAATGACAAGACAACTCAACAAACTTTTTATAATACAAACTTGTAAAGAAAGCTTAGCAAACTTTTTACAATACAAACTTGTAAATTTCTTTAGTAGTATTTGTAAATTTTTAATTTCTTTAGCAGTAATTTGGAACATTTAAGAAAATATAGAAAAAAGTTATGAAATAAGTTTTTTTAAAAAAAAAAGTAAGAGTAATATGATAGGATCAGGTTCCGAATAAAAGGTGGGAGTGTAATTGGATTAGGGTTAACCCACCACCTTGGTGAGTCCAATATGATTTTTAGTGAATTAGTGTTGAGAATTTTCAGCTCATTAATGAGTTTACGTAAATTATGTAAATATTGTGGGTTAAACTTGCCCAACCCGCAAACACAATTATCCAACCAATTTAACCTTTAATCCACCAAAACTCACTTATAACCTATAAAAAAATTAATATTTTTATGTTTATTTTTCAAGTTATACATGGTATCGACATTTTAATTAATAATATTTATGTTAGTAGATGTTTAAATTTTAATTAAATTATTAATGTTAAAAGCATTTTGTTGAAGATGTAGGATGGTATGAAAAATAATTTTGTTATTTAGGTGTGTTTGGGAGGTGATAAAACTTTGGATGAAAAATTTTAATATAAAAGTTTTTAAATTAAAAGAAAATGATGTGATATAATCTGGATAATGATTATGAGAAAAAGAATAAAGTTAGAATAGAAAAATAATTGAAAAGTATGATAATTATATGGAAAAATATGAAAAATTTATAAAGATTAAAAAGTTTTAACTTAAAATTTTTTACACATTGCCAAATATATTCTTTATTTTTTGTTATTCAAAGTTGGGCTCTAAGTGGTAAAAGTAACTACTTAATTGTGTTACTTTTTCATTTTAATTCCCATTTTTTCACATAATTACTTTATTCATTCACATGTTACTCTTATTGTATTACATTATTTTTATGCATTTCAAAGATATTTTTTTCTGCTTGTATATATAAATAACCCTTCTATGCAATTGTTGCAGTTAGTTATAAAATCTGCTCCCTGCGTATTAAAATATTAGAATTATTATACAATCATTAATCTTTATAAAAATTATATATTAGATAGTTTTGAGGTTGAAAATATAGTTTTAAAATTGATATTTACATTAAATTATTTTATTATATTAATTTTGTGCTATTTTAAGATGAGGCTCATAAAAATGTTTGAAAATTAGGATGTTATTAAAGTAAATAATTCTAAATATAATGAGTAAGGTAAATATTAATTTTGTAATCAAGTGGGCCCCATTTTGCAGCAACTGCACCATAATTATAGTGTAGTAAAACTACACTTGAATATTTTATTCAAAATATTGCAGCAACTGCAATATGGTGTAGTAAGACTGTACCATAATTACAGTGCAGAATGGACTCCATACATATTAAAATGCAATAATATTTTATTCAATTATTTATCAACATAAAAATAATATTCTAGATAGTTTAGTTATTGAAAATACAATTTTGAAGGTAAAATTCATGTCAAACCATTTTATTATGTTAATTTCATACCTTTTTAATATGGAGCCTATACACATGGTTAATTTGAATGAAAATTAATATACTATTAAAGTAAATAATTCTAAATACAATGAGTGATATAGATTTCAATTTCATGATCGAGTGGATCCCATTTTATAGCATATTACAATGTAATTTAGTGCAATTTGAATGCACTTGAATATTTCTAATATATTTTTTTCTTTTTTCTTCTCTTCCCTATCAAACCTTATTACCAAACTGATTCTTAAAATAGATAAGATGGTTATGCATAAGGATATGAAGAAGTAAATGATTATAAAATAAAAAGTAAGGAAAATTTACTCATGAATTACACTCATGATTCTACTTATATTTACAAATTTTCAAATATTTCGAATATACTTATATATTTTGCCCACAATTCTACTGATATACATGTTATTAGGGATCTATGAAAGGGATCATTTGCACCCATATAATGATGAATGTGCTTAAGCCCTAATATAACTTAAGGTTGATTTACTTGAAACTAAAATTTACATCCAAATAATATATAATTTTATAGCAGTAAAAATGTTAAAAATTCATTTGAATGTGAATTTTTTAGCTAGAAAATCGTAATTAAGGAAGAACATTTTTATCATTTTACAAAGAGCTAACGGTCATTTTAATGGATCCCTAATGGTATGAATATAATTAAAATTTTAGGTAAAATATGCAGGTATATTTGAAATTTTTAAAAATTTATACGTATAAATAGAATTAAGAATAAAACTCACGAATATATTAGGAATTTGCATTCGAAAACAAGATAATTAGGCACTTAAAATTCTCACATTAGGGTGAATTCTTCATATACATATGAATTTTACCTCCAACTTCATTTGTATCCATGAACTTTAGAAAAAAAAATTTATACTCATAATTTTTTATCATAATTTCCGGTATAGTTATGTCATTAGAAATCCATTAAATAAGTCGTTAACCTTTTATAAACAACAAATATACCAAAGCCTTAATATAACTTGAAGTTGTTTTGCTCGAAATTAAAGGTTCATAATTCAATAATATATTGTTTTATAATTATAAAATTATTAAATTTTCATAATAATATGAATTTTAACTATAAAATCATAATTAAAAATTAGCATATTTGTTATTTCATAGGGGTTTAACAGCACATTTAACATATTCCTGACAACATCAATATATGTAGAATTAGGATAAAAGTTCACAAAAATAGAAGAAACGTTTTTGAAAGTTTATGGATATCGGTGAAATTAGGATAAAATTCACAGGTAAACAACGACTTTACCTGAAAAGTAGTACTTTTTCCTCTTTCGAGTTCACCGGACACCCAAGGCATTGCCGGCGGTTCCAATTTTTCGCAAAACTCAACTTTGGTGAAACCTAGTAGCAAAATCAAGATCCAACCGGTCAAGTTGTTTATTGTTATTTATATGATGTATGGATCTAAATTTGACAACTATTTAAATTATATTCCAAACATAGATGCGATGCTAAAAGCTGCTATGCAGACTTTATTATATAAAAAAATGAGGCTTCACGAGGTTCCAGATGATGTTTTAACTTTTCCTTATTTTTTAATTAGGAGGGATCATATGGGTGGGTTACTGTATAAAAGTATCATTAATAAATTGTGCTTAGACAGCTCACCGGCAGAAATGTGTAAATTTACGGTATATATTTTGTTCGAAGTTCCAAACATGGAGAAACTGGGCATCGTGTCGGGTGTAACATATCCGGAGTGCATGAGCGACTCAATTCCAAAATGGTTATGCCTTCATTGTAACGATTTAATTAATAAATAAAAAAACCAAGGCGTGTAAACTTACGGTAATACTGTCTAATACCCCAATTAAGTTTCTCAATTTATTTTATAGCTATAAGGATGGCTGGGTAAATTCCATTTTATTACCATGTTGAACATTGCAGCAGGATACGGTAGGTGAAATAATCATGCGATACCTTTGTGGTGAACGTATCTAGGAATTATTCACCATTAGTGACTGGAAGTCTTGGAATTGTTTTCTCATCAATTTTTCTTTTTTCATTTTCTTTATATTTCAAACTACGCAAGATTCTTAAATTTTGTATTTAAGATGAAAATATAATAATGTATATTGGGAATAAATAAAGTTTTATCCAAAATGGGTAAATTGAGTTGAAAATCGAAATTTTTTTTGGAAATAGTTATACAAATTTAATTCAAGAATTTTGTATGGTTTAAAATAGATTTTTTTAAAAAAATGTATTTATTATTATTGGTTAAACCTTGTTTTATAAATCACCATGTATTGATATTTGATTACACATATTGAACTTGTAATTTTTATTTTTATTTTAAGAAATTGAATTTAACTTATAATTTCCATTGAAAAAAAGAAAAAAAAAACTTAGAACTGGGCCACGACGTGGGTAAAATATGCTTGAAATCAAAATAAATGGGTAGGCATCAGTAATGTAGGATAGTATTTTTAGAAATACTATTGGATTAGAGCCCCTCTGAAATCAAACTAACATGACCCAATAACAAAGAGGGTTTGTATATAATCATAAATACCTCAAATTTTTGGAATTCACACTCTTTAATCTTTAGATTTTATTTCTGCAGCAGATGACTACTTCTCTATTCCCTCTTATTGCATGATTCTCTAATGCTATTATTGTTTAAAATAAATGACCAACATATCCTTTTAAAAATTATATCCAAACCTAAATGAATTATACTATTTTGGTCAATTTTTTGTTGGCCACTTTTTTTATGAAATTTATTGCTAAAATATTTTAAATTTTACTTAAAATATTCAAAATATTTATTAAGATATTAAAAACACGCATGACTAAATGCCTTTGGGTGCGCATTTACCCCCATTGCATCCAAGTAATGCCTACGGGTGTGCATTTACCCCCAACGCATCCAAGTGCATTTAACCCATTTTTATTTTTAAAATTTTTTTATACAAGTATTAATTTAGATGTATTTAATATGTGTATTAAGTTTTATAATATTTTGAGGTTTGTAGATATTTTTTATTTTAAAAAAATCATTAGCATTTTTGCAATTTTAAAAAATCAAAAAAATATCTACAAATCTACAAAAATGGTAAAACTTAATACATATTCTACATATATCTAAGTTAATAGTTATATAAAAAAAATTTTAAAAATTTAAAAATGAGTTTTGCACTTAGGGCATTAAATCCATTCTCTATTGAAAGAGCATTATGGATATTCATAGTCAATAAATTGATCATGTTAACTTCACATAAATAGAGAAATCCAAACTTTATATTTCTAAAACTTGCAATTGACCACTCAAAATGATTGGATACACTTAAAACTTTTTAAGAATTTTTTTTTCACTCTCTAGTCTTTACAATTATTTTATTTTCAATTATTTTTTTCACATCCTCCAATACAAATACCTCACTTTTCAATTATTTATACATAGCTATTACATAATTGGTCTATCTATTTTAATTTTATTCTCTTTATTCTTCATTTTTGTTTCTATTATATCATATTATTTTCTTTCATTTCGAAAATTTTTATATTAAGAACTTTTCTTCCAAAAGTTTTATTATTTTCCAAACATATCTAAATACAAAACTTAAATATTAAAAAGAATAAATTTTGCAAAATTAAAAGTAATAATCAAATTTATAAATATTAAAACTAAATTAATTTCAAAATTAATAATCATATTTATAATATATCTAAGTTAATCTCTTGTTCAAAAATGATTCTAGTTACGAATTTACAAAATCTTAGCATTATAAACAATATTTGTTGATGTATTTATGAGATATGTTGGAAAATTAAAATTAATAATCAAATTTATAAATATTAAAACTAAATTAATTTCAAAATTAATAATCACATTTATAAAATATCTAAATTAATCCATTGTTAAAAACTGATTCTAGTTACAAATTGACAAAAACTTAGCATCATAAACAATATTTATTGATGTATTTATGAGATATGAAAATAAGTTAATGGTTCAATGAAATATTTCAATATTATATAAAGTAAATAAGATTTAATGATTTATAAAATATCAAAACAAATTAATATAGAAATGTTAATGTTATAAATTAGTAAATATTAGTAACAATCTTATTTATCAAGATATTTATGAGACATTAAACTAAATTATTCAATGAAATATTTTAATAATATAAAACTAGTGATCAGATTTATTAAATATTAGACTAAATGTATTAATATTATAAAATTAGAATCAGATTTATAAATATCAGAATAAATTAACCCCATCCAGAAAATTGATTCTAATTGTTATCTTAATTATTACAAACTTACAGCATATTAGTATCATAAAACTAATAATGATATTTATTAATATACCTATGAGATATCAAAATATATTAATGTTTAGTGAAATTTAAACGAAAGTAAAAGTCAGATTTATAAGTTACAAAAAGTAAATCAACAAAGAATGAAAGATGCTGGCTATGGGGTTCGAACCCATGCGCACTTGTGTGCAGAAGATCTTAAGTCTTCCCCCTTAACCACTCGGGCAAACCAGCTCCGTGGCTAAACAAAATATAAAATTTAAATTATATACATTTACAACTAACGTGGATAGTTCTTCTCCAGCATCCTGTATCGATATCATACGAGTAATGAAAGCTAAAGGGGGAGATTCTGCTTATGAGGCTTATATATATTAAAAATAGAATCTGTTGATTTTTCTGATGAACCTTTTAGTTTTTGGATATTTGTGATCTAATCCATTTAGTATAACTATTTTTTGTTCATAATAGAATTAACATTTAAAAATTTATAGGACAGTGATCTTTATATTCTTATTCAAATAAGCACCAGCTCTAGCAAAAGCGTCCTTCTGTTGCAATTGTATTTTAGTATAAATTTTATAAATATTGAAATGTGACTCCAGCTTATTTTAAAATTCTATTCAAATTCAAAAATAACTCATCTCGTTCATATCCTCCAGCCACGAAGTTAATCTGCTAGGTATTCATATATTTTCTGCAACTTTTTATTTCACCCAACTTAAAAAGTTATAAAATCCCGTGTAAATGATAAAAAGCTATGTATATAAAATATTTACATGTCATTCCCGCAATATTTAACCGTATACAAAATTATATACAATCAACCTTGAAAGCCTCAAAATTCTATTTAGTATATATTTATCTTATACATATAATATAACAACCCGGCCATAAGGGTAACATGCTCCATTATAATTAATTGGCTTCTGAAGTTTTTAAACTTCTATAATAATTTATATAGATATTTTATATTATATACCATCCATTTTTGAAGATTATGACTTCCGTAAATATACAGAACATTGAATTGTGCATACGCAGCTATGTATATTATATATTTAGTAAAAAGTGATGATGGTTCAGAAGCTTTCAGTTATCAAAAATATATAATATAATGTTATATAAATAACATCCGTTCGGTGGTTTTAGACTCCACCAACAGAGAAAGTTCCGTGTGCGCGCGCGCACAGACATATATAAAGAACGGTCGTAGATATAAAATTAAGTTAAACTCATAAAAATAACCCATTTAATCAATGCAAAGTTTATATACAACGCAATAAATTCAAACTAGGCCAATCCCTTACAAAATCTGACATCTATTAAATTATATAATATCTAACTATGCTCAGCATACTTCCAAATTTCATAGAATTTCTAATAGACAAAAATTACTAAGTCACAAATAATATTTCATCACAATCATCATTCTGTCCAATCATTTTCTTATTACTAGCCATGCCATTGCGAAACTATATAACAAATAATTTCCACATATTATCTTCAAAATAACTTAAGTAATACCACATACGTGGCTTCAAAAAAAATTTTAATTATTATTTCACTTATTTTTTATAGAACCCACGAAGAGATTTTCTAAATAAAAATAATTTTTTTCCTTTTCAGTCTCAATCTACAACAAATTCTTCCTTTCTCAAACTTTCTTCGTTCACATTTTCTTTTCTCCCAAATCTCTTTCCATCTATACATCTCCACTTTCCCAACTCCTACTTAATTGCAACCTCCCCTTATTCTCTCTAACAATTTAATTTTAAAATTTAAAATTTAAAAATCATATCTTATCTCTTTTTGGGTCCCAAATAGTTATCTGCTAAAAAAAAATTATCTAATTTTACTAAGATGTAATTCGAACCCACTATCTCAAATTTACTTGCTACATTTCTAACTATCTTAGCATTTCGATAATTTGTTAATTTAAATTACAAATTAATTTAGATAAATATATATGAGATCCTATTTTTCTTAAAATCATATTTATCCACCTTAGTTAATAAGTCAAAGTTAATTAGTCAATTTGGCCACCCCAGCTATTTTTACTGACTCATCGGATGGTTAAAAATTCAACGTACCACAGCAATATGTCACGCTAAGTCAACATATTTAAGTCGTGTTATTACACGGTATGTTTTGGAATCCAGAGTTGCTGTTGAGGCTGAAGTACGAGGAATTGGAGGCGGCGACCGAGAATTTCTATACCCAGATCGGGTTGGGCAGATTTGGGGCCATGTACAAACGAACATTGCCAAATAAGACGCTAGTTGCTGTGAAGGTGTTGACCCATATTGAGATTCAAGAGGAGAGAGTTCTGCATAGAAATTGCCATAATTGGGAACATTCACCATGTCAATCTTGTCATGCTGTGGGGGATTCTGTGCTCAAGGACAGCAAATGCTTCTGGTCTATAAGTACATGAACCACGGATCGCTCGATTGGTCTCTGTTATGGCAAGGACCTGTTTTGCAGCGGAAGAATTTGCTGCTCAGAATGGCGACGGAGGAGACCGTGCTCAGCGAAGACCTCCGCTGCAGCAGATCACGGGAGGAGATAGCACAACAGTAGCAGGCAGCTGTTGGTGGCGGCGACGCTGTTAGTCACCAGTAGGAGATGTGGGATGGGTAGTGTTGTTGCTGAGTAGAGATTGTGTGGGGTGGCGCTGGCGATGAGTTTCCGCCCACGCTAGCACAGTGGTGCAGCAGCACTGCAGCAGGCGACGAATGAGAGCAGTTTGGGCATTTTTGGAATTAAAAAAAGAGGCGAGAATTTGAGCAAAATACGATGAGTGCGAGCACGCGGAATTAGCGGCGAAATGTTTCGGATGTTTAGTAATTTTCAAAATGTTACCAGTACGGAAGGAATAATGGTTAAAGGTTACGGATTTGCTGAAAGTTTTCCCTAATTGATTGAAAATTTACTATATTTATTACATTTAATATTACTTTGTATTATTTTGAAATTTTTTATTTTTCTATAAAGTAACTTCATAGTTATGTGAATGGATTTAAATAATTTTCAAAATTTATATATTAATATATATTTTTAAGCAAATTTGTATCATGCATATCTTTGATTTCGATGAAAGTTAGTCTCTTAGTTAAGTAAATAATGTTAAATATAATGACAAAGTAAATTTTTTAATAATGATAAAGATATTAATAATAAAAAAGTACATGAAACTACTTGTATATAATCTAATTTCAATGATGGAATAAAGGAGTAATGATGTTTTTATTACCCACATAAAATATCAGCTCAAAATAAAATTTATAATACAAATAGGGACTAGAAATGACCTTTATAGAGTAATCATATTACACATTTGCTCTTATGCTTTAAACACGATAAATAATTATTCACCCCCTAATAAATATTTTATTTATATTCTTTTAATATTTTAAAATCATAATTGTTATAAAATTTATTATAATTATATTTTACAAATCATGTGCTGAGAGTTGATCAATTTTCTTAAAAATTTATATTAATGATATAAATAACATTTCGTTTTAAAGAACTAGTGTTTTTTTGTCGTCGATGAGTTTTTGATATTCTAAAAACGATATATTAAAATTTCAGGAATTCAAAGAAATGGATTGCCCGTCTAGCTCAGTCGGTAGAGCGCAAGGCTCTTAACCTTGTGGTCGTGGGTTCGAACCCCACGGTGGGCGAGTTATTTTTTGCCACTTTCTATACCAATCGGGGTCATTATCTTATTTCCGAATGACTTCATCTGGAAAATTGGATGAATATATTTATTAAAAACATGAGAACGACCTACACATTCCAGAGAATGAGACATGGAATTGCTAACATGGTCTTAGACTTATAGTTGTGGTTTTTCAAAATTTCTTAGGTTCCAAAAAATAACTCTAAAAATGGTTTTTCTCGGATTGCAATCCAGTGCACCGAGTCTACTTACCTTCAATACACCTGAGTGCTTAAACTCATTTTAATTTATTTTTTTATTTTTGTGAAATTTTTTTATATAAGTGTTAATTTTAAGTATATTTAACATGTGCATTAATTTTTACCATTTTTATTGTATTTTAAATATTTATTTTTATTTTTGAAAATAATCCTTTATTCTTAAGAGTAAATTAGAATGGAGGGTAACAAGTGCTGTTCGATAAGCCTACACATTAAACTCTTGAACTACATTTTCTTTTTTTTTTTGAAACTAATTGAGCCACATTTAATTACCGTAATAAAATGTCAGAAACTCATAACTAACCTACCAGCCCAGAGGATTAAGTCAATTATGCTTCATGCATAGTGATGAACAATGTAAAAAAAATAAAGTTAAAATGAAAAGGGTAATTGCATAAAAAAATATTAAAAAATGATTAAAATTTAAATAATAATAAGAAAAAGTAGGATAACCAAGTAACTAAAAAGTCAAATCTTTAGTGCAATATTTCTTTCTTTTAAACTTTTACATGTTACCAACCGACTTGACAGATAAATTCTCAATCCTTGATTGGAACATACATTCATGTTGCAAATTTTACATTTTTTCGATAATTATTTATATTTTCAACTATGAATCTTACATTTATTTGATGGTTAAAACCATCTCATATCCTGTCGATATTAGTCAATTTTCATTTTCTTTCATTTGATGTTCCAACTAAAAGACAAACATACAAAGGTTGAATATCCCTAGTCACGTTTCAATGCACATTAAAATTTTAATGAAATTTTTTCTAAAACCATTAATTTAAAGTGTATTTAACTTATTTATTAAATTTTATTATTTTTAAAGATGCTTACATAGATTTTTTGATTTTTAAAATATGAGTATTTTAGTTTTTAAAAAACTGACTAAAATTCTCCTATTTTTTTACATATTTCTAAAAATGGCAAGATTTTAGTTTATAGATTAAACATACATAAATTAATAATTTTTTTAAAAAAATTTTAAACATGGATTTCGCACCCAAATATACTAAAATTTTGATACATTCAAATACATTGTAACATTACACGAACATCCCAAGGCTGTCATTTGACTCATTTCCAGGCTAAGGCATTCATATTTAGAAAGACTACAGGCTATTGAGTTAGCTAGCTAGCCATACATGGCATGGCCTTTAGAAACATAACCGTTATGTCCCATCTTATGCAACTTGGTTTAATTCACAAATGATTTAGCCCCACATTCGTCTAATACAATTCCAATGTTGGGGCAAATGAGGAATCAATATATGTCTCTCCTATGGAATTCTGTTTCTTATGAGTCATGATCAATGCCTTACCCAAATCTAATTTTCAACACAAACACAAACCAACATCTTTTAAAACCATTTCTACATAACAGAGACGTTTGCATTTCTTTTGTACTTGCTAATTTCTTGTGCTACCCTACACAAAGACCTATCATTGGGTCTAAGATCTTCTTCTACCTGATCTCTTTGAGTGCCATCCAGAATCAAAAAGTTCTAGGATCAGATCATCCTTAGGATTTGCCTCTTTATGGTCAGTCCTGCTTTTTCCTGCTTTTTGGGGCGCTTTAAGCGCAGGAAGCTGATTATCACTCTCCTTCTTTGCAATTTTCTCTGCTGCAGGCGACAACTCCTCATGCATACCTTCCACAGGCTTTTTATTGCCATTGTCATGGGACTTCTTGGCTATCCCTGTATCCTTCTGGGCATCTTTGGCATCGTCCGAGATGGTGGATATCTCTACTGGATCAAGTTCATGGATTGCTATCTTCCTTGACATGATTATCTTAGTATCAACATGTATTGCATCCCTGAAGATGAATGGCTTCTCAATGTGAAAACGATCGGCAGCCTGCAATACTTTTGTCGCCCATGACTTGTTCCTAGCATCTTTATCATCTCTGAAGATGAATTGCTTCTTGATGTGATCATTATCATCAGAAAAATGTTTTTCTATCAGCCCCATTATGGTTTCGGGCTGTTGCGGTTCGCTGATAATAGTCATCTTCTCTATTGTTTGCTGCCTCTCAAGGTGGTTCGCGCCTTCTGGATTCTCCACTGGTGGTTTACAAGAATGATCAGGATAACTGCTGTCCATGATAAGCCCTCTTTCCTCTTTTCCAAAGCTGGTGTCCAATTCCATTAATGAAGAGATCAAGAAATCCAGTCCCGTACTCACATGTGTTGTGGCCCAATTGAGAAATGGCAGCCCGTTAGCAACAAGCATCGGAAAATGATCTATGATGTAATCTAATTTTTCTGGTAGGGCCTCAGAAATGTCAGCAACCATGTGGATCTTGTCAAAGAGAAAAGCCAAAGGTGGGAAGAGGCATTCTGCCACATCCTCAACGGCTAGGATTTGGTCATCAGCAAAGGACAGGAATGTGAGCCATTGATGTAGCATGGTGTATGCAAAAGGGCTAGCAAGGGAACCCACTTTCCCCACAAGGAACCCAACAGGGCCATTCGAATCTTCGCCCCTTCTGTAAGCTCTGTAGGCTATGTTTAAGAAGGCTATTCCCCAGCTAGAACAGAGTTGGTGTCTGTGACTTCTTGATCTTGCTCGGTATTCCTGAGAATTTTATAAGAATGACATGCAAGCAATCAACATTTAAAGGGCATAAAAGGTAGGAGTGCAACTCGAGCTCATGAAATTCATATTCTTCTCAATCCCTGCTCTTTAACTCTATTTATAAAATGCTACCATAATCCTAATTTTATTTCTAAAACCTAAATGCGGACTATATTTTTAAAAATTAAGTTTAGGTTAAGTTTCAGGTTAAAATTTAAGTCAATAAATTTAAGTTTTATTGAACAGTGATAAGTTTAGAATTTTATATGAATATATAATAATAGCAAATTATATAAGTAAATATAATATAATATAGTCAAACTATATATTGTTTAGAAAATATAACAATATAAAAAATATTTCCAGAAGAAAATTTAATATAAAAAAAAGATAAAGAAAGAAAATAATGAACATAAAAGTAATTGATAGAAATAAAAAAAATAAATATAAATGAAAATGATATACTTCATTTATGATGTAATTATAACATGCCAAACGAGTTTTCCAATATAAACATAAATAATATAAAATTCACAAATGGAAAGAAAGATTGTTTAGATATTATATATATATATATATAATATTTTATATATAAAATGAAAAATTGGGCTTGGGTTTACTTAAACCCTTACCCTATCATATTTAAAAATTGAATTCTTCGGGCTCGAGTTGTAAAAGAAAAAGTTCTAACTCCGTTCGAATTCTAGCCTACGTTACACCCCTACTAAAAAGAGAGAAAAAGAAAGAAAACAGTTCTACGACACTGCTCTACCTAATGAAATTCATACAGCAATTGGATGGCACATCACCCCTTTGATTGGGTGATCTTGAATAAATGTATAGAAAATGACAAATAGGGGCTGATTTCATTTGTTTCTTCAGCCATACGTGTGAATAATCGTCTTCATACATTGGAGATCTCATTTTTGTTGTCACTATAAAATTGATGAAAATCACTTGTCATCTGTATCCTATCGCACGACTGCTTGTTCTTTCATGTGCTAAATGCCACCATAACATCGAAAATTAGTGTGTAATCTTTTGATTGCAGGATTTAGATGCATATCCGAGAACACTTGAACCATTTTATTAACAGATCAATCATAGAAGACAGATTCCAACAGTTAGATTGGAACATTTCATGATAACCCTGTGTTGGGATCTTGAGGCCGGCTTTAGTTTTTTTTTCACCATGTAAAATGGTAGTTCAAGAAAAAGCTTAAATGAGAGTAGTATTATTTGTTCGTTAATTATAGAAAAGCAAAGCCACTATTTTGAAGAAACCTACTGCATAGTCACAGACCAATTTAGAGAAAACATGCGATTCCATGCACCTGGCCTCATGGGAGCTCCTACAAGGCCGGCCCATTTTCATGTCTATGTGTGTATAAAACTATTATCCTAAGTGTATCCAAATTACATACCAAAATTTACAACTTTCGGAATTTTTTTTTTTTTAAAATTTCAACACAAACAGCAGTGTTTGTCATATCATGGACTAATCAATAATATAGCTTTTCAAATCCCATGTTAAATTAATGGCGTAAATGAAAGAACAGACCAAAAGGAACTAATTGTTTACCTTCGAAGAAGAAATAATTATACCTTTAAGTTAAAATCTCTTTGTTTATTAAATCAAAAGAGCAAAGAACTGAAGCAGGGGAAAGCCATTTTGATCAATATGCAATTAAACAAGGTACAATGCAAGCACAAAACAGAAAGGAGAAACCACTCAAACGAATTGGGAAGAAAGAGCATAAAAATAAGTTCAAGAAACTTAAACAGGAAGATGTAATCCATACCACGATAGGCAACGATCCATCATAATCTGCTGCAACTTCCATCGATTTTTAGTTTTTTTACAACAATTCGACCAAACCAAAACACATTAGCCAAACACCACTGCCATGAAAAAGAAAAAAAATAGTCCCCTCTGCAGCCCAGCTTGCTTTACCTGGGATGTGATGGATAGAGAGCTGCGGACGAAGAAAACGTAGGGCGATGCGGATTGAATTTCGCGTAGTAGTAGAACTCCAGCGTCGTTTTTTAACCAGAAATAGAATGTATAGGACAATGTATTCTTGCATGCGATTTTGACAAATGCACCGGTCTGTTTTGCGCACTTTAACTTGTCTGCAGTTTTGTTTCTCATGACCAGTTCATGCATGCACGTGCCGCTCACTCCTCGCCGCTTCTCGGAGCTCCTATGAGAGCATTGGTAAAAGGCATCTCGAATCCAGGTCTTGCAGGACCAATCCAATCAATCGGTCGACCGTTCCTGACCATTTGATACATGCATGTTTATGCGACGACTTCACCTGAAGAGAATGGTTCGATGTCGTGATGGGACTGATGGCCCATGCCTGAATCAGTATAAACCGTCCAAAACCAAGAGAAGTCGATCAAAATGCCCAACCAAATCCATAAAATGGTGGGAAAGTTTCGTTGCTGCATATATCCAAAACGGACACAAATGGAAGTCGATGAATCCTCCTGTACATATATATAATACGCTTGTCACCTAGGTAATTTAGAAAATGTTTGGGAATGAATAAAACTTTTGATGAAAAATTTTGAAGAGTAAAAGTTGTCAAATTATGTGATATGATATGAGTAATGATGAGAAATAAAGATGATAAAATTAAAATAAATAAGTTAATTGCATTTTTAGTTGTACAGAAATGATTGAAAAGTAGGGTAATTGTATGAAAAAATGTGAAAAAATATTAGAAACTATGACAATTATAGAGAGTCAAAAGTTTTAGATTAAAAAATTTTAAGTTGACATTTTTTTTTTATTGCCAAACACACCCTTAATCCCGAATTAACCATAAATGACATCATTTTATGTTGTTGGCGACTTATTAGTTCCCCTTCTTTTCTCACCTAATTTAATTATTGAAATTGTTATTTCGAACAAGTGCACCATGCAATTGAATACAGTCCAACCCAACAATTAGTCCATGACATTATCCCATAGCTGGACAAAGAGCAGCCTGTACGTAAACAGCCCACTCTCAGACAATCACAAAAGGAATATGAGAGAGGTTCCCTACATATGGACTACATTAACGACACCGAGTCTCACATCCCAATCCTAGCCCTGAGTCACCGTCATGAAATCCGTGCAAATACCCATCCAAATCATTTGCAAGTGGAGCATATCACGAATTAAAAATGTTTAATATATATTTTTGGTATAGTTTGGAGAAGAGACTAGTGCATTTGCATTATTGGAAAAACCCAAGCTCCATCCACGATCATGGGGCAGAAAGTTGTAGAAAATATCACTAGTCTAGCCCTCCTAGGATCGTAGGATCGTTTGAATAGTTGCATGTTAGAACTCATAACATCAGCCAAGGATTCAAAACATTAATTCGAAATGTAGGAGGAAGGCTTGAAACACTAGTAGTTTCCCCATTAGTTCGAGAAAATATGCTAAAATGAGAAGACTGAAAGACTTTCATAGAAAAAGTTTGATCGGTGCAAGCCCATGTGTGTAGAGTAACCCACTATTGACAAACATTGGATGGAAGCATGCAAGCCTAAACCATCCACCATTTGAAACATGGCAAATCCTACAGAGGGAGAAACTAGTCAAAATGTATGTATCGGTTGAATCATAAAAATAGAACTCTTGGAAATCTAGTTTGTCCTCTCATAGACGACCAATGACAGCCTCCACTTCTGCTGGTGAGTAGAGATGGTAAGTTGGAGCCACCTTCGCAATGTCGACATTATTTGGGGTCACCTGACAAAATGATCCAATGTGATTAGAAGAGATCAAGCTGAAAATAATTATTATATCGACAATGAAAAAGCTTTTAGGGCCTTTTACGAGGTTGGTAATATAAAAGAAAGTATGCATTCCCAACCAAATGCAACTACAACCACTACAACCATAAGCATTTGGAGACGCCATAAAGAGGTTCATGTTGTTAACATTTCCTTGGAACTATGTTCTCCACCCAAATACTTCTAAAGCTGCAAACAGGATACATAAGAATTATAACTAAAAGTTGACTTACTTTTTCCTCCATCACTTGCTTCAAGATGGAAAGAGCTATAGTCTCAGCTTCTTGAAGAGTTAAATCCTGCCAAAAACCACAGTCCATTTGCCACCATCAAATTCATTTCTATTAAATGAACATTAGCAAAGAACACAAATTATTTTGAGAAACATCACTGAACTCATTAATTCAATTAAGGAACTCTAATAAAAACAAAAGCTTGCAAAAGCAGTATTGGCTTAAATTTCCACTAAAAGAAAGAAAGGTCAGAAGGTTAGCAAGATAAAGTAAAACTATTGGCTTCCTTTTCCATGAGATAAAAGAAAGATCGACCAGTCAGCTGAACATTTAGGCCAACTGTTTATCGGAATGGGAGTCAATCAGAGTTGAGGACCTCTGGCTCCCATTGGCATGCAAAGCATACATGAGCAGCAATCAAACTTCTTTTTTTTTTTTCCTGAAGGGAAAGCAGCAATCAAACTTAGTTTGATGGATCTCTCTTTTAAAATCTACAAGCATGCCATAGGACCTCCTTTCACACCACAAACTTGATAGACCTTTTAAGCATTTCTGCCAAACATCTGGTTGTAACAGGTCTATGATTAGACACCCTAATCTCTAGCTCTTGAGCATTTTATAGCCACCTTCCATATCCTTTCTTGACTGTCTCCCATATTTTTATTAATGACCTCTCAGATTTACCTGAAACATGTGGGCATGTGTGTGTGTGTATGAGACATGATCCAGTACATTTATATGTACTGTAAATTATGGTACATTTAGCTCAAAATGGGCCCCATCTTCATTCAAATGCTTTTAATACTTTATACAATCATTTATCAATGTATAAATTATGTCTAAGATAATTCAAATGTTGAAAAAACAACTTTAAAATTGTTATTTATATCAAACTAATTTCTTATATTGATTTTCTACTATTTTAAGACAGGACTCATACACATCCAATTGGGACGAAAATTAGTATGCTAATAAAACAAACAATTCTAAATACAATGAGTGAAATAAATTATAATTTGATGATCACTTGAGGCCCATTTTGAGTCGAATATACCACAGCCTATGATACATGCAAATGTACATGATCCTCTCTCTCTCTCTCTCTACACACACACACACACACACACACACACAGAAAAATAAAATTCAAGTGCAACTTTATTGCACCGCAGTTATAGTGCAGTTATCTTAAAATGGGCCCCATATGATCATAAGATTAAAATCTACTTCACCTATTGTATTTAGAATTATATATTTTATTACCATACTAATTTTCATCCCAATTGGATGTGTATGGACTTCATATGAAAATGACACAAATTCAACGTAATAAAATAGTTTAATGTAAATAACAACTTTAAAGTTGTTTTTTCAACATGTAAATCATTTGCTATAAAATTTATATATGAATAAATGATTGTATAAAATATTAATATATTTAAGTACATGTGGAGCCCATTTGGGGCCAAATGCACTGTTAATTATGGTGTAGCTTCACTGCACAGGAAAGGTTCTCATATATATATATATATATATAGAGAGAGAGAGAGAGCTGTTCCGGTGCAGCGTCACTGCACCGGAACAGCGGTACAGTGGCCCAAAAATGGGTTCCACATGATCATGAAATCATGATCTACTCCACCCATTGCATTTAGAATAATGTATTCTATTACTATACCAATTTTCATCCCAATCAGATACTTTAAAGTTGTTATTTTCATCAAAATATTTTATTACGTTGGATTTGTACC
>JAXCLR010000001.1:49657208-49668131 GCA_035584095.1 Annona squamosa | reverse complement strand
TTTAGAATTGTTCACTTTAATAGCATACCAATTTTCATCCAAATCCAACATGTGTGCAGTCCCAATCTTAAAATGGTACAAAATCAACGTAATAAAATAATTTAATGTAAATATCAAGTTTAAAGTGGTTTTTTCAACATCTAAAACGTCTAAAATATGATTTATACTGGATAAATGAGTGTATAAAATTTCATTACAATCTAATATATGTAAGATCCATTTTACAGCGGACTGCACAGGATCGGGTATCATATATATATATATATACCACGGCGGTGCCAATAGGTGGTACAATCTGGTGACATTTATAATGCCGGTATGATATAAAAACTTGTGATGTGTAGATGTGATAATTACATTGGTCCTCTTGAAAAGTGGAGATTTTACTGTTTTTTCTTGAAATGGAGGTATTTTAGGAAGATTCCCACCATGAGATAAAAGTTGTGAAATCGTAATATTAGTTGTCATAATTAATATATAAAAATATCAATAAAAAATGGTTGCGTGTTTATTTTTCTAAACTCTAGTGCACGTTGGTTTCTCCGGCTAACAGAACACAACCAACAATAATCTACTAAAGTGACATTTAACGGTCGAAATATATATCCATATATCTAAAAATATTCCTATGACTTGCGTTAGGTTGGCGAGCGATAAATCTTGACATTTTCATTTCTTTTGTCATTAATAATTCCTATTGATATCGTAGCTGTCCAAGGCACGAGAACGTGACATGCATGCCCTGGATACATGCAACAACGATGGGATTCATCTAGAACTAGCATCGGATCATGGCAAAGAACTCAATCAGAAGTGATTAGAATACTTTCATATTAATAATATCCTTCTAATTTTACTAAAATAAAAAGGTAATTAGAATACGAACCATTTACACATGCTAGTATATTAACAATATCCCAATGAAGTCATATTTCCCTGCGATAATGCACCTCAATTGTAAAAAAATATATACATAATTTTTTTTAAAAAAATCGTCGTTTGGTATGGAATGCCAACTAATTCTTTATTTATCAATAAGTACATTTCGTACTAATTTATTTATCTAATAGGAACTAGGCCTCATGTGATTGCAATAATGCACATAAATTGCAACATTTTTTATTTTTTTTTGCAATTTGTACCTAATAAATGAATTAATAAATTTCATTCATTATCTAGGTGTTCCACAATATTAAACTTGGAAGTTGGAAGACTACAACAAAGTATATTTTTTAACCTTTATTAGCAAGAAAAAAATCTTTATCGGTAAGGAAAATGCATATTGAAGGGGAAAATTTTTCATAGTTATGATGATGATCATGCTTTTATAGGTGAGATTTTTTATTATTATTTTTTGTTTGCTTTTGGTAATGCTTCCATAGGTAAAGAAAATTTTCCTTCCTTATAATATATTTTAGCAACTAAATTATAAACTGGTTGCATGAATACAAAAACCATGAATTATTGACAACCAAATTTCTTTTTAATACTTTCTATATGGAAACGCTACATATTATTAGTAACCAAATTTTTCTTTAATAATCAAATTTTAATTTTTTTTGAGAGAAAATTTTAATTGTCAAAAGTCAAAATTTTTGTGGACTAGTACTTCCGTGGAAATTAATTTGCAGCTTGTTGATGGATGGCCGCAAACAAGCATTGGCAGATGGCCCCGTTGACACCTGTCTGTCTAGTCAAAACTTGAAAGAGTGAGCTCAAGTTGAGCGTTCTATAAAAATTTTCATGTATTAATAAACTAATGATTGATTAAAAGTGGATTAGTTGATCATAACTAATTAATTATTTTTGCTGATGTCTTCGGAAGTAGCTCACTAGTCATCAACAGTTGATGATTCCGTGGCTGTGCAACGCAAGATTTGGCTTTGGGCGAATCATAGCATATATGCCACGTCTCTTTAATTAATTTAAAGACTCTCTAGATTTTCACGTTATATATTTCACGTGCAGAGATGAGAAATTAACGAGTTTGTGATGGTTACCTAAATTGTTGTCAAACCAATTAATTACGTGAGGACTGGATATTGCGCTCTAAAATCGAAAAAATATGGAAAATGTAGTATTTACTTTTAGATTGTTTTATAGAATTTTCATCCCGCACGTAAATCATTTATAGGAAATATAGAAATTAATTTTAGTATTCAATTCTGTCACTCTAAATTCCTAATCATAAAGATGTTTGAATTCTCTTGATTTAATTTTTTTCAAAAATAATTATATTTGGACTAGAAGAAGAGAACTTCTGAAGCTATTAACTTTTAAGAAAATACTCACAATTAAAAGATCAAATATTAAAGGAAAGTAATCGAAAATTTTGCACATGTATAATTTTTTATGATATTTATTATTTAATATTTCTAATTTTATTATTTAAAACATATAAATATTATTTTATTCCTATAGAGTATTCAATTTGAGATACCTGAGATTAAGTTTTCTTCTATCGCTCTTGACTTTATTGACTATTATTTGATTTAAGAATTTAACGTAAAAATCTAATTTAATATTTGAAATTAGGTAAGATGAAATATAATAGAGAATAAATAATTTAATTCTTCAAACTTAAAAAAATTAATATAGGAAATTATCTTAAGATTTCTTAAATCAGATAGTAAGAATAAAGCAATAACCTTTTAACAACAAATCAAATAACACAAGAAAATTTAAGGGAATATTTTTAAAATTACATAGTAACATATAGAATTAAAAATAATAAACTAAAAACTAAAAACAAGATTTTAATTGTAACTATATAAACTAAAATTATACTCTTATAATAACTATTTTTCAGTTTTTTTTTATGATAACCGCCTATCGGTATTCAATTATTCTGACTACAAATATGAGCACGCTCAGTGCCATGTGAAAATCTAAAACCAGCTGGGTACCCACGTGGCATGTTATGATTTGCCCCACAATAAAGTTTGTGTTGCTCAGCCACATACGATCCGGTCTCCCAATTCATACACGAAAAGACTAATTTGGAACGACCAAAGTGGATGGTGTGAGCATGCAAGGGTAGAATGCGCAGGGTTTGAATTCATTTGCCTCATTCAGGAAAAAATACCCATTGCAATGGCCTTTGTCCTTGCAGCAAAAATCCAACCCTGGATCATTTGCACGTATGCTTAGACGTGAAACCTTTATCATCACATCTTTAATTTTGTAGACGAGTGACAAATTCTACTTTCTTGTGTATTATTATACACCTTTATTTTAAGGGTCCACTTCTAGCAAACCGGTTAATAGAAATAATTGGTTAAATAGACCATGCAGGCTGATCACGGTGTGAAATCCACTCCGTTTTATCGCCTTTAAAATCCTTCGTTTAGCTAGGAAAATAAAGTAATTTCGTTCAAATTTAAAAAGTTCATCAACCCCACTTAATAAAGGGGTATCAACATCTATGCTAACAAAAAATAAAATTATTTTATTCATGCTAACGATTTTGAAAATCTTTCATTCATGCCAATATTTTTTTAAAATCAATTCATTTCATGCCAAAATTGATGTTTGTTATTAGATTTACAGTTTAAATGAATCATGAATGTACAAAAATGCCCCAATTTGCTAAGATTAATCATGGTTATGTCTTTGAGGCATTCTTGCAAATACTTTTAAAATTTAACCCATTTAACTTTAAAATTTAGCAACAACACTCCATATGGGCATGAGTGAATTAATTTAAAAATTGTTGTCATGGATAGAATACTTTTAAAATTGTTGATATTAAATAAAAATGATTTAATTTTTCATCGGCAAAGATGCTAACGCCCCTTTCATAGATGCATAAAATCCATGTAAGAAAATTATTTGATATATAAATCAATTTCGGAGATGTTAATTCAGCATTTAAACCATCTTAAACATTTTTCCTTTATGGATAAATGATTTTATAAATTATTATAATACTTAAATGGATGAATGGTTTTATAAATTATTATACATTTTAATGCATTTGTGGTGGGCCCTAATACTTGGATTGAAATAATTTTTGGTGCTATCATAAAAATAAAATAAATGATTTTAAACAATATAATGAATTTTGATTTTGCCATCGAAGCAGGGTCCATGAAAAAGGTTCCAACAAAGTTAGGTTCCCAGGAAAACTGGTTCCTTTCCAGTAGTGACCTTTTTATCTTATGCCCTTTTCTGATAATTACATTTTGCTTCCAAAAGTCAGTTCAGCACTGGAATCTATGTTTTAATTTTTGAGGTTCGAACCGAATCTCCATACATTTATGATCAGAAAAGTCAATTCTACATCAGGTTTAGAAATGCTAACATGACAAATAAACAACAAAAAAACAATTTATGCTCAGTAAGCTCAGGTATATATAAATCTTGCAATCATCTTCTTGCGCGAAAACTTTCAGGGGGGCATCTTTCAATTCCCATATACCCCAACAACGCACAAACAATTTTTTAAAAAGATCTTCAAATGACGTAGATCATGGTTAATTAGAATCTCCTAATTGGATTGGCACATAACCAACTGATGTAGACCTTTTGGTGATAGACATTTGATCATATATACAATATCCTTACTTTTTCTTATGTTCGTTGTTTTCAATTATTTTCTGGGTGCAAAATTCTGTCTGTGCTCTGCTAGATCGAACTGGCTTGGCTGGTATTGAGAGACTTAAAATCGAATGATTCTCAATGATACTCAAAAACTTCCATCAGAAAAGACAATTAGAATTTTTAAAAGTTATTGATAGATATGTCTTTGAACCACCAAAACACTTCCTCAATGAAATTTATTCAACATCGTTTTGCAGTTTTTATCCCCTTGTCCATCTACGCAGGAAAATGTATATATATATATATACACACACCTAATCTCAGCTGAGGCATGAATAGGCAAGCGATTTCTCCTCAATGAGCTCATTTGCTGTGGCATCCATCTTCGCCCTTGAAAATTCATCAATCTTGAGACCTGAAATTGGAAAAGAACTTTTAAAGAACAGAAAATAAGCAACTCTTGGGAAAATTTTGAAAATGTGAGAGAGTAATGTGATATGATAGGAGTAATGATTAGTTGTAAAAAATATATATATATAATAGTCGTATGTAAATATGTGAAAAAATAATCGAAATATAGAAGTAATAATAGAAAAGGCAGATAGTTAAATAATTAAATATGTAAAATTATATCAAAAGATATGTTGAAAGGAGTGAAAAGGATTTTTTTTAAAAAAAAAAATCTTACTAAAAGGACCCTTAAAACATTTTTTGAAGAGAAAAAAAAAATCTAATGAATAAGACACAACTCTCCAATTTCCTAGTATAGAACAACTTGCCCTGTACAATGGACCATTCTCCCTTTTCACAAGTGACCGGGAAGGAGTAAATAAGACCCGGAGGAATGCCGTAGGATCCATCAGAGTAGACTCCCATTGAAACCCATTTGTCCTGGAAAGCAGAAAAAAAAAAAAAAAAGCAGAATATGTCGCGTGTCGTGAGCATCAGACAATAGCATTTGGACAGAAAGAAAACAAGACAATCGATCAAGTTAACCTTAGGAGTGCCAAGAACCCAGTCGCGTATGTGGTCACAAGCAGCACCTGCAGCAGATAGAGCACTCGAAAGCTTGCGGGCTTTGATGATGGCTGCACCCCTTTGCTGTACAGTTGTGATGAACTCACCCTTCAACCTATTGCAGCATTGAATATTTTAAGTGAACCACGTTAACAATCGACAACAAGTCTGATAGAAAATTCATCTCCCGAATATGTTTCATAAGAATGACCTTAGGGATAAAATGCAATAGCCTTTCTAATTCTACATTCACATGTCTTGATCCATGTCTTTGGCCTATGATATTCATTATCAGGAGCAAAAAGCAAAGAAAATTTTGGATGGCTATACCATTGATCATTAGCAACAAGCTCCTTGACATTCTTTACTCCACTAGCAGTCGTGACAGTGGCATGATTGACATCCGGATACTGAGTTGAAGAGTGGTTTCCCCATATAATAACGTTCTTCACATTGCTGACCTCCACATTCAACCTTTCAGAGATTTGCCCTAGAGCTCTGTTGTGATCAAGGCGAGTGAGGCATGTGATGTTCTTCTCTGGAATTGATGGGGCAAATTCCCTCAGAATGAGTGCATTAGTGTTCGCCGGGTTAGCAACAACCAGCACCTGCCAAGATGATGTATTCCTCAGAATATTGTAAAATCCATGCTTTAGAAGTAGGGCTCCACTTCTATGTAACTGTGTTGAAACAGCAGAAGAATGAAAACCAACAAATGAAAAACTGAATGGAAAACAACTTGAGGAATAATGTTGAAAACTATAAAATACAAAATTTAATGTAAAAGTGTCATAATAGTTGTCTAGGCAGAATTACTAAACCTCCAAAATTATTAAAACATAATTGTCTTGGTATACAATCAAACCATAATTTATAGTTTCTTGGCAACGTTGCCAAAATACTGATTGACCATATTTTCATGTAAGCCAGTCACCACTCTCTTTTTCATTTTCAGTATAAAATGTTCTTGCCAATAATGCAACCATGAGCCAATTCTCAAGTAGCCACTAGTATTTCCTTAGCCTAGCAAGACTCCAAGATGATGAAATGTATGGTTTAAATTGACCAAAAGAACAAACAACAATGATGAGACTGAAGGTTGTGAAAAACTGTATCCTCTGCAAAATTCAGCAAATCCAAAGCTTGTTTCTGATAAGAGACGAAGATCGCAAACTTTTTACACATTTGCCGTACATGTGTGAGATCCTTTTGGCCTATTGGATGGTTCCCCTGCGGCCCAACAACCAGGCCTCCCTCTCTTGTCAGTTTCTCCACAACATCCAAAACAAGTACAGAACTTAAGAAAATTTTGCTAAGTCACTTAGCCATTCCCTTCGAATGAGAAGTCTGGCTTTGTGCCATAGGCACTGCAGGCCTAACAGATACAAGTATGGCGAACTATGCAGCATTTATATTCTATCTGATTCACCTAGAATCATCCAGGATTAGCAAACGTCTCTATTGTGAACTTCACCACCGAATAGTAATAACACAAAGAATTAGTAGACAAATAAAAGACTCCATCACCTTGCAGTTTTTAGCTGCATGCTTCTCCAGTGCTGCAGCTTGATCTTTATAGATGGACACGTTTTTGGACATCACATCTTTCCGCTCCATTCCCTCCTTGCGAGGAAATCCACCAACCATAACAGCAACATTCACACCCATGAAAGCTTCAGCGGCATCCACGGTAGCAACAACACCTGTCATAACACACATAAACTTGGCAAACCTTATTCAGCCATGCAAAAAGCAGCAATCCTGGTTGTAGTTCTCTCTTTAAGAAAAGGGTAGCTGCACCTTTGAGGAGAGGAAATGCAGCATCCACCAATTCCATTTTGACACCATTCAAGGCCTCTGCAGCCGGTAGAATATCAAGCATGTGTAGAATTACAGGTTGACCAGGACCCAACATTATTCCCCTCGCAATCATTGGGACAAGAGCATAGCCTATTTGCCCTGTAAATAAACAGGTTCGAACCATTAGTACACAATGTGATCTCTGCAAAAGGCCAAAAAAAAAAAAAAAAAAGATCGAATTTGGTATCTTGAAGTGCATGGTCTTTAAAAAATATATATATATTGAATTTTGTTACTACTTACAATGAACCGTCTCTGCCTTGGCCATATAGAACTAAGCTAAATCATAAATCCTTGGCATGAAGAACATTTGGAACAAAACATGGTAAAGCAAATGTAGAATAGTGGGGGGAATAAGGAGGAAGGACGAGATCAAAAGAGATGATCCTGAAATGATCAGCCGGGAAGAACGTTGGACTCTGTTGAAACACATACAACAAAAACAATGAACGAAAATCATCTTCTAGGAAGGTAATAACGATTGCGTGTCTTCATTGGGTTGGTTGCTCCTTTGCATTCCTATTGAGCCCTGGTTCCCATCAATAAACCTCTCCAATTTTTCTTCTTTTCTCTGGCTCTTTCTTTGAATAATAATAAATAACGGCGTGGTGATGTTCTCAAAAGTGCATGTGATAGGGCGATAAGAAATCAGATGGGGGGCGAGAGATTTACCGGCGGCGCCGGTGACGAGAACACGAAGAGCTTCTTTCGCCATGTCTCTGGGAAATTGAGAGAGAGAAATGGAAGGAGACCTTTTCTTATAATAGGGAAGCCGAGAAACGCAGGCGTGTGAAAGGATGAGTGGTGCAATGTGAGTGGATGAGGGCCTGCGAAGATCGAGGAATGAGATTTGGAGTGACAATAGCTGTTTTCGCGCCAAACGAAACTGCTGTTAGTTTGTTTTGCAGACTCCATCCCTGCTTGCATCAGTCATGACTCAACGACTGATGACGAAGCCGCGCGGTCATCCGTGAACTGCCTCCTTCTGCTTCTGCTTCTGCTTGTCCCCAACCCCGAGAGTTGCATGGCGTCGAAAATATTACACTTTTACGCGGCTTTCGGCCCTCTATTTCTCCCCGCACGTCTCATCGTTTCTATCTTTCTCAGGCTTTTGCACTCAATTTGATCGACATATAATTAGGTTATTAGTGGTCATGTAAACCCGTTAACCCGTTCATCCAATCCATTTCTAAATGAGTTAGGGTTGGGATTTTTGAATAAATGTGTTAGTTTAATCATTTAATTAAATAAATGAATTATAGTTGAAATTTTATAACTCACCAACCCGTTTGGTAACTCATTTAACTCATATAACATGTTCAACCATTTTAATTTGTTCAACACATTTAATTTGTTTAACTCATTAAAGTTTTATATATAAACATGTAAATCCCTTGGTTATTTTTCTTTTCTAAGTCTTTCCTGAGTTACCTAATTTTCTTTTTTCCGCTGCTACCCTAATTCCATTTTCCCTTTTCTACTCTATTTTCATTTTCCCTACGCCAAAAATACCCTCTTGTCTCTTCTAGCGAGATTATCATCTATTAAAGTTTAAATTTTCAGGTTATTTACTATACAACCCGTTAATAACCCACCAACTCATTTGGGTTGTAAATGGGTTAAGGTTTAAGTTTTTTAAATGGGTTAATAAATAGATTTGGTTCGAAATATTTTAAATGAGTTAGGATTAGGATTAGGCTCTAACCCGTCCAACCCGATCCGCTAACACCCCTATATAGAATAAGAAAACCTGCTATTATTTATATTTCAATGCCTTGTATGAGACGATGGAGAAAAATGAATGAAATTTGAGGCCTGATCATTTCCGACCGGCCCAATTGGGCCTACCTAGGTGTGGCCATTAAATTTTTTTTTATAAATATATTAAGTTAGGTATATTTAATCTATAAAGTATAAACCAAGGTTTAGTATTTTTAGATAAGTTTATATTTTATTTTTAGGCATTATGGTAATTTTTGCCAGTAAAAATTACTGCAGTGCCCCTATTTTCAAAAATTAAAGTTATATATAAATATATTCAAAAACGATTTATAAATTAAATATCCCTAACTTAATACATTCATAAAAAAAACGAAAAAAATTGAAAAAATAGATTTTGTGACCGATCTAAGGGGATCAACCCTCATGACAATTTTCACTAGCTATTTTTATGTTAAAAGATTTTGAAGAGAGTGGTGCATGGTCAAAATATTTTTAAATAGCTTCCTCATAAATTTTGGATTTATGAACCTTTCTTCAAGTTCTTATCCAGTAATGCCGAACTGAGGGGCGCAATAGTATATGAAGCAGTTGCCTAAATGCAAACCAATCATCATTAAAGAGTAAAGAGAGACGAAAATGGCTGCATATATTCCCCGTCACAGCCTTGGTTATTTTCTTCCAATGATGAAACCTTGAACTAGAACGGGCCGGAATCATCATTAAGAGTAAAGATATAAACATGGCAGCAGTAAATCCCCATTACGGCCTTGCGTATTTTCATCCAATGTTGAAAGCTTGACCTAGAACAGGCGAGGACATTTTCTTTTATTTGTCCATCAGTCCAAGCGAGCATCTTCACTAGGTCTCATGTCTCATGCCTCATTCCTTTAAGCTTTAATATATATACATACATATATACATATATGAGAAATATTCATGTGCATAGCAACTGCACCATAACAGCACTGCAATTGCACCAAAATAAGCCACACATGATTATAAAATGAAATTTTACTTCACCCATTGTATTTAGGATAATGAATTCTACAACCACACCAATTTTTGTCCCAACAAATGTGTATGAACCCTATCTGAAAATGGTACAAATTCGACGTAATAAAATAGTTTTATGTAAATAATAACTTTTAAGTGATTTTTTCAACATATAAATTATTTTCTATAAAATTTATATATGGATAAATGATTATATAAAGTTTCATTACATTATAATATATGTGAGGATTATTTTTGGGCAACCGCACCACTATTCCGGTGTGTGTGTATGTGTATGTAGAGAAAGAGACATTCCAGTGCAGCACAACTACACCGTAACAGTGATACTGTTGGGTCAAAATGGGCTTCACATGATCAAAAATTATAATCTACTCCACCCATTGTATTTAGAATCATGTATTTTATTACCATACCAATTTTCACCCCATCGGATATGTGTATGGATTCTATCTGAAAATGGTACAAATTCAACATAAAAAAATAGTTTAATGTAAATATCAACTTTAAAATAATTTTTTAACATGTAAACCGTTTATTATAAAGTTAAATGATTGTATAAAGTTTCGTTGCATTCTCATATATGTGAAACCTATTTTTAGGCAAATGTACCTCCGCTCTAGCTCTTATATATATATATATAGAGAGAGAGAGAGAGAGATCCGATCGTGTGCAGTCCGCTATAAAATGGACGCCACACATGTTAGATTGTAATGAAACTTTATACACTCATTTATCCATATATAAATCATACTTTAGACGGTTTAGATG
>JAXCLR010000001.1:49638268-49656667 GCA_035584095.1 Annona squamosa | reverse complement strand
GCTGTACCTGAAATTCCGGTGCAGCATGCTGCACAGGAATATAATCCATATATATATATATATATGAGACAACATCTTTGTTGTTACAACTGGTGCTGATTCAATAAGATGATGCATACATAATTAATTATAAAAACTTTCTTCAGCGACAACCTTGTACAGGATTTCATAAAGAGAACAGATGCAAGAGGCAATAATCTACTTCATAGGACTTTCCACACATTTGCCTTTCATGTGCACCATTTTATAGAATATTTCTTTTTCAAAAAAAATCCGAACCAAAGAATACGTTATTAAGAAGTCAACTAGATGTATTTCAAATAGATAGGTTAATATAGCAATAGTCAGATTTTAGTTAAGTAGACGGCTCAAAGTGCAGTCAGAATTGGCTAGTAATCTGGAATACTGCTGTGTAACAATTGGTATGTAAACAGGTCCAAATGAAATCATTTTCTGAAAACAGCAAAGTGACTGCACTAGAGCATGGGGCTCAAGGCAAATTGTCCACGCATGATGTGACACGTCCCTCAGTCCATAATCCATAGGCATAAGATATCTGGGCCATGGATTTGGGTAGAAGTTTCAAAGTTGGACTCAGATGAAGGATTAAGTCATAAAATGTTCTCTCTTGATCTAATGACTAATTCCATTTTCACCCAATTATCACTAGGATAATGCCGCATTCTAGCAAATGTTGTTGTCTTAATCTAATGACTAACACCACTTTCATCCAAGTGTCAATAGGATGATAAGCGCTGTAATGAGTGATGTTAAATGAAAAGAAAACACAACAAAACTGAAAACAGGAAAGAAAAAGAAGAATACCATAAAAACCAAGGACCACACCAGGATATTAGGCATACAGAACAAAAGAATAATAAACAACAGAAAAGAAAGAAAGAAAAACAACACTAAATGTAAACCAAATTGCGAGATACCTTGTTGTATTGCTCCTGCAATGAACTATCGGCTCCTTCGGAGCCCGACCCTATTGCCTTCGCATTGCATTGCCAAAATGTACCAGATGGATCAGTGTAGTACCTGCAGATGTCCCACATAAAGAACTTTGTGAGTAGTGAACTAGCTCTTGTAAATATGGGCAGACTCTTCCCTTGTCTGTCATGTTTCCAAGTAGAGGGACTTAACTCCAGCAAAGAAAGAAGCATCTAAAGACTAAACATAAAAATTATTTCACTTTCCAATAAAAACGTTGAGGCCAAAAGTTTCCAAGAACATCTGTCGCCTTATTAGTTACTAAAATTATCAAAAAGAACTTCAGAGAACGCATGGGTACTTACAAACTAGGCCCATTTTCATCATAGCCTGCAATTAAAAGAGATACACCAAATGGCCGTGACTGCAAAATTAAGAAATGTCAGACCATCATATTGCCTTTCTTACGCACAATTACAAGAAATTGTTAAATAATTTCAAAAATAATGTAGAAAGGACTATGGGGAGGACAGAAAAAATAAAGAAGTTTCTGCATTCCCAAGTAAATAATGTTGCCCTTTCTTTCAAGAGGAGTGATTCTCTACAAACACTTGCATAGAATGGTTTGTACAAATGGTTGCCTTTTTTTTTAACTTCCTAGATGATTTTTTAAAATCTAAACACTTCGTAATATTCATTTAAAATTTTTACATATTTATATTTATTTTCAATTTTTTTTAAGTTTTAACAGTTTCATATTCACCTTGATGCTAATATTTATACACATAATTTTCCAATTAAAATGACTTTGGCATCACAAATATACATATTAATTTATTTTTACATGATTTAGATTAAAAAAACTTTTAAAAATTAAAATGCAACCATTCATACAAACCATTCCATGCAAATGCTTGTAGGGAATCATTCCCTTTTAGACATCTGGTTAACCCTGGCAATCATTAACTATAGAGGGATTCCACCAAAAATGTTCACGCAATAAAACAATTAAAACCTGGAAGTCGGTAACCCAAATTGAGAATCAAACTGACTGAGAAGAGGAATTTCAATAAGTTCAAGCCATGCACCATGTGAACTTCCAATGCTGCAGGATACTTCATACAGAGAAATCCCACATTCAAGCTAGCAAGTGCATGGAAACTATTGGAATCAAAATTAACCTTTCCATTTACTACTGGAGCATGCCATTTCATAAAGTCGGACAGTTGGCTGTCACTTGCTAACTGGTCTGATTTTCTTGTGAGGTGACATCTATAGAGGATCCATATTTTCTACGTACTGTGTTGTGAAATTTCTAGAAGGAAAGATAGGGATCTAGCAAGTTCAAGTGGTGAGCCACAACAATAGCTTGCATAAAACTAAGAAGTATCCAGACTCACATTTTGACAGTTTCAGAAAGGGAAATGCATAGCACTGTAGCAAACATTGATCACTTGCCAAAACTAAACCCAGCCAAATATGCTCATCAAATAAAGAAATAACAAGCTCAGCATAGAAAAGACTATAGTCAGTCTACAAAAGGTAGAGCTCTAACCATGGATTCTTCATCTCCTTCGCCAAACCGGAGAGCAAGATCGCATAAGGCCTGTGTAGTAGATTCGACAGTCATAGGTTCTCCATATGAGAACCTGTGGTTCTGCCAAACATGAAAAATTAAAAACAATGAGGGTGACAAAAGAAGTAATTGATCTGTGGCATAAAGACTAAGCTAAAAGAAGAAAATATGGAAAATTACCTGTGTTTCAACACGCGCATGCTCAACAAGAGTGCGTGCATCAGCAATTAGTCCGCTCATGGCACATCCTATATGTTCATCAATCTCCATTATTTTCTCCACACTGCTGGGCTCCTGAGATAAAGATTGAACTGGGAAATGATGCATACAACTTTTAACTACCTATGTCAATGACATAAAGGGTTTGAGGTCCCACAAACTAACTTGCATACATGCATGCACCAGCACTAAAGTTGTCAACAATCCTGGGGTTTTGAAAACGATTTTATGACTGCATCATCATAACCAGATCAACCATAGATGATCAAGATAATTGGATTGATGCAGATGGATATACCTTATCTGTTCAAGGAGGATGACTGCCATTTTACTTATGCATACCCAAGGTGGCATCAACAATCATGCAGATTAATGTTGACACACCAATGAACACAAAGAGTTAGCAGAAAATCCAGGGCAGAATTACTCATCTCTTAATCTTCTAGGTGTATTAAGCATTTTCAAACAGTATGAGCTCATTTTGGATATGGTTATTTCTATTCCATAGTTCTCATAGTCTATGATATTAAAAGAACCAGTCTACATTGCCTACATGGCCTAATTTCTAAATTCAGCCCTTAAACCCAGCTAAAGCCCAATTTGTGAACGCTTAACATCAATTTTCTTGCTTGTAAAGAGTGTCCAACTAACCCATGGTGCTTATTCGTTTTTTGCTCAATCTAGATGTGCGACAATTACCCTTGCAATCAAAATTTTCCACTGCAGTAGCTACTTAAGTGTAGCACCTTCAGTAGGGGGTGCAACATTCATGTCCCGCAGCCTGTAAACATATTCTGAGGAAGGTGCATTGGAGGCATATGTTGTCAGGATTCAGGAACCTTGCACAAGTAGAAACCAGACGGATAGACAAGAATTACCAATAAATATCTGTTTCTATTTCCTTTTTGTTTTTCTTTTCTAGTTTCCCTTTCTTGTGCCATTAGGCAAAAAACATACAAAGAAACCAATAGGCTTGTCTAGGTGCCAGACTAAGGTATGAAACTGTTCCTGATGCATATCGTATTCAATTAAAGGTGAAAAATACCAATGCCAACTCCTCACGGCAAAACAGAAGACAAATTTTTTTTTTTTTTTTTTTTATGGTAATCAACAAAACACGACAATGTCAACAAAAATACCAGCAACGGCGAAGTAATTCGCTTCTCAACTGCAAGAACAACACCTTCCTTCGTCTTCAGACCAATTGCAGTCGAACCCAACTGCAACAACAAAGATAAAGCTTTCTTCTCCGTCATCACAAGGCAATGTAAGACAAAAAAGCATAGAGGAAGAAGGAGATTTCTCCTCGGGGCACATAAAGGTCGTTCATTCAACTGGGCTCCACGTACTTCCCCAAAGGAACAACCTTTACAGTCCAATTCGTGAGTTTCGAGTCAAACTCGTGGCTCAATAGCTTCAATTTCAGCTAGAACCGATAGGAATACTCAAAAGCAAGCAAATTGAGTAAAGAAACGGCAGAAAAAACAGACCTTGATAGCCTCAATGGCATATTCAACTTGGAACAATCGACCTTCCGGGGAGAAGGTGTTGACACCTCTATCGTACTCGGTCCTTGGATCAAAAAACAACAAGAGATTCACCAAAAGGAAGAGCAGTTTTTCAAATGAGAGTGAGACCTAGATCTGGGATTCGAGGATCGCTGTTACCTGGTGAGAAACATCCTGAAATCGTTTTGAAATCCCTAGAATCTACGACGTAGAAGAAGGATTCGGAAACGAATCTGGGCGAGAAAATAGTGACACGGGCTCTATGGAAGGAAGAGGGGTTAAGACAAAGCGGGCTTTCGCAGCTTCGTTACTTGCGTCGGAAGCAGTGGCATATACGGTAATAATTCCACTGTTTTAGGGCTACGGTAAAAGATCAACCCAACACGCGACGCACGAGTTTTCTTAGGGCCATTAGAATTCGGGGGTGTTAATGGTCATTAGAATTAGACTGTTAATGTTCGTGTAAACCCATTAACCCGCTCGTCCCACATGTTTCTAAATTTATCTGGGTTAGAATTTTTAAATAAATGTATTATGGTCTACAAACCCGATCAACTATTTAATTAAATAAACATATTAGGGTTGAAATTTTATAACCCGTCGACCTGTCTGGTAAATCGTTTAACTTATTTGACCAGCTTAATTCATTCAACTTATTTAACTTATTTAATTTATTAAAGTTATATATATATATATATATGTAAACCTTTTGCTTATTTGCCCCACAAGTCTTCATTTAGCTATCTAATTTTTATTTTTCCTCTGTTTTCTTAATTTTATTTTTCCGTTATTGTTATATTTCTATTTCTCCTTAATTAAAAACACCCTCTTGCCTCTTCCTATGAAATTATTGTCTGGTAGAATTTAGACCTTCGGGTCGTCTGCTATGAAATTCATCAACTCATTTATTAAATGGGTTGTAAATGAGTTAGTACTGAGGTTTTTTAAATGACTTAATACACAAATTAATGTTAAGATATTTTAAATGAGTTAGAATGAGGATTAGACTCCAATCAGTTCGACTCGATCCGTTAACAACCCTAATTAAAATAAAGTAGGTTCTAAATAAAAAAATTAATTTTTGTAAATGTGCTTATAAAGTTTGACCAATATTGCATATGTGTCCTTAAGTTTGTCAATATTACAAATAATACATTTGAGGTAATCTACAACTATGCCCCCATAGTTTGATGCTAATTGCATATATGCCTCAATTGTTTTGCAAATTGCATATTATCCTCATAAAGTTTCACATAAATTGTATGTTACCCCGTTAACGGCTAAAATTTAATAGTTGTTAAATAAAAAAATGTAATTTGCAAATATATTCTCATAGTTTGATGTTAATAACGGATATGCCCCTATAGTTTGACGCTAATTGTTAAAATACCCTAATTGATTCATGAATTGCATATTATCCTTACAAAGTTTCACCAAAATTTCATATATATCTATTATACCTTTTGTGGCCAAATGTATATTAAAATTTTGAATAATGACAAAAATAACTCATTTGTGTACGTGAAAGGAGATAACATGTTAGTAATTAACATGAGTATTTTATAAACTATAAGATTCTAATATAGCTTTAAATAAGGTTATCTTTATCATTACCCAAAATTTTAATGTATGTTGGGCGACGAAAATGTGTCATGGGTACGCAAGCAATTTTTGTAAAACTTTCCAGGATAATATGCAATTCATGAAATAATTGGGTCATATTTGCAAATTACATTTTATTTAACAACCATTAATAGGGGTACATATGCAATTTATGCGAAATTTTATGGGAGTAATATGCAATTCGTGAAACAACGGGGGCATATTTACAATTAGCGTTAAATTATGAGGGCATATTTACAAATTACTCATACATTTGCAATTTTTCGAATATTATCAATATATTTGTATTTCATTATTTTATATATTTTTACGTATGTTATTATTTTAGATTTTTTACAAATATGCTTATAACATTCGCTAAAATTGTAATTATATTACTTGGCTTAAAGGTCATTATCATTATTTTACAAAATTTTAACAACATTCTAATGAAAGAAACACATTTCTAATTTCATGCAAACTTTGTGGGCATATTCGCAATATCGGCAAACTTAGGGACACGGATGCAATATTAGTCGAACTTTGTAGTTATATTTGCAAAATTTTTCATAAAAAATTGCCCGACATAATTAATGGTGTGTAAGTTCTAAAATCCGGATATTCAAAATTGACTCAAATTGCTAATATATATTTAATATTTCTTTTATAAAACATATTATACATTGGAAGATATAAAATATATGTTTTAAAATATAGAAACTTATTTAATTTCTCAATTAGTTATTATATCTAATAAATGTATTTTAAAACTATATTATTATCATATTAATTGTAAATTTTAAAGTAAGATTTATACTAGGATTATAATTTTTCAAATATAATATGAAAACTAATGTAAAGAATCAATTTGAAATTAGAACCGAAGTGAACTTAAAAAATAGGGTTGGATATGTTAAAAGCAACCTGATCTAAAATATGATACAGTAGAAGTTTTTGAACATAGAGTAAAGACATGTTCGTACCTGAATCAAATCTAGTTTTATAATGCAGGGAGCGAATTAAAGTTATATTTGATATAATATACGATTCATGATAAAACCTACTATATGAAAGGGTTGTTTCAAGCTATGCATGATTCTTGAATGAAACCTGTCTATGGGATAATAACGAAATGGTGTGAAGTGAGAATGAAAAAAGTAATATTAAAAATATAAAAATTATGTTAACAATTTAAAAAGTCGTCTTGGAAATTCAAAAACTATCCTGAGAATGCAGATAAAGAATCAATTCAAAAAATCTTATATGACTTAAAACACTACAGCCATCCAAGAAACAACAATATCTCACGGTGTTAATATCACATTTGACCAATTTTATGTAACTTTTATAATTTTTTTTAATAATTTTGTATATAAAATTATTGTAATATATATGATTTGCACTTACATTCTATCAATGCGTATCCAATAATAAAAATTAAATCCAACGTAAATTAGATTTGAATATGAATTGAATTCTTATACACCACATATTAAATTAGGCAAGACTTTTATGAAACCCTTTTTTATGTAATTTTTTTAAATTTTATTATCTTGATAGTTTCGATAGTTACTAAAAATTTGCTTTATTTATTGTAATTTTTTTTTAGGAGGAACATATCAAACTTGGGAAGTTCCCCAGCCCCCCAACCACCACTTTCTTGAACAAAAGATGAGAACAGGGGAGGAACCCACCCAAAAAACCAAAGAGCCAGTTACGGAGAGTCATTATACATGATTTGGATAATGCCGTTTGGGGCTTGACCTGTCCACAAGACCTCTTTCTGGTAGAACTCGCGGGTAATCCTTGCTAATTGGTGAGCTGCCTTTTTACCTTCTCTTAGCACATGGTTGAAGCGAAAAACGAACACAGCTTCTTGATTTGGTCGATCAAAGCTTCAATATTTGACCAGACTTCAGAACCGTTTGTTAGCCAGCAAATAGTGATTTGAGAATCTGATTCGATCTCTACCCTCCTAACATCCATTTCCAGCAACCACCTGACTCCCAAAAGGATGACTTTTGTTTCTCGTTCAAGAGGTTTTGGGGAGTCATATCTCATTCCAGCCTTCTGTTGCCAAGAACGACCCCTCCCACTTCCTTACAACCGCCACAAAGCCAACTTTGTTGATTCCTTCCCTGCTACCCGTATCGACGTTCATTTTCAGGAAAC
The DNA here is from genome assembly GCA_035584095.1 of Annona squamosa. Taxonomy (NCBI): domain Eukaryota; kingdom Viridiplantae; phylum Streptophyta; class Magnoliopsida; order Magnoliales; family Annonaceae; genus Annona; species Annona squamosa. The sequence continues at coordinate 49,648,657 of JAXCLR010000001.1, read as the reverse complement.
CACATTTTGGTTGTAACCATTTCACGTTCATCAGTCCAACAGCTTGCAGCAGAATGGATGACTGATAATGGCGAATGTAATTCCTGCTCTACCGAACAGTAAACTGTCGGGATCTTGAGCCATCCATTAACTCTCTGTTTCTATAAAACCAAATTCTCCAACAGCTTGTGATGAATAGAGCTAAAAGGAATGTGTCATTTCCTACGCACAGGCTTGCAAGAATGGAACGCACACTTGGAAAACTAGAATTTCTGATTCTCCCGAAGATTCGGCTGTTAAAGATAACTTCTTCCCTTTGGGCAGTTCCAAAAAACATGAATGTTGCATTCCAGCTCATCACTGTTTACCACCGAGCAGGCCGTAAGCTTCTACTCGAATCCCGCTTCTAAGTAAATTCTCCCTAGTTGGAAAAGAGTCCGATTGGAGCCTCCCACCGAAATGTTCGATTTTCTTTGGAGCCTTCGTCTTCCAGATTTTACTCAATAATCAGCCCAAGCCAATCTACCATCCTTTACATCCTTTTCTCTTCTGATGTTGTATTTAACATTATTTATACTATCATGAAAACTCATTTATTTGTTTAGTATCATTGTTGATAACTTTTCCTTTATAAATTTGTAAACTCAACGTAATAAAATAATCTAATGTTAAATTTTAATTTTAAAGTAATATTTTCTGCATGTAAATTATTTTAAAATATCATTATTATGTAGATAAATGATTTTATAAATTATTATTATAGTATAATGTATATGTCAATCAATTTAATTATTTTTCTTAATTTATATATAAATATATTTATTTTTTAGCAAATATAGTCTATGCACATATTTGATTTCAATAAAATTTCATTTGGTAGCTAAATAAGTGATAGCAAATATAATGAATGAATTTGATTTGCATCGATCATCCATATCTTAAAAATCAAAAAGGTTATATGAAATTGCTTTAATATAACTCAGTTAGATAGAAGCAGAGCACATTGAATTATATGGTGCATTATCCTATTTCCGCAACAAATATTTATATATATGGCTAAATTTTGATTTTGCATAATGTACTTAATGTAATAACTAAATACTTTTGTTATTAAGGACTTAGAGCCTGTTCTCAATTCTCATAACTAGCAGTGTATCTAACATACTTTTAAATTATTATTAGGAAAAATTTTTCTTATATCCATAACATTTGACTATTATTTCTTTCGTATATACAACATTCAAAAAATTCTTCTTATATCCATAACGTTTTATCACGAATTTTCTAGATGCTCATGTTGTTAATATCAAATTCTCAACCTAAATAGACATAAGTGCATGCAAAATGTCAATTTATGTAAAAAAGATTAAATAAATTGCTATTTGTTTTGATTATAATTTGAACAAAAGATACATCATATCTTTTTTTACCAAAAAATATGATAGGGATTCCTTTTGGAATCTTTTTTCACAAATGTGTGGAGGTAAAATTGATATTTTACATGTGGTTGATATCAATTTGAGTTGAGATTGATGGCATGAGCGTCTAAAAAATTAGGAGTAAAATGTTGTGGGTGTCGGGAGAATTTTTATAATATTATAGTTATGAAAGAAATAATAGTCAAATATTGTAGGTAGAAGGAGAATTTTCTCTTATTGTTATTATTATTATTATTATTTATAGCCAAATTTAGATGATTGAATTAGATATTTATCTTGCTTCCATATAAGATAAAAACTAGCTAAATTTGAGTAAATGTTGCAGCCCTTAAGCAATAGTATATATGTAACTAAATATATATGTGGACAAACAAGTATTCTAATTAAAAATTAGTTGCTTTTAACCGAATTTGTTACAATATTTATATTATCCATGTTCAAATATTTAAAAAAATATATTAGATAATATTTAATAAAAATATATATTAAATTCAGCTTAAACATAGTTTTAAAATTTTCTTATTTTTGATTAAAAATTTTTAATGGAATAACATTTTGAAAAAAATTATACGAAAATATCAAAATTATTAAAGGAAAATGATGAATTCATAATAGGTTTACTTCACCAAATATATTCCACCCTATTTGCCTTTAATTACAAATATATCCACTAAGTTTGAAGATTTTTACATGTATTCACTAAATACCCTATTAAATTCAAGTATACCCAATCTACTTGGTAGAAACGTTTAATAATTTTAAAATTCTAAAAATACCCTTAGTTAATCTAGTATCCATTGTCACTGATGTCATATTTAGATAGTTAGAATTCATTTCGCCCAATTCTCTCTCAAGTCAAGATGATTTCCATCACACTACTTACATATGATTTTTTTACTTTTACCAAAGCTAAAAGACTTTCATTATCAAATAACAAGGGGTATTTTGGACATTTTCATTATAGATAATGGTAGTTTTTAATTGTACTAGATAGAACAGGTAAAGATGAAATTTCATTTACACTTAGTGGGTATAAGTAAAAGTTTTCAAATTTAGTGGGCATATTTGTAATAAGGATAAACTTAGTTGACATATTTAAAATTAAGCAAAATTTTTAAATTTATTGTAATTATGAAAATTTTTATGACAGTTAAAAGACATGTTTATGTTTACAAAACTAAATATGTACCTTAGTAGACGTAATTCTATTTATTTTTGTATTTTTATTTTCGTTTTATTTTACCAACAATTTTCCTGATAAAATTGATATTATCTTTGATAGATATGATTTTATCTTTGATAGATATAATTTTATCTTTTTTCAAGTCACAGTAAATTAGATTTTACTCATATATAGCAAACACTATCCCAGGAGATTCGTGTAACGACATGACCATTGACCGCTTGCCTAATTTTTCTATGACTTATATTTACAACTTAAGTATCCTAATTACATATTTTCCAATCTTACTTAAGGGGTGCAAACCGAAGAAATTGCTCCTGAAATGGGAGATAAACTCTCCAAAAACCAGGTACCACTTTCCTAATTAATTTTACTTGAAGGTGAAAATAAAAGTCCAATTAGACGCATATAAGATTCAAAATTACAAAGAAAAAAAGGAATATATAGTGAAATTTTATCGATAAGTTACTTGGAAATCAAAAATTGATAAATTATAAGCTCGAAGATAGTTTTTTTTTTTTTTTTCCCAAAACAATCGGTGACGAGATGTACATATAGTGAAGATAACTTGATTATTAATTACTTCTCCAGCTGATTGAATACCTTTACTACTCAAGCAGTCAACATATCTACTTAATTTAATTCATCATAATTATTAGAATTAAAACACGTATATATGTTCAGATAACGAAAATAAAATAAAAAGAAATAGCAAAAATAATTATAATCATCCACAATAATTATTAATAACATTAAAAATTTTGTTGTTATTGTAAAGATTTTTAATCTATTTATCAATGAACTGGGATCCTAATGCACTGGACAAACTTATTTTTTTTATTTTTATAGAAGTTTTTCATAAAATTATTAACCTAAATGTATCTAACATATGTATTAAATTTTACCTTTTTTTATATTTATACGTATTTTTATTTTTTAAGATAGGGACTAAAATGCCCCTGTTTAAAAAAATAAAAAATATTTACAAATTTTCAAAAATGGTAAAAATTGACATATAAATTAAATATATTTAGATTAACGGTTTTATAAAAAATATTTTAAAAACTTTTAAAAATAGATTTTTTGCACCCAGTGCAATGAAAGTCTATACACCCGGGCGCATCGTTTATGAATAGCATGAGGCCTACAAATATGTGATCAAACATTATACCTTCCTGGTCATTTCTTTCACGTAGGAAAATAATTGCATAGAATATGAAGATATTTATGTAAAGTTAAAATTCTAATTGGAAATTTGAAATGACCCTTTTACATTCTAAGCGATGGGAGGATGACAAATTTAACGATCAGTACTCCCAACACTCGTCGGACAGGGAGCGTTTTCCATGTGCAGGCAGGTTCGAATCCTGCCATGCGGCAGCCAGCATTTATTTTAGGGCTTGCAAAGAAAATAGGGTCATCGGAATCGCTTATCAATATGTTTAACCCGGCCTCTAGATCGGCTCCCGCCAGGAGTTAAACCCATGACCTACAGGTGATACCATCGATAAGGAAATCTCAGCCTACGATCCAGCCCACCTGATTAGCCACCGGACATTTCTTTCAATCGTGCTTCTGTGTCAACACAGCCAATGTTTCTTTCACAGAAAATGACACCAAAGAATAGTGGGAAAAACCCTTTACAGTTCAGCAACAATTCCAAATCCATCCTCCCATCCAAATAGAAACTATTAAGAAATTCATCCAAAAATATGTACACAGGGGGGGTTCGTTACACGGCATCTTCATCCACGCTACAGATCTCAAATTGGTACAACGTACATTGGACGGATTTTGATTGTCCTGAAACTAGCTGATGAAGGAGGGATGCTGGATTTTTATGGCTTTATCTTCTCCGGCAGTACTCAGGAAATCCTTCAGTAATTGCCTTCAAAGGATGATCCTGAACGTCTTATTCATGCCTGACGAGCCATGAACTCCTTTTAGAGCTCCACATTCATCTGTGGTGAGCATCGTCTGTCAACTTGAGTAACATGAAGATGGTCCTTGATGCTGTCATTTAATGATTAGTGAGCATGAATGGTTCGGGCATGCCAAAAATAACCTTTCTACAGTAGGAACTAAGCTGCTTGTTTCCCCGAACACGTGCAATTCGAGCACTCTTGCTTCAGCTTCTGCATAGGTAAAATGAACTAGAGTCAGCAAGTAGAATTTGCCCGTGATTTTAAGATCCCAAAAATACTGTGTGCGTTACTTTATGTCCTTGGATGCAAGGGCCTATTTGAATCGCAAAACATTCAGGTTTGTTTGGATGGACTGGAATTGAAGAACAATGGAAATAAAGGTAAAAGAGAATCTCGGCCAACTTTAAAAGTGCATGATCACATGATTCCATATGTGGAGTCAATTTTCACAGAGGCCCGTGCTACGAAAAAAGAGAACTGAAGTGAACCTTCAGCATTCTGTGACAAGGTGACCAGATTACAATATGGATAAAACTCGACTGTGTTAATATAAGTAGAATATGAGGCTGTGATACCAGCTTGTTGGACTAATTACATGGAAGGAGTGATCCTGTTAGCCTGAGCTAAGCAAATATTCCGCTCAGCACACCTCAAAAAACTCGTTTATAACATTTTTTTTTGTTTTTTCTTCGTATACTCATTTATCTAAGTGTATTTAATAAATAAATCAAGTTTTACCATTTTTGGAAATATTCATATATTTTTTTTGAGAATTTGAAACATTTGTGTATATATGTATTTATTAAATACTCTTATCTTTAAAAATCTAAAAAATATAAATGAATGATTATGTTAGTCCGGACTAAACAAATGTCCCGCTTAGCCCATCTCAAAAGACCTATTTACGATAACTTTTTAAAAAATGTTCTTCATATACTTGATTATTTAAGTATATTTAACATATAAATCAAGTTTATACGAAGAAAAAAAAAAGTTATTGTGAATAAGCTTTTTGAGATAGGCTAAACGAGGAATTTTCTTAGCTCGAGCCAACAAGATCACTCCTCGAATATATATATATATATATACACACATACATATCTAAAAATGGTAAAACTTAGTTTAGATGTTAAATACATTTAGATAAACAAGTGTATGAAGAAAAAGTTAAAAAAAAAAAACTACTGTAAATGAATTTTTTGATGCGGGCAAAGCGAATTTAGTTCGGGCTAACAGGATCATTCTTGATTATATGGAGCACCCAAATAGTTGCAGATCAGTTGGTTCGATAGAAACAGTTGATATTTTATATCCACTCACCTGAACTTGACCTTGCAGGGTTTTGATGTGCTGAACTGCCAAGTCCAACATTTCTGCAGTGTTCGTTTGCTGTTAAGAAAAAAATGCAACACAATAAACTTAGACTATTGGCCTCCAGACAGAGCAACCACTAAAATAAACATTACTGAAGACAGCACCAATCCAATGAACAGCGGAGATCTTCATCTGCATGCTGCAAAAAACATCGTACCTTGTCCATGTTGGGAACAAGCTCTTGTAATTTCTTTAGCTTTTCACTAATCCTGGTTCTTCTGTCCTGAAAATCAATCCAATAATTTTGTTGAGTCATGAAGAGAGAGAGAGAGAGAGAGAGAGAAGCCAGACATAACATCGTGGTTGCTGAATGTTTTTAAAAACGATATAGAACATGCAATGAAATGAGCTAAATGAACCTTTTTTGAAAAGCTACCATCTAGCAGGATAGGATGCAAAGATTTTACTCACGGATGTCTTCAGCCAAAACGTCAGAGCTACCACATTACCAGTTGTTTGAGCCATGTTATGGACCTTATGATTAACTAGGTAAAATATTAAGAAAAAGGGCACAGTTCATCAAGTTTATATACTTTTTCATAACAAACTTTCAACAGACAAGCTTAAAGTCGAATGGATTTGATAATACCAATGATTCCATTATGGTAATATTGATTTCTTTCTTTCTTTTTTTTTTTTTTTTTTTTTGAGGCTGTCATGGTAATATTGTTAATAGCACAAAGGATGATCAATGTCTCTAAAAAGATTTTTATTTTAGTGGAACAGGTTCAAGTGTCTAACCCCTTGATTTTTTACATTATGCTATAGACCCCATCAATCCATCCAATATGTTTGTAACATTTAGTTAAGATACCATAATCAACATGATTGGATACCTACCTGAACAACCAATCATGATGACTTTTGGTATCTTTAAACATAATGGGCGGCGGCTAGGAAGCCTGGGGTCTAAGTAAAACAGCATGATGTGTGAAAATGAAGCAGTTCTACACTTGGAACTGGTTCCACTGAATTTAAACCCACTAAGAAATATCCTATACTATTTGTATTTCACCAAAATTTTATTGTTCTTGAATGGGTGGCAATGCTTTTCTTGTTTTGAGTGATAACATAAGTGACATCAAAACATGTTTTTGAATCCCTTGTCAGCAATGCTTGCGATGATAGTGCTATTAGGACAATTTACACTGCACCCAGATGGTATTTTTAGCAAATTATATACTCTTAGCAAGCAAACTTTACAAAGAAAAATCTCAAGAGCAAACGAAAAATGTAATCTGGATCACTGATACAGTGACCACTCACTTATGAGGTTTGGACAGTTTCTTCTGAATGGAATAATGGTATCCAAAGGAACAACTGTCAATGCACCAATAAAAATATTAAAATGAAGCGTATAAATGCTCAAAATATCTTGTCTGAAAAGTAAATTTGTTCCTGGCTTCATAGATTGTCCAAGAAGGGTCCACTATCATCACTGGCAGCTACAAGGCTAAAATAATCAAGAATGCAAACGAAGTTTTTACCATCAGAAATAATAATCCATGGCTGCAACCTATAAAGGCATACTATACCATCCATGGGATATGATTTTAGTCAGCCATTTGGACAACGCCAAATCAGAAACAGTAAACTGAAATCTACCAGAATAAAACACCCATTACTGGGGCCACTGGCCATTTCACTAAATGAGAAAAATATGCCAACTTCTAAGGTCGGACATTGGCATAAAAAGTGCTAGATTTGTCAGATACCATTAAAATGTTATCTGGAGTTCTTAGAAATAACATTTTCAGATGAATATGAGATTCCAAACTATTGCATTTGGACACCAAGGCCCCGCTCAATTGCTCATTGGGTATCAGATGATACATGTTCACTCAAAAAAATTTTCTTTCCTGTCATTCTTGCTATATTGAGTGGAGTTTTAACCCACTGAAACAAGTTAAATCTCTACAGAAGACATCGAACTCCAATAACAAGCACGCACGCACGCTTGGATTATGCACTGGTAAATACAAATTCACTGGAGCACATAATCGCACTTTTGATCACATGGGTTTGTATTTCATGTAGATGCAGCTGCATAAGATGCACACACTTTGATGCATAAGCAATTAAGGATATAAGCACCAGGAAAAGGTGACTGATTCCAACATTTTGATCAATACTGACCCTCTCAGCTATGCTCCGTGGATGAGTTGCACAGCCGCGCTTAGCACGTATCCTACAAGGAGTTGAATCTGGCTGCATTTGAAGAAGCTTCTCTACAGTAGCCATCTCCAGTGATGTTTGAGGTAGGCTAAACTGAATTCCACAGTGCAAAAGAAAGAAAAATGATTTACTAACACAAATCACTTCATGGCTTCTTAAAAAATTGTTGTGTCCATGGCTGAAAATACAGCTGCATGTGCATCTGGTTGCCAAAATGGATAAATTTCTATCACCTTCGATGATAGATCCAATGGCAACCAAAATACGTCCTTAAAAAGGATTCCAAGGACATTATTGGCAAACGCAAGGCCAAAAACTCCCTAATCCGAGACATGCGGAAGTCACATGTGGTCTGAATGCAGCATTTTTGCTTCAAATCAAAACAAATAAAGAAAATGGAAAACAGAAGGGCACTCAATATACCCAAAGTAAGTACAAACATGTATTTATCTACCATAAATTTGACAGGTGTAACACCATCTTGCAACAAAGCAGCAGCCATTTTTAAATTTTAAGTTTTGATGCTTGGCTGTGGTCCATTTACTGATAGATAGAACCGTGCTTGACTATGAAGTGAACTAAGTACATCAAGCACCAAGGCATAACAAAGCATGGGATTAAGTTGCAACAAGGATATGATGATAATGAGATGATTACCTGAGATTCTAAACCATGGAAACCAGGAACCACATTTCCATTTATATCTTTCAAACGTTTGCTATGCGGCGGGGAGAATACAATTGCATTGGTGTCATCCCAGGAACCAATTGGGAAATTACCAGACATGTAAGATTGCCCAATATTTCCGGCAGCATCATCAGATCCATTATGGCCTGTCACACTCTCACCCACATCAGATATGCTGATTTCAGATATCTGAGAGAGAGACTCCTGCCTTGAGAAGTTCAGTTCAGACTTCATCCTCGTGCTTCCTATTCCTTGCCCCCCATCGTAACATCCTTGGGTCCTGAAGCTTCCTACTCCCTTAGTAACTGAAAAACCTGTGACAGAATGCAAACAGACATCCATCATAACTTTTATAGCAACCAAAACAATTGGAAGCACATTAGAACAAGTTGTAAAACTACCCAAGAGGGAGTTTTCACAAATGTAGATTGGCATAAGCAAATATTAAGCCAGAATTTATGTCTCTTTTGATTCCTGTATCCATGCCTCTCCCTTTCTCCTCAATATTCGCATCCGTGCATATAAACATGAGCCATGAACAGTTCCAAGGAACAAATCACCTTTCATAATTTGGGTCCAGTTTGCACCCCTAGCGGTAAAGTCCAGCGAGGTATCATAGCACTTCTATTTATTTTATTTTATTTGTTTTTTTGTCTTTTGTTTTGTTTCGGGGGGTGTGTGTTATGAAAGGAGGCTAATGCCTTTCGAACCTGGACTTTTTTACACTCCCAACACATTTATACACCTCATGTCAGTCATCCGCGTAGACCTCGCACCTATTTCGACCGTTGATGCAATTTGTAATTGCCTCCCAAACAACCAGCACTGACGCTTGCAGGCCCATGTTCCATAAAGGAAGTGCGAAGCTGCCCTTTTGGGCTGGGCTTCCATTTGGATAGATTGCATCATCGCCGCACAGCCTTACCAAAATGCGTGCTCAGGCGGTTGACAGAATTTTCGGAAAGCATGATGTGAACCAGCCATCACTGATTTGGACTTAAAAACCGAGTGTTGTGCACCGCAATCAAAGTCCTGTGGCCAGAGACTGCAGCCAGAAAACAGTTAAAACCTTTTTACCTTTGATTGGTCAAGTAAAACTTATTTTGATGCACCCGCAAAATTTGGAATATCAAAGATTGACCAATTAGTCCAATGAAATCAGATCAGCCAAATCAAGTCAATGCACAAAGTTAACTCCTTCCGGATTAAGTGGGATTAAAAGGAGATATATGGACTTCCAAACCATTCCTTGTAGTTACACTATTAAAGATGTATTTGATAAATAGTAAAAAATATTAAGCTAAAACTTTTCACTTTCTATAATTATATTATATAAATACCTTATTTTTTAATTATTTTTATACAACTAACTTATTTATTTTAACTTTATTCTCCTTAATTTTCAATATTACCCATACCATATAACATTATTTTTTTCAATTTAACAACTTACTACCAAAAAATTTTTATCTAAGAGTTTTATACCTTCACAAACACACCCAAAATGTATTAAGCGATCCTTTTCTAGATCCATTTCAATCTGCCATTTTGTATACTTTCATCGTTATCCTTGAAGGTCCTTTACACATTATCTGCATCCTTTAAGGCCGTACCCGCAAAGAATTTC
>JAXCLR010000001.1:49624083-49634662 GCA_035584095.1 Annona squamosa | reverse complement strand
CCAACTTTTGTTTTTACTTCTTTATAAATGGAACCAGTCACAAGTAAAAAAATAAATAAAAATAATAACGGCATGTTGAGAAGTACAGAAAGGGTTGGAGTAAGAGGCAAATGGGACCAGTATTTTTCAATATAGTTTTTTTATCTTTTTCGCTGTCGATGCAGAACAGCCACTGCACTTCTTCGTACCTTCGTATGCTCCCGGCCACCATTGAATTATAAAAAATAACAAAAGGAAGGGAGAATGCGACGTGGCAACCACGTGGGTGGGCTAGAAATGACATCAAACGCAGCGGCCAGCGCTGCCGCTCAGCCCTCAGCGACAGGGTTCAGCCAGCCGCAGCCGCTGGTAATTGCAGCAAGCCAGCAACCGGCAAGCAAGGGAAGCCGGAAGACTTGGCAATTGGTCATTGAATTGAATGCCGCTTTCAGGGAGCAGGCACACGCAGGCAGCGCATCGCATCGCATCGCATTTGGCTGCTGCCACGTGGCAGATAAGTATATAGCCACGTGTTTTGCGCGAGGCCACATGATCACAGATTTCTCGATCATCGAATCGAATTAAAAGGAATCCAGTCATCTGAAGTCTCAATGCATCCGTGCATTCAATGAGTAAACGGATTAATTTATGAGATTAAGCTATTTACGTAAAAATGCAAACACAACCGGCTAACGGCAGGTTTATCTAATTACAGAAGCCAACCCAAATCAAGAATTTCTCGTTTTGACGAGTGAATGAACTAATTTATGATATTAAAACGGCTAATTTTGTTTTAAACTTTTTATTTAGCTACCACTGCTATTATAATTTGAGTAGATTCCTTCTCAAATTACTTAGAAGATATTTTACTTACCCAATCCCATTTTTATACAACCTCTTTTATTTTAATATTTTAATAATTATATAAAATCTACTTTATGAGTTAATTCCTTATATTTAACATTTTTTCTATAGTGACATAATTTGTTTAGTTAAAATATTAAGTTTTATTATAATCAAAGACGTGTATGGGTTGCATTTCTTTAGAAAAACATTGGACAAATTTCACGACCTTTTATGAAAATGACGGATAAAAGTTTAATTATAACTATAAGCTAAAATTTCACCTGCAAATGAATTTTTAATACTTTTATAGCTATAGAATTATACTTTTATAGTTATCGAATCGTATATATCTTTTGAAATTGATTTTTTATTTATAAATTCATAATTATGTTGTGGGTACATCCACTACTTCAAATGGGGACATGAGTTTAGTAGAATCTTAGATAAAACATATAAGTATATTTAAAATTTTTAAAGTTCTTGAGTATTAGTAAAATTGGAGGCAAAACAGGTTTAAGTGGAATGCACCCAAAAATATATATTCATATATAAATTATGAGATTGTTTAAATTTATTTACATATGTATTAGAATGTAACAATACTTTATAGAATTATTTATTCATATATTATTGATATTTTAGATAATTTAGTTATTAACAATATAACTTTAAAATTGATATTTAATATCAAACTTTTTTATTACAGTGATTTTATAATTTTTTAGAGATCAAATACAATAATACTAAAAAAATAAAAGAATTTATAGAACAATATAAAAAATGTTAAATATAATGAATGGAATAAAATTTTCATCAATTATCAAGAGAGTAAAATTACAAGCTTACGTAGAAAAAGGGTTTGATATATGCAAAGCCCTTCCATGTGTATAAACGGGGACGCAAATAACGCTTGAGAGGTCTATCGGTAAGGCTTGCCAGGGATTCTCATTTTCCAGTTTCAGCAAGTTTGAAAAGTAAAAGGGTTGACATTACAAAAAGTCAAATCCTTGATAAGCTTCGTAAATCAAAGATGGTGTGGCAGCAATCAAACATTTGAATTTGAACTTATTGACTTTCAAAAAATTATTAAAAGAATTTTTTTCCTCTTCCTTTCCTTAAAGTTGAATTATGTATCAGCGATCAAACCCTCAGCAGTCAATACCTTATAGGAATCTTTTTCATAAAAAACGAAATGGAATCTAGTAAATATTAAATTGCTTAGTAAAATACTGCCCCATACAGACTAATGTTTTGCGTCCAAAATGATGAGAAAAATTATAATACCATGAGGACGATAAAGATAATTTCACTTACCGGAGTTTTACATAGGATAAATTGCAGACATATTTACATAGTTTAATTATAATTGTAAATATATTTAATTTTTGAAATTATAAATATATCTGTATAATTTTGCATATATTTACAAATATATCTACAGTATCACGAAGCTATCACGTCTTTAACACAGTTATTGCATAAGTATATTTGTAAATGTAAGTAAATTATGTGGATATATTTATAATTTGAAAAACTAGGTGAATATATTTTCAATGAAATTCAAACATGTTGATTTTTTTTTTGCAAATTATCCTTTTTGTAATTTTAAATAAATATTTTTAAAATTTCAAAAATCTATGATTTTTAGACTTATTCAAATAATTTTTATGTGGTACAACTTAGGTAAAGTAACTACCAACTTGACCCTAATTTAAATAGGGTAAGATAAGAAAGTCACATATTTTATCTTTTTTTGTTAAAATAACAATGATAAAAAAAATTAAATGACTAAAACAATAATTTAAGTATTTAAAATTATTAAACACAATTCTACATATCTAGGTGATTTCCTTGTATTTATTTGCTATTAGTGTCAAACTATGTAAGTATATTTAAAAATTACCCTTTTATATATAAGGCCACTCTCAAGAATGGAGCAAAGCCATAACTTCAAAGAATAATTTTTACAATATCTTAGAGAATAATTTTTACAATATCCTTTTTTTCTTTTTAGACCAGGGAAAAACTTAAGCAAGTCGATTGGCACATCACATGCCCCAAAAGCCGCTCTCAAGACCTTTCTAATATTATTCTGCTGTCTAATTAACTATTATGAGGTTGCCCACTCAGCACTTTTCGTTTTGTAGGTGAAGTATGGGCATTTAAATTTTTATATTGGTTTCCTTTTTCTTGGACGCTAGCAACTACAATAATTACTCGAATTAAGTGTCTCTGTCCTCCTTTTGCCTTTGTGGAAAATGACAACACGTATATAATTTTAAAAGGATCAAGAGATCGGGACTGTAATTAAAAACAAAAAAGACATTGGCTGTTTATTTTCGCAAAGGTTGGTGCATGATTTATCAGCCATAAAATATTTCAAAAATGATCAACTTATCAATAACATTCAGACCAAGGAAAATGATCATAAGCTTATGGGCTACAGGTCTCATAATGTGACATTGTTTATTCTGACTTAGCAACTCAGTCATATGGTTTTAAAGCGCATCATACTATGTTTAAGCTTAAAATTATTTATAAAATATTAGAAACTTTCTCTCATTTTCTATGTGGAATTCGGTTGCGGGCTATTATAAGTCCACTAAATTTTAGTAATTTCGTTCTCGAACCATAATTTAACTCAACTCTAAGCCTCTTCCTGCTTATCTCAACTTTGAGCCCACATCTACTTATCTTAACTTTGGGTTTTTGCCTTATATCTAGTCCACTCTAATACTATTTGTAATGTGTGGGCCAAGATAAGTTTTTTGGATATATGCATTACACTACTAGTTGCATGACTCCATTTCATAGGTTGGGCTATAGCCAATTATATGTGCCATTGGCTCAATTCAAACGGGTCCCCCGTTCATTTAATTTTAAGGTGTATTTGGGAAAAAATAAAATTTTTGATGAAATATTTTTGGTATAAAGTTTTTGAAATATGGGAAAATGATATAATATAATAAGACTAGTGATAAAAAATAAAAAGAATAAAGTTAAAATAAATAGGTTAGATGTATTAGTAGTTGTGTAGAAATGATTGAAAAATATGATAGTTGTATATGAAGAAGTGAAAAAATAAGGTAGTCATGAAGAGTGAAACTTTTAGCTTGAAAAGTTTATGAGCTACCAAACATTTCCTTAATCATTATTTTATATATTAAGTTCCTGTGTATATATATGGAATCATAATTTCCATAAAAATAGAGTTTTCTTGCTTATATATAACCAAGTTACATAGAATCTATTTCATATAACTCATTAATTTTTCTTACATTTTAATGATTTATGTAAAATCTATTTTATCTATTATATTTAGCATTATTTGTTTATCTAAAAAATCAAATTTCATCTAAATTAAAGTTGCACATGGGTCATATTTATGTAGAAATATACATATTAATATATAAATTATGATAAATATTTAAATCTATTTACATATGTGTTAGAAAGTAATAATGTTTTATCAAATTATTTATCAATATAGTAATAATATTTTACACAGTTTACATGTCGAAAATACAATTGTAAAATTGATATTTAATGTCAAATCATTTTATTATATTTATTTATCACATTTGTAAATGGAGCTTATGCACAATGACATCAAACAAACCATAAGGTTTTCATGACAATATAAATTATACTAAATATAATAGACGATAATATAAATGATGCTAAATATAATAGACAAAGTGAATTTTTTTTTATCAATAATAAAGTAGTGTGAAAAATGAATGAACTTACATAAAAGTATGATTACATTGAAATAAAACTTTTATATATCATAATGATATCATAAATAAGTATGTATTGAAACCTTAATATATTTGTGTGTGGTTTTAGCGTTTATTCTTATTTTTTCACGTTTAATCTTTATTTTAGATATAGAATAAATAATGTGGTATCACATTAAAATAAAAACAAAAATTGAAAAATAAGGGTTCAAACCATCCATATAAATAAGTATATATTAAATCATTACTTATGTATATAATGAGTTATGCTTTTATGGAATCTAACGGTGAAAGATTACTAAAAAAACAGTCCCTGTGTGATTGTTTAGCTAGGAGAGCCTCATCATTTGCTTGGCATTATTGAACATGTGCTCCATCCACAAATATATAAAATAAATATAATAAACTAATTTAATATTAAATATTAATTTTAAAGTTGTATTTTCAACACTAAACATCTCAAATCTCATTACTGTACAATAGAAAATTTTGTAAAATATTATTATATTTAATGAGTATGTCAATAAATTGAACAATTTTTCATAATTTATAAATGAATATATTTTTTAAGCAAATATGATTCATGCACATAGTTTATTTGAATAAAATTCGGTTTTTTAGTTAAATAAATGATGCTAAATATAATAATGAAGTGTATTTTGCTTCAGAATTTAAAATGCAAAAATTGAGAAGTTTAGGGTTTAAAATGTAAATTTGCGGCCTTCAAGTCTCGAAATGCACACATGCACAAGATCTAAAATACCAAAATCCAGCTCATTGTGAGTCAAGCCACTTGCAAGTTATCCCATTTGGGAATTTGACTGCATTTTTAGGAGGAAGACATATGACATGGCAGAAAAATTTGGATGCGGATGCCCCGGACAAGTAGTTGCAATTGGGCCCTTGACGTACGTACACGACATCATAGTGGGGAACCTGTATCAAAGCACGGTGACAGAGCACTTCTAAAATCGGGATAAGTTTCGTGGAGCCTGAAGCCTTAATGCTCTTGGGCGCATATACCTATTTTTTTAAATTTTTTTATAAGATTATTAATCTAGGTGTATTTAACCTATGTATTAATTTTTACTATTTTTGAAGTATTTTAAATATTTATTTTTTATTTTTGAAAATCATTGGCATTTTAGTAATGATATTTATTTTTGAAAATTATTGGTATTTTAGTAATTTTAAATTACCTAAAATGTCACTGATTTTCAAAAATAAAAAATAAATATCTAAAATACTCAAAAAATGATAAAAATTTATACACATTTTAAATACACATAGATTAACAATAATGTAAAAAAATTCAAAAAAAAAAAAGGTGCATGCGCCTGGGAGCATAGAATCAGAGTCCAAGTTTCTATACATCCAATGCGTCCTGTGCAGAATTCATTTTTTTCAAAATTTTAAAGAAAACTATTAATACGAATTTATTTATATATTTAATATATAAATTAGGTTATATCATTTTTGAGATGTGTGTGTATTTTTTCATTTTAAAAAACAGGGGGTTTTAGTTATTTTTAATGACAAAATACCCCTATTTTTAATATATACACGTTTCTAAAAGTTGTAACACTTAATGCATAAGCTAAATATACTTAAATTAATAATTTTATAAAAAAAATTCAAAAAAAATTTAAAAATGACTTTTGCTCTTCATCTAGATGCATTGAAACAAAACTCTTTAACATCTACTTTTTGTTGCGTGCAATGCAACATCTGAATGTTTTATTTGTTATTTTTCATATTAAAATTACTTTATAAAAATTAAATATATTAGATATGTATATAATTAACTATAACTAGCATCTAAAAATGACATTTAATCCTATAAATGCATATGAATTGCTTTTTGTAATATTATTTACTTATTTTAAAATCAAATACACAAAATGCATTGAACACGATGAAATATACTTATCGAAAATTTATAATACAATATCAATGAAAATAATATTAATTCCAAAATAAATATTTTAATGAATTTTAATTACTAAAAACTCATATAAGTAAACAAAATTTTATCTTTTGATATTAAACTTTGATAGAATATAATTGATAGCAATATTAAACATATATTATATAGTATAGCATTTTAATCTTAATGTGCTTCATCAGTCCTAATCCATTTGAGGAAAATTTAGAAGAATCAACATAGTTACGCCAAAGCATTCACGTCAAGATCAAGTTGCAAATAGAATTAAAATTTTTTTTTCTACCGCTGCATTATAGTTATTGTTTTTTTATTTTCACTAAATAGTAAAACGTTAAAGCATTCAACTTCTAAATTTATTATAAATGTAAATTTATATAAAAATTTAAAATTATTATACTTTGGCCCACCTTTTATCCTAACCTATTGTTTTTGTATCGAGTGAAAAATTGACTTGAATTCTTGAAACCTATGCATAAAAGTAAATGTTAGACCGGCTTTGTCCCGATTTGATATAAAAAGTAGAGCAAATAAGATTTTTACAATATAAAATTAGGGTTGGACAGACCACAAGTTTTTAACTTGCTCAACTGCAATTTTCGCCTCCAACTAGTTGTCATTCTTGATCTATTTCTTACTAATTAATAAGAATATTTAGATTCTTGCTTTTGTAAATTTCTAAGCTATATTTTCTTTTTTAATTTAAAAGAGTGTTTTTTAATAGCCCATGTATCAGTTCCACGAACGGCCTAAGGGGATGTTTGGTAATTTAAAAATTGTAAGAATTGTGGAATGAGGTAGGAAGTGGGAGATGTAATATTTTGGGAATGATGTGATTGATATAAAATTATAAAGGTAAAAATAGAATAAATAGAGTAGTTGGAGTGTAATATGAAAAAAAAATGATTGAAATGCATGGGTAAAAGAATAAAAATATGGTTATTAATTAATGAATTAATGATCTTGGGTATCCGTATTCCAATGAATTCCCATTCTAAGAATCTCACACCGAATACCAAACGTCCCCTTAATATCGTACGACGACCTTTTCTAATTCCTACTGTTATTTACTTTATTTATAGGTAGTGTAGAGTAACATAGTTATGTGAATGTACATTAGAAAAGTATGATAAGTAATAAAAAGAATATCTTGAAAAGTGTGTGAATGATATGACATGATGATGTTGAAGTTGAAATAATTTAGGTAATTGTGATAAAAAATAATTAAAAAGTAGAATTATTAGATAATTAAGATGGTAGGCCACTTATAAGAGAATTTGTGGAAGGCAGGAGAAGCCAAGAAAAGTTAAAGAAACTCATTAGGTAATTTGTAAATATATCTATTTAGTTTAACTATAATTATAAATATACTCAGATAATTTCAAAAATCGCAAATAATCCTACATGGTTTAACCATAATTACAAATATACATATACAATTATGACACTGTTATGTACCGTCACAATATGAGTATATTTGTAAAGATATACAAACTATG
Organism: Annona squamosa; assembly: GCA_035584095.1. Taxonomy (NCBI): domain Eukaryota; kingdom Viridiplantae; phylum Streptophyta; class Magnoliopsida; order Magnoliales; family Annonaceae; genus Annona; species Annona squamosa. Next base: position 49,626,656 of record JAXCLR010000001.1, on the reverse strand, counting down.
TGAGTATATTTATAAAAATAAATATACTTTTTTAATTTTTAAAATTATAAATATACTTACATGGTTTGTATATATTTGTAAATATACTCACAATTTGATGATGTAGTAATCACACCACTACGGTGTTCATCTATTTGTAATTTGGTCTAATTATGTAGAAATTATTTATAATTTTTAAAACTACATAAATATATTTATAATTTTGATCATCAAATTAAATAGATGTAATTGCAAATCATCAAGAACATATTACATTGTAGTTCTGAGACATTTATACAAATATGGAAATACATAACTCATTCAAAAAAATCAAGATATACAGCTCTACTAAAAAATTAGAAGAATAAAACTTTAACCTGACTGAAAGAAGGCAACAGCTCTTATATTATTTATCCGGGCTGAAATCCCATCGTTAGATTCGAACCAAAACCACAGCCCCGTCAAAGCTCTACTTGGTATCACCGAGAGTTACTGCAAGGGCAGTTGGTATGACATCAGGCCTCATGCTTGACGTCCGGAACGAATTCCCGCGTTCAGGAGATTCCCATCGAGAACTGGCCTTGGCCACAATAAATAAATAAATAAATATATAAATAAAAACTATGAAGCCGCCTTATCGGGCCTGACGCAGCGGCGGAAAGATCCACTGGCACAATCATTTTGATGTCATTGTGTGGTCAGGTAGGCATGAAGCTGCGGAGGCGGGGTATATTTGAAATGATTCTATTAAAAAAAATTAATGCTGTATTTTAATTAGTTTTAGTAAATTTTTTTGTTATGATTTACAAATTTTTATTACCATTAAAAAGTTTCCTGCCATCAGATTATATTCTACGAACATTCGTAACAAAGTTGGGGGTTCTTCTCAGTTCTAATATATTATTTTAGGCCCATTAAGAATAATTTAAATTAAAAATTTTATTTAAGGACATGTTCCGTTACTTGAGCAAATAAATGTTGTTAAATACACTGGATAACTTATCCTATTATAATTTGATCAACCAAAATGAAAAATCACATCAAAGTTCAACCTGCACCAATTTACGGCCATCGGGACACCAAATAATAGCTCTTATTTTAAATTGGGTAATTCGGCTATTTGGAACCGACCACGAAATTTTCCAATTTATTTTTTTATAACTATTAATTTTTACACATTACTCACATTTTGAAATTTATTTAAAAGCCTCGAATGCTAACTGAAGTCAATGTTGAACCTGTCAACTATTTTCAAATACAATCAGAAGTTCCGAACCGTTCCGTGGAGCATAGTCCACATCATCTTAATGACCAAGAGTCAATCGATGAATACGGACGCTAAAAGTTTAAAATTTATTAAATTAAATCAAAATATTGATCTTACTAAATATTAAAATCTAAAATTATTATCCATCATCTCATCTCAACGGTTAATAAATTAGATAGTACATGATTTAAAGAGTACCATTATATGATTTCAGTTGTATGTTCGTGTTCAGGTAGGCTGTGAAATTAAATCAAAATTGACTCGTTAAAAGTTTGTCTAATTAACATTGACTTCTGTCATTGGGTTGGAGGTTATTTGCAAATAAACTCTAAAAATAAAGATTATTTACAAATCAATAGTTGTATAGTCATAAATAGCAACATTAAAAATTTGTGGGTTATTCGCAAAAAGCATTTTTAATTATGTACTTTAATATTTAACTTTTTATCGTTCCGATTTTTAAAAATTTTATATGCATATTAAAATCTTAAGTTTTTCACAAAGTTTTTTTATTTATATGAGAAGGCCCCATGAAGATATTCGTTAGATTCAAACTTCAACATAAAAGACTAGGCAAATAAAATCAAAATCATCAGCAAATTCTGGTGGGGAGAGAAGTACGGGAGGAGGAAGTTGAGTTGGGTGGCATGGAAAGACATGTGCAAGCCCAAATGTAGCGGAGGAATGGAGTTCAGGGACCTCTATAAGTTCAATTGCGCTCTTCTTGTTAAGCAAGTCTGGAGACTGATCACATCTCCTCAATCCCTTTGTCATAGAGTCCTAAAGGCCCGATACTTCCCGAATACTGACATATGGCATAGCGTGGAGAAACCGTCGGACTCCTTCACTTGGAGGAGCATTTTGAAAGCAAGATATGTAATCCAGACGGGCTGCAAATGGCGGATCGGTAACGGGGATCGGGTGAAGGTGTTCTTTGACAATTGACTGGAAAACAAAGTTCACAAAGTCGGACCTCTCCCTTCCTCTATGCCGGATGATATGACTGTCAACCATCTCTTCGACGAGGCAACAAAATCATGGAATAAGGATCGTGTGGTAGCGGCTTTGGGAGAGAACAGCTGGGCGGAAGTCAATTCGATTCCCCTTCCCAGGGGATCTGTGGATGATTGCATGTATTGGATTCATGAACCCAATGGGTCTTACACAGTCAAGTCAGCTTATAGGATGCTATGTGGTGGGTCCGATACGCAGGTTCAGGTCGGCATATTTCGGGCTATCTGGCGAACGCGGCTCCCATCAAAAGTTGTCATTTTTGGGTGGAGATTGGTCAAGGATGTTCTCCCTACCTTACTAAACCTCAACCGCC
>JAXCLR010000001.1:49582569-49595793 GCA_035584095.1 Annona squamosa | reverse complement strand
TCTTAAAATCTAACATATATATTTAGAATTTATGAAAATATAATTTTATCAATATATTTATTTAAAATTTAAAAATAGTTTAATATTTATGACATCATAAATATGTCATGCTGACGTCACTGGTTGAAACTGGTTGAACCGGTTCGAACCAGACCCGTTCCTTTACCGGTTAGATCGTCGGTTCGGTTTTGATACATTGGTTCGGATTGAATTTACACCCTTGCTATGCGCTATTACGTGGATTGATCTGTACGCAAGTGGATTTGGATTTGCTACTACCGTATGAAATCCTTATGCAACATGATTAAATTGCGTAATGCCTGCAGTTGCGCACAATGAAATCCTCTTGTGACATGAATAAAATTGCGTAAGGCCAAGAGGTGCGCGCAGGCAGAGTCGTCACACACATCTATAAAAAAGCTTTTCGCTGTGGCCTTCAACACAAGTTTTACAAGTCCATAGAATTAAAGAGTTGTAGTGCGCTTTGTGAGAGAAGTATTAATAAAGGGTTTTGTGTAAAAAGTGCTGATCGTCTTCAATGGAGGTTTTTCGTGTTTTGCTTTCTGTTCCCAGGGCAAGCTCTACAATATATTCTCTACGATTTCTGTTTCCGAGGGCAAACTCCACAATGTCGCTAATTCCTAGCTTCTTCGGTGGCCATCGATCCAACGTCTTCGATCCTTTCTCCCTCAACGTCTGGGATCCCTTTCCCGACTTCCCCTTCAAGAACAGCACTTCCCTCTTCCCATCTCTCTCCGATTTTGCCAGAGATGCATCTCAGTTGGCAAGCACCCAGGTCGACTGGAAGGAGACTACGGAAGCCCACGTCTTCAAGGCCGATCTACCTGGGCTGAAAAAGGAGGAGGTGAAGGTGGAGGTGGAGGACGGGAGAGTTCTTCAGATCAGCGGCGAGCGGAGCAGGGAGAAGGAGGAGAAGAACGACAGGTGGCACATGGTGGAGAGGTCGAGCGGCAAGTTCGAGAGGTGGTTCAGGCTGCCGGAGAATGCAAAGGTGAAGGGGGTGAAGGCGGCAATGGAGAACGGAGTTCTGACGGTGACGGTGCCCAAGGAAGAGGCGAAGAAGCCTGACCTCAAAGAAATCGAAATCTCCGGCTGAAAGTTTTAGTTAAGTAATAAATAAAATGATAATAATCATAATTTGAGTCCCGTAATTGTCCCTTAGCTGCTTTTAAATCTTTTAACTATGTTATGTTTTTGTCCTTGGTTGCTTTCATATCTTTTTTTTTTTTTTTTTGAGGATTGCTTTCAAATCTTTTAATCATGTTATGTTTGGAAAGAAAACAAAAGATGATATACAGCACCCGATGCTAAATATTTTGTAGCAAATTAAGCAGTCGTGTCTTTATGTTCAAGTTTGAAGGCCACAGTTGTAATTATATTAAAATCTGGATGTCTCATTTAGGATTGTTTTTTACGTTGAAAAAGCTAAATTTCATCCGAATGAACTAAAAAAATATCTTTTATAGGATTTCTCTTTAAGAGAACAGGACAGAGAAGGTGATTGATGCGGCCAGTTGTACTATCGTTGGATTGGCATTCTGAATCAGGGTGAAGAATTTTTTTTTGACAATGTGTATTGTACGGTAGTCCATGGGAACGCCGCACTCCTCTAAGTTTAAGTATTAGTATTTTAGACACCGTTGTTTGTGTATTAATATATGAGACTTTAAGAAGTTTCATCTTTTGTATTTTAAACCGTCCGTCCTAATGTCGTCTGTCACTCACTGTTGGTCATATGCAATGTTAAAAATATCCTTCAATAAAAACAAAATTACAATACTAACTAGTACTAACATTAATGCAGAAAATGAGGATCTCGAAATGGAAGATAATGTAAGCAACAAAGATGGGTGAGAAAATGCATATTGAGGAGTGTATTTTGTTTTTATTGAATGATATTTTTATCATTACACACGACCAGACGGTGCGTTACAGACAACATTAGGGTGGAGGGTTTAAAATGCAAAAGTAAAACTTATTAGGGTTTACTATGCTAATACGCAAATGTCGAGATAAAAAATGCTAATATGCAAACTTAGAAGGGGTATGACGCAAATTCCCCGTAGTCCTTTGTCTCTGCAATCCCAATATGAAGAAGGGTACTACTTGGGAGAAAATTTCCGGCAAATTATGCAAGTAAAGATAAAATATTTTGAAAACTCTGGCACACTTGCAATTTCGCCTGAACTATGTTGTATGAATGAAAAGAAACTTCAAAAAAATTAAGGATATCTTGGAGCCCTAGGTCTCCAAGCCCATTATATTCTAAGTTCTAAATAAAAAAATTTCAAAAGTATAATGGATGAATTGTTTTTTTTCATGAGTATGTTTGCAAGTACAGTCAAACTAGGCAGGATTTTTTTGCAATTTCTAAAATTATGTAGGCATGTTTGCAATTATGTTCAAAATAAGTTGGCATATTTGTAAATGACCCTATTTATTGTCATCGCATACATTAATTTTTCACTAGTTTTGCAAAAAGCGTGTTGCATAGTCTTTTTTTCATTTTTATATTTATAATTCATCTTAAAGTATATATATATTTTTAATCTTGTTCAATCGATTGTTCACCCAAACAGTAGGACACCATGATATCATCCAGCTGAGCTATGCCTCTGGTAACAAGGATTTTTATTACACTGTTGCCGTACAATAAATATCTATTATATGTAAGCGAGATATCATTTACCTAGATGATTAGTATCCTTTGCAAATTAATGATGATGAATTACGGATATACTACATTATTTATATTTCAAAGCTTGGATATCATTTACCTTTGCAAAAATAGTCAAGTTTCACGTAGGTGCAACCTAGGTCGAGTTCGCATTTTATTAAAAAGATTATATATATTGGGCCGCCCCCTCTCTGTTTTACCGTTAACCAATATATAATACCCGAAACCGAATTTGTTAGATTGGAGCAGATGACATTGACCTCTAACGAAGTAATTGTTCGAGGGTGCATGCATGAGTTCTGGTCTTGAGTACGCGGCACACTTTGTTAGTGGACTTGCACATCTGTCGGTACTCTATCACTTGATAAACAAGCAGCGCTGCAGCGGGCAATATTAGTCTCTGCCCTTGAGTTTTCAGTTTTCAGTGTTTCCAACCGTCAAGCGCTACTGGCCCATGTATCCAGACTCCAGCCTTGAAATATACCTGGTAATCACGGAACTGTGGTTCGCTCCTGGTAGCGACACCAGGATTACGAGCATGGGCGGCTGCTGGATCTGGGACTCGGGTGGTCCAACCAGAGGGTAGTAGCTGAATTGGGGGACGTTGCACCCTTGAGGACCAGGGCATTTCGCATTTCTTCTACCATCCACGCCTTTCTCAATCTTCGGGGTCCACGCGTCTCTACCCACCTTTGAATAAATTTGTTTCTTCTGGATTTCAAGTACAGTGGGATGATAGTGCCATTGGGCTTATGATAGGTAGGTCCTGGGGTATGAGCCTTTTTGATGTCTGTTGGGTCATGGGCTTTTGATAGGGGGCTTGGGTGTACGCTATTGAGCCTATTCGATGCCACTCGTCCTCTGTAAGTAGAGAGAGACGTGAGGGAGAGGGGGATTGATTTTCTGTTATAGTTCGTAGTTGTAGATAACAGGTTAGTGCAGAGAGAGAGAGAGAGAGAATAGGGAATCATCTTATAATGAGGATCTGATTCCGTAAAATCCCTGTAATAACAATTCAGAGCGCGATCTCCTGCACACGCCTATTTTTTTTTATTTTTTTTTAAAATTGTTTTATAAAAATGTTAATATAAGTGTATTTAACACATGTATAAATTTTTACCATTTTTGAAGTATTTTAAATTACCTAAAACGTTATTGATTTTTAAAAATAAAAAATAAATATTTAAAAATCTCCAAAAATAGTAAAAATTGATACAGAGGTTAAATACACTTAGGCTAACAAGTTTATAAAAAAATTTTCAAAAAAAAATTAAAAAAAATAAGCGTATGTGCCCAAAAGCAGGCAACCCGAGTGCAGGAGATCGCGCTCCTAACAATTCCTTGTAATGAAATTCATGGGATCCAATTTCGGATCACATCTAGATGTCTGGCAATACACGCAGGGTTCAATCATCCATGTCTGTGGGGGTGAACTTGGAACAGTGGCTCAACTGATTTAACCCATGTTCAATTATAACCCAATTGTGACTATTGTTCTTTTTTTTTTTTTTGTTATGTTTACAACTCAAATTCTTAAGTTTATATTTTTTCAATCCTTGCTTAAGAGGTGTAATATGAAACATTACTTTTGAAAGAAAGAGAGTCTCCACACAAAAATTTAAGTCTGGACATCCTTCATCAAAGGCGGTAGCTCTATCAACCGGACTATGCTCATGCTAGCAAACAATTGCTTATACTTCTTTTCTCTAATAAGGTTGTCAATTTGGTTGGATTGGATTGCATAAAGGTATATTTTTTAATGGTATAGGTATTATTGAAAATTTTAGTGTGCCACTCCCATTTTAGGTTAAACTTGATAATCAAATTAAAATTTTATCCATTTATTTTATTTAACATATTGTGTTTTAATATGGAATTAAAAATCATTTAAATATTAAGTAGACCATAGATGATAGAAATATATAATTATGTGTAAATTATGTGTAAATTATGAAAAATGAAAAATATTTGCATTTATTCGTAGATGCATTAAAATATAATGATTCATGTAATTATTTATTTACCTACCGGTGATATTTTAGATGCTTTAAATGATGAATATGCAATTTTGAAATTTGTAAGTAAGTCTAACTATTTTATTATATTAATCCTGTTTAGTTAAATAAATGATTTTTCATATACTTGGTAGATTGAATTTTTTTTTTTTTTTGATCCGATGGGTGGATTTAATTTTAATTCAACATTAAGTGGATCTCAAATGGGGATAAGACGCTTAAATCTTCAATGGGACATGCCACACTTAAGTATTTCTCCATTAACAGTTAATGCTTTTACCCATAAAGTTTATCAATTTATTTCTACTGACATTGTATGTTGTTATATACCATATTGACTTGAGGGTAGGAGTGCACAAGTCTGGGAATTTTTGGAAGTAGTTCGTCACCTAATCGTTTGTAATGAGGATAAGGATACAATATTTTTTAAAAAGTACAAGAGTGATGTAATTAATGTGACATGATAATGCAATGTGAAAATAAATATGATAGCTGTGCGGGAAAAATAAAAAATACAGTAATTAATAATTAAGATATCAAATTATTTTTTAAAAAGTGTTTTTAAGCAGTTTACCGACCGTGCATAACTATCTCAACTAAACAATGTCGGCAACTAATATTTGCCCAAATCAATAATGATGTCTTATGTTTCTACTTAAAAGCGATTTTGACGCTCAACACAACAAACATTGTGCGAAAAGAAAATCTAGCTTCATTCTTAAACAAAATAAAAAAGTACCAATCATATTATGAGAGGATTAAAGGTATATTTAGGAAGTGATGAAATTTTTTAATGATAAAAGCTTTTTAATTGATAAAAAATAATATAATATGATATGAAGTAAAGAAAATAAAGTTAAAATAGAGTTGTATAAGTAATTGTGTAAAAAAATTGAAAAACAAGATAGGTGTTTGTAAAAATGTGAAAAAATAATTTGAAAAATAAAATAATTGTAGAGTTTGAAAAATTTTTAAATTAAAATTTTTTATTTTAACCAAACATACCCTTAGAAAATACAAAATACAGCACTTGCCATTAAGTGGCGAGGGAAAGGGAGACATGTTCTTCGGGTTCAAAAAGGTTGGGGGTCTTCGTGTCTGGACGTCCGTGGATTTGTCTCATGTGTTCGAGCGGTGGGGATCGTAAAGCAAAGCCGACAAAGCAAGCACAGGAGCTATGGTTGTTGTTACGCGTCATTGCGGTAGGAATCCTGAAAGGCCGCAAAAAGAGACTTGCTCGACAAATATTTGGTATTTCACAGCAACATGCCTTCATGTAAAAGAAAAAAGAAAAAAAAAAAAAAAAAACAGGACCCGACTTCCATATACTTTTCCTTTTTATTTTTATGAAACCATATACTATTCCATTTAATTTCAAAGTAAGCGATTACTTCGGAGATTGAATGGATTAGCTTCTATAGTTCAAATAGTTTTTCTTATTTGAGTTAAAAATGGTTTGTTATGTTAAACTTAGGTGTTAAAAAAATATTCAAGATACTTAAATGGAAAGTTCAATTTTTTTTTATTTTGTCATGCACGTTGAATGGCCAGACAACTAATGGATAATAACTCTAAGGAAGGGGTAATGAGATAAATGCATTTACCCAATTTTGAACACTAGAAATCTCATCCTATATAAGAGTATTAATGATCATGGTTAACCCATTAATCCACTCGTCTAATCCATTTATAAATGGGTTTAGGTTGAAATTTTTCAATAAATGATTTTTAACCCGCCAACTTGCTTAACCGTTTAAATAAATAAATAGTTTGGTATTGAGATTTTACAACTTGTTAGCTTGTTTAGTAATTTGTTTAATCAATCTAACCTGCAAACTTGTTAAGAAAGGATATATATTTCCAAAATTCTAAATCTATTTTTTATTTCAATTTCCTATTTTTCTTTCTCTATTTACGGCTCTATTGCATCTTTCCTACTATTATGCTGTTGTTATCTCTTCTATCACCTGCGAGTGCCGCCAATAAAATTCCTCTTCGCTCTCTACACCTCTCACTCTCTTTCTCTATATATCATTCTCTCTCTTCATCTTTCTCAGTATTGCTATCTTTCTTTCTCATGTCCATCTCTTTATCTTCCATTATTTTTTTTCATCTTTATTACTGTTTCTCTGTCTATTTTCTTTATCTCTATCTTGCCAAGTCATCATCCTTTTTTGTATTGGTGTATCAAATCTACATTACTTTTCAAATGAAGTTCTGACTATGTCATACGTCTCATAGATTAATTCACCACAATAATTACAAACAACACACACTCAATTTTAAATTAGCTAAGTTTTGACTTGTCTGCAACATATATATACAACCCATTAATAATCTTCCAACTCATTTATTAAAATGGTCAGGATTGAAATTTTTTAAATGAGTTAATAAACATATTAGAATTAAGATTTTTAAATATGTTAGAATTAGGATTTGAACTCTAACTCATTCAAGCCGACATGTCAGCACACCTAACCCTATACACCTTTAATTCACATCAGCCACTTGATTTCACAAGGAGTGACAATAAAAAGTTAACGTCAAGTGATTTATTATGTGATATACTAAAACTTTTATTAATGTTTTTTATAAGAAAAAATTGTCTTGACCTTGGTCCAATGCCTCGGTTTTGACTTATGTTCTTAACCAACTATGGCTTTGTCACAAAATTGAGACCTCAATGCATAAAGTTGTTATTGTATTGGCCCCATGCATGCAAAACACACATCCAACTGTCCTTCTCGAATGTAACCTTTGACAAGGTCATGCACATTGACATCTTATTTACACTTAAGATCATGTGATCACTTAAGAGTTCATACGACATCTAATCACCATGTTTGACTATCCTTCTAACATTGCCACTAACAAAAAGTAACCCATGCTAGCAATATAATCCTCTTGATCCCCAATTTATTAAGAAAATTTCTTTGGTTCATTTTTTTCATTTGATCTTATAATGAGATGTTCCTTTAAGCTTTGCATTCAAAAGATTGCACATAACCTCACATAAGAGGATTATATAAAGGACACTTAAAAGAAGAAGAATGGATGAAGCCCATGCACACAATGCAATTGGTAGTCATCCCTGGTCTTGGTGTTAGTGGTCCCAAGTTTAACTCTGAAGGAGGGAGCTATTGTCGCTTATACAATGTTGTCAGAACCGAACCGGTGGGTGAACCGGTAAAGGAACTGGTCTGGTTCGAACCGGTTTGATCGATCAAACCGGTTCGAACCGGTGATGTCAGCATGACATATTTATGATGTCATAAATATTAATTTTTTAAAAATTTTAAATAAATATATTGATAAAATTTTATTTTTATAAATCCTAAATATATATGTTAGATTTTAATGACCACAATATAAGTACAAAACATGTGAAAAAATTAATAGCAAGTTTTAAAAAATCTTTAAGCATGAATTTTAGAAAAATTAACTACATTAACTAACCTAAAATACTTAACTTGTAATAAGTCATGACCATTGTTGTTTGGTTGTTAGTTCTTTAATTCTTTCTCTTTATTTCGGAACTTTGATGAATTGCTATAAACATACTTGATAAAATAAGAAATAAAACAAATCAGTAAGTGTTGAAAATTTGAACAATCAAATAACTTATAATAATATAAAAATTAAGAATATCTCCTATATTGAGCAAAAAATAAAAATGTAGAAGTCTATAAAGTATAAACAATTAAATGAAGTATTTTCATAAAACATAGATTTTAAAATGAAGGCAATGAGAATGAGGCTTGCAATGGGAGCCTAGCACAGGTACACTTAGGCTGAAATGACGGCAAACGGAAATGAGGAAAATTGAGAATTATTGGACTTCCCAGTTATCTATCGGCGATGAATGATTTTTGACGTGAATGTGTAGACCACTGAAGTTAGCTTTTTCTAGTCCTTGAGGGGAAAGGTGTTAGGATTGGCCGATTGGGACGGGATGAGGCGCGCTTGCGGGCTGCGGTGCTGCAAACAGCGACAAAGATGACGACCTCTGCGAGGGCGGGTGGCGATGTGGGTTTCCCGTTTCCGATGATGGCAGGACTCGGGAGCGGCGGGCTAGGTTTATTTTTCATGTCTTCGTGAAGGGGGAAATGAGGATTGAGGAGGACAAGCGGGCGATTCGAGTATTCGACGGAAATATTTTTGGTTCATTTTTTTTTAATATACATTATCCGTCCAACTGGTTAAACCTGGTTGGATCGGCCCTTCCGGTTCGACCGCTGGTTCGCCGGTTCAGACGATTTTCAGTATTTGAACCGAACCATGCAGTATTGAATTGGAAACTGGACCGGTCCTGACAACAATGCTCTTATATAGGAGCATTGTAGTAATAATTTGGATAAATTTGCTAGGATGATTGATTGTGTAATAAGAAAAAAAAATCTTATACAATATGATTCCACGATGAAATAATAAAAAAAAGAAAGAACAAGAAGAAATTCTTTCCTCCAAGTCCTATGCACTACATCTTTCTACTCCAATTATAAGTTACTGACTAATCTTCCTTAAGATACAAGTAGGAGCATTTCCGCATCACATTTTTCAAACATGCCTTTCCTCTATAGTATTTCAAAATGGCATCGGATCAACCTAATCTTTCATTTCAGCATGAAAATATTTCTCTCTTTTACTTTAGTGCATGTTTGCTGTATGGTTATAGATTCTTGTCAAACATGCATTCTATTGGCTGTAAATATGCATTTTTAAATATAATTAAATTTTTAGATCTAAGAAATTAATCTATTAAGGCATTAAAGAATCAATTCCTTTCGTATTACTAGAAAGAAAAGTTTTACCTTTTTTCTTCAAACCAGCTATTAGCTAAAATAGTCGCCATAAAAAAAATAATATTTTGCTTGTAAAATGCTATCTCTAAATATAAGAACTTCATTAACTTAGCCTTTTGCACTAAAAATTTATTGCAACGTATTTTGCTTTTTTATTATCAGAAAAAGTTATTGCAAAAAGTTTCTACGAGAAAAAAATTATTATCGCGTTGTTAAAAGTTTACTTTTCAAGAATTGTGGTGTTTGTTGTAGCTAAAAACTAAATTTCAGCATAAGATTTTTTTTTCCCTTTAAAAATTCATTTATCATTAGCATCTTGTCGCAAAAAGTATTTTTCTCTAAAGAGTCCATTCGGTGCCATTTTTCAATGTTGCTATTAGACTCTTACCTGGATATATTTTAACTTTATATTATATCTCAAGCCAATCCAAGTACATATTTTTTTAAATTTCTTGTTCAAGAAGTAAATCTAACTGTATAACCAATAAAGTATCTATTGGAATTACTGCTTCCAGAAATGGAACACAAGCTCCCCACAACTAAGATTTGACACCTACACTCCCTGCACACTGGCAATCATGATATATTTAATTAGCCTTTAGGCAGGCAACGAGGTAACCAACTCTTTCCCCTGTTTTCTGAGAAAATTTACGACTTAAAAATACATATTATGGCCAAACGAGCACCGCTTGTGCGGAATGGGATTTCCGTTCCCAGCTGGTGCGTGGTTCAAATTCCTCTGGGAATTCTGTACTGGAGTTGAAGTGGGGGCATGTGGTTCCCCTTATACTCAGATGAAAGCTAGTGGTTTTTCCACTTACTATGTGAAAGTTTATTGTCGTCTTTCATTGTAAGTTTGTTAAAATTATCTTAAGATTTGAATGTAATATAAATTATGATATAATATAAAATATCCTCCAATCAAAAAAATGTATATTATAGATGCGCAAAATTTTGGTTGCTGATTGTTAAATGCAAATAAATTTGAAATTTGGTTGAAAAAGGTAGCTAGCTGTAACAATAACTTCCGTCGCAGTGTAATCAGAGACACATGTCAGTTACATACGTTAAAAAGTAATCGAGATGATTTGGATGGGAACCATGCTTTTCTCTTACTTTTATCCCGTCAACTTTTTAAGGTTCTTTTTTGCTTTTCCTTTTTTGCTTTTCCCTGAAACTATTTAAATTTCTCTTTCCCTTTCACCCATATTTCGCTTTCATCGCTACATATAATTGTAGTGTAATCACAGATACACATGAATTATATATGTTAGAAAGTAAGAAATCTAGATGATTTGGAAGGTAAAGATGCTTTTCTCTTACTTTGATCCCATAAAATATTTTAATTTCTCTTTACATTTTTCTTATTCATTCTGTTTCTTGCCTTAATACTCGTGAAGGTTCAACACTTATGGCATTAAATGAAGTTACATTAATGAAAGTGTTTTGCTAAACTAGTTAAAAAAGGAATAAGAAAAAGTTGCTTCCGTTTACAATACGATTTAGTGACAATTGATTACAATGAACTTTTTTAGTGCCGAAACTTTCTGTAACACACTATTAGTGACAAGGTTGAGTAATCTTAATTTTCATATTTGGCCACAATATTCGGAGATAAATATTATTTTATTGTAGTAATTCACAACGAAGGAACAACTTTACATTAAGAAAGGATATATTTAGAAAAGGAAAGTGGCTCAATCGGGTTATATTTGGCCATGATTCATATTTAACGTTATTTGTTTAATTAAGAAATTAAGTTTAATCCAAATCAAGTTTATTCATGGGCCAAATTTGCTCATATATATTCATGAGTAAATTATGAAAAATATTTAGATACATTTATACATATATTAGAATGTAATAATACTTTATGGAATTATTTATTCACATCAAAATGATATTTTAGACAGTTTAGAAGTTAAAAATACTATTTTAAATTGATATTTTAATATTAAATTATTTTATTATGTTGATTTAATATATTCATAGATGAGACTAGTATACAATGATATTAGACAAATGAAAGAATATTCGTGATAATATAAATAATATCAAATATCAAAGATGGAGTGAATTTTTCATTAGTCATTAATATATTAAAAATAAATGAAATTATATAAAAAATTTCATAAAAGCGGCCTGGAAAATTCTCAAGTTAAAGTTCACAACTAGTTAAATCAACTTAAAATCTCATAGGAGTTCAACGTTATAGCACACACACATATATATTCGAAAGTGTTAATTAATTTTAGAATGTAATGATTTATGGTTTTTAATTTTTTTTATGGAGATGGTTTTTAATTATTTAATTTCATTGTTATCTACATTTCGCTTTTTTTATGCTCTTGAAATGGTTGGTTAATAAACACGTGTACCCATCATAAGAGTATTGTCTAATTACAAAAAGATAATTTCTTTGTTAATTGGAAAATATTTTTTCGTATGACCTATTCCAATAGTGGGAATTGAAAGATAATGTAACAAACGTCATTTTTTATGAAAATAAATGTCATTAAATGAAGCTAGAATTTTGGTTGTCTATAATTGAGTCTTGCTTATATGTAATCAGATTACATCAAATATTATCGTTTCTTCTCACCTTAATAATTGATAGAAAATCCACCTATCTATTTTATTTAACATCACTTGTATATCTAATATCCCAAGTTTAATTCATAATTAAATACGTTTATAAGTCATATTTGATTAAATATATATTTACATATAAATTATGAAAATACTTAGATATATTCACTTAATTATGCATTATAATCTAACCATGTTTTATAAAATTATTTATCTACATAGTAATAATAATTTAGATAAATCTGCATGGATTTAGATTTATACATATATAGATTTGGCAACCAATACTTATTTATCTACAAATAGTTTTCTTTAGAGGCATTTAACTAAAAATACTTAATTGAAGTTATTATAAATAATATTAAACCCGGTTGCATTTCATATTCAATTTGATGGATCCCATTCCAATGACGTAAATTCACGATATGACTTTATTTAAGTCAACATGATAGTTAAATAAAAAAATCCAACAGATCCATTACAATTAGTATTAATTGCTTAGTTACAAAATATAAATTTTATTTGAATCAAATACTTATACATATAATTATTGTTAAAGAATTAATAATACTGTGTCAGAATTGTTTTCAATTATATCAATTTTAAAGTTTTCATTAAATATCTATACCTTCGAAAATGTTTTTCTCGTATAGAAGAGTCTAGCTTTGCTACATGTAAGTGATTTTATATAATTCATTCATTTTTTATCTTCATAATTGATGGAAAATTTGTTCCTTCCATAATATTTAGCATTATTTTTTTTATCAAAAAAAATACTCGTGAGTCATATTTGCTTAAAAAAAATTTACGCATCAATTATGAAAAATATCTACATCTATTTACATATGAACTAAAATGTAATAATACTTTATAAAATTATTTATTTACATAGTAGTGATATTTTAGACATTTAATATTAAAAATACAACTATCAAATGATATTTGATATAAAATTATTTTATTATGCTAATTTACCCATTTTTAGATAATACTATGTATAATAATGGTCGAAAATGATGAAAATTTTTTTGACAAAGTGATACTAAATAAAGTAGACATGAAATTTCTATCAATCAAGTGGGAAGAAAGGACGGATGGAATTACATAGTAACGGCGTTCC
>JAXCLR010000001.1:49541312-49582407 GCA_035584095.1 Annona squamosa | reverse complement strand
GGACGGATGGAATTACATAGTAACGGCGTTCCACAATGATTAAAAATTATTATAAGATTGTAATGGTTTTGTAAATGGATTTAAGTAATTTTTATATACTACACATAATGTTATATCTTTTTGAAACAATAGAACCTATACAAAAGATTTATTAAAATAACTTTTGTATCATAATTAAACAAGAGATCCGCTTAGCTCACATAAAAAAATTCATTTACAAAATTTTTTTTATTTTTCTTCATGTACTTGCTTATCTAAGTTTATTTAATATATAAATAAAATTTTATTATTTTTGGATATGTTCATATTTTTTTAGATTTTCAAACATATATGTGTATGTATGTATTTAAAATACCATTATTTTTAAAAAACTAAAAAATATATACACATATGTAAACCTTAGTTTATATGTTAAATACACTTAGATATATAAAAATAAGTATAAAAAATAATAAAAATTGTGGTAAATAAGTTTTTTGAAGTAAACTGAGCCAAACATTTGATTAGTCGGGGCTAATAGGATTATTCATGGTTGGCTATATTTTAATTCAGTCAAGCAATAAAATAGACAAACCAAGTTATTGATCAGGTTCCTTAAATAGGAACCCTTGATATTATATGCAACTAAATTTGAATTTAGTTGCTACGTCAGCGAATATAGCGAATTTTTTCATTGCATATAACATATACTAATTAATTGTATTAAATATGTGTTAATTGCAATTAAATATTTAGCTACAATTACTTTTTTACGGTATTGCGGGATCTAAAGCTCTGAAACTAGATGTCACGGGGCTTCGAATCATGGACTTTGAAAATTCATGCTCGGATCCGTTATCACTAGAATAAAGTCGTGACCACTGTAACTACAAATACTTAATTACTTTAAATTGGTAACATTTGATAAAAATAATTAATTTTTTTTAGCAGGTGTATATACTAGACATAGACAGTTGCCCAACCGGTGCCGGTTCAAAATCCATATGGGAGTAATATCTTATTAGTGAAAGCTATATCATCCAATAGGAGCGATGTCTTCTATTTGAGAAGTTTGGATCTCCTCGTTAATGTTGTTGTAAGTTGATTATAAGAAATTCATAAGGTTTAGTAAGCTTAATTTATTATATGAGATGGAAAACCCTGACATTATAAATAAGCTTTTAGTTAGAACAATCCAAAAAGTTTGGTGTCAAGTAGTTGGCGATCAAATGTAGCCAAATTTTAATTTAAAAAAAAAGGTCAGTTATAAGATATTTTATGGTCATGTTTGGAACTATATAAAAATTTTTGTGGTAGCAAGAGAAAGTGACATTTTTAAAAATGAAACGGAATTTACTATAAAAAAAGAAAGTATGATAGATGTATTTTATTAAAAATACAATATTCATTTAATTTAATTTATTTTTACTTCTATTTTATTTTTCTTTATAAATATGTTTTCCTAATTTTTTTAATCTATATATATCAAGTTTTGCTGTTTTACAATACTTTTATATATTTATTTTTTATTTTTAAAAAATCATTAATTTCAAGGGCATTTAAGTCATTTTCCGCCCCTTAAAGAACTTATTTTTAAAAAATTAAAAATAAATATGTAAAGGTATTATAAAATAACAAAAAGTTTATATGTAGATCAAATAAAAATAAAAATCTTCGGAAAAAGTAACACGGAGGTACGCTCCGTAAATAAAAAGTAACGAATCCATGGGCCTTTGTACAAATATATGTTGGTTGCCCAAGACGATAGCAAATATATTTCTTCTCCGTATCATTTTCTATATATACAATAATTAATTTTGCATTATACGATGACATATGCATAAAATGAGCATGCGGTCAATCTAAATTAGAAAGCTTTTAACCAACCAGGGTTACTGAATGGCACACGTAATAATTTCCTTCAAAGAAATATACATTCCTCTTTTTTTTCTTTTTTCTTTTTTTTTCCCTAGAAAACATTTTTGGCCGATGACATCCACGGAAAACAACAAACAAGAAAACATGGAAAAAAAGAATTTACACGTGATTTACAGTTTCTAATGAATGATGTTAGGTATATCTACCTAATGACAGGAGAAACATTAGACCAGGTCTCTCTCTCCCCCTCTCTCCCCCCGTATCCTTATCTCCATGGCCATGCCAGGCTTCGTGCGACCAAAAATTCCCTGGCCTTAACAAGAATATTATTATCGGGCTGAGCGGGCTCCTCCTTCTCGGGGCACCTCAACAAGCTGCTTATGTAAGCATCGATGTCATGGACAAACGAAGGGTTTCTCACGTCGAAGAAATCCAGAGCCAGCTCAACCCCCACATGGGCATAGCAGGAACACCTCCATGGATGCTTGTATGATCTCCCTCCCAAAACCCCAAAACCCTCATTCAGAAAAACACCAGGAAGCTTTGTGATCGGATCGTTCACATTCGCAATCCTCAGCACCTTCACACCCACCTCTCTGCACCGTTCCTTGAAGCTGGAGTTGCCCACCCTCGGTCCACCGAAGGAGTAGACCGTGGTCAGCATCTCGTTGCCTGCTCTCGCCTTGTTGAGCCCCAGCTCCGCAATATCATAGGCCAGCAGCACTGCCAGAGCGCTTCCCATGCTGTGCCCCGCGATCGTGATGCTCACTTCCTCCTCGTCCTTGTACTCATTTACAAGCCTCGAGACCTCTGAAAGGAGCTGCTCTCTGCAGCTTCCGTGGCCGAACTTGCACATGCTGGCATCGTACGAGGTGTACATGTTCAGGAAGCCAGACTCGACCTTGACTTCGGGGAGTGGATTTTGAGGGTCTAGTCGCGCCGCCGTCAAAGAGCTCATGAAATTAGCCACCCATTCCTTGCTAGTGATGGTTCCTCGGAAGGTGATGAGGATGTCTCGCCTGCCCAGCTTCCTGATGACTTGCTCGTCCGTTGCCACTGCTACGTAGCCAATCCAACGCGTGGGGGAGGAACTAGCGTTTGGAGTGGGAATGCTGCTGATGTCTGGAATCGCGTAGATGTATTTGGTGATGGTGTAGCCCGAGCCCTCCATGCCCACTTCTCGCAGCATTCGCTTCTTCCCGTACTTGCAGTTGAGGTAGTGCTTGGAGGTCGGGTCGAGGTCGAACACCTTGTAGCACGCCGCCACGAGCTCACCGTACCGGATGATCTCGTGGCGGAGGAGAGGATGCAAAGGGCGGAGAAGACCTTCCCAGTCGTTTGAGCCTTGAATTTCTCTCCAGCTGTGGGCAATGGTGGAACTGGCTTCGGGCCTATATGATCTTCTTGGCTCAGCAGACGGCCGCAGCGCAAGAGCATGTGAGCCAGAGCTGCTTTTAGTTGTGGAGAGCGGCTTCAAATTCGGTGTATTTACAGACGGCATTGTGATTCCTGATTGCCTGGTAATTGGCAATGCAGCCTTGTTCGGAAGTGGGAATTTGTTGGAAACTGTTGGATTTGAGAAGAGGTCTCTTAATGCCATTGAGAGAGATAGCATGCACTGTGGACTGTGTGTCTGTGCAGGGGGGAGAGAGAGAGAGAGAGAGAGGTATGTTGCTGAGTGGGGAGAGGATCGAGAGGAAGTGGCACGTAGTCACGTATGCATGTGAGCTAATCTAGCTGGCTTTTGATTTCCTACACGTATCTATATATAATACTGGGATGTCCCAAGGTGGAAGACATATCCGACATATCAATGCCTCGGCCTTGGCCCTCACAAGATCTCCAGCAACAGTTTTGTGGGCCCGCCCGCAAAGACCCAGCCGAATTTAAGGTGGGCCACAAAATCCACCAAGTGTTTAATTATTAATTTTCATGTATTTGCAGCCGGACTTTTTTTTCGTACAGCTGCACCCGAATTCTGGTCCACCTCCAATGCACCCCTTCCTCTCCACGGCCGTGATTTGACTCCAGGGCCATGGTGCAGCTCCTCAATCTCTTTCTTCCTTGAATCATCCCATCTTTCATTTTATCTCCAGATCATGAATGGTGCATGAATGTTGGCAGATATCGACTTGACTGCAGCTCTTCTTGGCTCATTTGTGCAGTAGATAGTTTACAGTTAACAAGATAAAAATAATATAGTAACGAAAAGGTGTATTAGCGCATATATATATATATTTATATTTGAAAAAGTCATGAATGATTGGATAAATAGATCCAAATAATAAAAACATAATGATTATATAAGTAGAAGTACAAACAAATGAAAAGGTTTGACGGTGATGAAATATATAAATTGAAAAGGTTTAGAGTAGTGATTGTGATGTAGGATTTAATTAGTCAGTTCCCATTTGGATAAAAAAAAGGTGTATTAGAGGGCGCGCAGCACCATTAATTGGTTCATGTTCCTTTCCTTATTAATGCGGGAGCGAAGGAAACTCTCTCTTTCTCTCTCTCTTTATGAAAGCACGGAACGTCTTTCAATGTAAGTCATCTTAAGTCCCGACACACTACAAAAATATCCGTGTGACCTAGAATTGGAAATTCTCATCCTCCAATTGTGTCTTTTCCAGTAAGGAAATTCTCACCCTGCATGCTCATCCTATTGAGAGTCGTGTTCTAACACCATAACAGATTAGTTTTTGTTGCATGCAAATCCAATTGGGAAAATGACCAATTGACACCAACTTGTACGATGTCCTAAAATATATATTTTGTCATAGAAGTCCCTCCGTTTTCTTCTTACGATTGGGAATAAGTCAAAGATATACTATCCATTCTGCAATCACCCAATGAAACTAATATTTATTAGTATTACATTCTATTTATTGAGGTTTTTCCAAATATAATTAGTTTTATTGCTATTGCAAGTGAGTCAGCTTAATGGCTCATTTCACTAGTCGACCCAACGTTTCCTTTCCTGAGAGTTTGTGCCAACTGATGGTTGATGGGGATGGGTATGGAATGAGAAACATGAAATTAGGGATTGAGCTTTAAGATGTTATAATGGGTGCAAAAGCTAGCTTTTCTAGTGGGAAATAATATATCAAGTGTTTTCCATTAAGTCGGATTGCAGCTAGTGTAGAGCCGATACTAGAGGAATAGCTCTCAAAGGCCTGAGGTTTAACCAACATTGGAAGATTTTAGAGGCAGGCCTTTACAGCTCGAAATGCCTTGGTGTATTC
The DNA here is from genome assembly GCA_035584095.1 of Annona squamosa. NCBI lineage: Eukaryota > Viridiplantae > Streptophyta > Magnoliopsida > Magnoliales > Annonaceae > Annona > Annona squamosa. Next base: position 49,577,305 of record JAXCLR010000001.1, on the reverse strand, counting down.
CACATCTTATTGTATGGCGTTGCTCTTTTCTAAAGACTTCCTAGTTGGTCCTTTTTAAGAATTGAAACAGGATAGGCATTTCTTTGTTGATTTTTTTCAAATAAAGTGGATCAATGTCGCCATTTGACTTATTAAGCATTGGACTTCTTTAATGGTGCAGGGTGGAATTATATCTTGTATGGCCAACATCTTTTTAGGGTTAGCCTCAACACCCTAAGCGACACCAAGGAGCCAACGAATTTGTTAGGCAACACTTTGAATATATATTTTATGTAGGTTTAACTTTAAGTTTTGGTCCTTCAGTATATAAAATGTCTAAACAAGGTTAGCCAGATGTTCAACTGAGTTTTTTACCTTTTTTTTTTTCGTTGAGTTTTTTTTTTTTTAACTTTTGACGAATATACCATTAACAAATATTTTGACATTTTAGCTAAGTGAGGTTGCAACGACTTTATCAATAAGTCTTCACAAGTGGCAAACGTGCCCCAATAGAGGTGAACAAGGTATTTTCTTCAATTTCTTAGTTCGTTTTTATTTGATAGTACTTAGAGAACATATTAAAAAAAACTCAAGAGACAATGGTTGAAGGTAGAATCAAATAGCAAATCAATGTTTGGGAAGATAATAAATTTTTAAGTAAAATTTATTAAAATCAATACACATTTGTCATTGATCATCATTTTTTAGCGAATACAGCATTGATGAGCAATTTGGAATAATCTATTTTTTACTGAAGGGGTTCTTAAATTTACTCTTGACTGCAGCTTACCTTTTGGGACAATGGGTCACCTCTTTTGTTGTATTGGTCGACCATAAGGTCAAATGTTTAACCAATCTTCAATTAATCTCTTATTCAATCGAGCCATTTGGCCTTTTCTTAAATAAAAGACATCAAGATTGTTTCTCAGAAATTTCATTAAGGTTGAGAGGAGTTACGGGGTGGTTGCGTATTCACTTAGACGGTAGTGGTTGAGTCATTTTACAATTAGACTGAGACTACCTCTTTTGTGGAGAAAAAATTTTCTTCTTTCTTTGGTGTTTAGTCCTTGGCTCTTAGTGTTGAACCAGAACTTTGTTGAAAGAAATGAGTATCACTCTTTAACAATTTAATAGCCCCTGTGAACAACTTTGGGTTGGGTACGTAATGCACAAGCAATATGTGCACATGGCTACTTGGAATTTATTGAACCCATTATGACATTGTATATTGAAGGGACTTTGACTACCAAAAATCTACTTCAATGTGGATAATGATGGTGATACATCCCTCTACTTTGATAGAATATCCAATAAAACCTGTGAGCATTGCCGTATATGGGTTAAAGTTGTAGAGACTCAATACCATGCTTTGGTATATTGTCAAGAAATAGAATATCACTAGAGCTCTTTGTGTAGACAACGACATAATGGATAGTGAGGTTGTTAAATGAAATGAGGATGACTAGTGGGTCATTCTGTGGACACCACCTTGCAAGCATCATTATTGATGAATTAGAGGATGATGCCTTGCTTAGGCCACTTAGTTGGGGCATTGAATCATAGTGTCGCCTTGGGATATGTCTTATATTATTGCATGGTTGTCATTCCTATTGTGATTTTACCAATTAAGGTGTATATGACCCATAATGAATAGCATTAGTGTCAGTTAAGCTATCAGCCGGGGGTCCTTGAGGTGAAGTAAGGGATGCATCGATCCAAGCAATCCCATGCAACAATATATTTTGCTAGTTGTTCGTCCAATATTTTCTCTTCTATTAGGTCCTCTAATTGTCAATGTCCCTCCATAGTTGAGTGTCGGATTTCTTCATGGAAGAATTTTGCTTATAAATCTAAGCCTTCATACAAGACAATCTTCAATGTGGAGTAGAGTTTCATGTTTGTAAGTAAAGTTTCTTTTGAAACATGTTGAGAGGAGTGTAGTTGTTATATCACAGTAAGTCTTAAGCCTTCTTCTTCCCAATCCAAGCTTTTATTTTAATGGATGGGACTTCGATCTCATTGGGGGGAGCCCTTTTGCTACTCTCATCCAAGCATTTATTTGGACGCTTATCCCGTTGTCGAAATTATCATTTCAAGATGTTAAGGCCATTATTCAATAAGTTGACTTAAGAAGTAGTTGATCCTATTCAACCGTTTAATTTTCAACTTCTTCCATGGATATTTGTCCAAAAAAGATATTATTAAATTCACTGACAAAGCCAGGGGAGCAAAGGCTAAACTCTCTTGAGTTCTTGATTGTGTATATACTTGGGTTGACATGTTGACTTCTATACACAAGTAAAGAACTTTAAAGTGCATGATATAGTCTTGAATTAGCTCACTTGGGACTTAGTGGGTACATATTAAGGGCACATTAAGAGTCTCAATAAGCGTTTGATGGAGATGCATATTGGATGAGACTAGAACTAAGGGTAGAGCTTCCAAGATGCTATAGTGAATACAAAAGCTTGCTTTTCCAATAGGTAAGAATTTAGCTTTATTTATTAAAGTGCTTTGCTTGTATGATATATCAAGCGTTTTTTTATTTGCAACCATTGTAAGTGGCAACTGAGGTTGACATAGTTAAATAAAAGAGAAGAATCATAGAGGGCTGGTGGTTTGACTCTCCCATCCTGATCAACTCCAACATCATAAATTTCTTCACTCCATACTTTCCTATCCTCACCCTCACTAATCTTCACTTTGTCCTCTTGTTTTCCCTGATTGATTGTAAGGCTCTAGCACTTTCCCCACTGGCCAAAGAAGTAGTTTGCAATTCTACGTTTTTTAACAGTAGAATCTTTTTTACCCATGATTTTTAAGAAGATTTCAAATTACAATTAAGCCCTCTTTTTCCATATATTGCTTGTGTCTTCTATCCATCATCAACCTTGGCTTTGCCTCTCTCATTGTGCCATTTTTGGCTTCATCGGATATGTTTCAAAGCTATTAGTTCAATATTACCATCTACAATATTTATATACAAAATGATTTCATTAATTGTTCCAATTTCAAGGAATTAAGTTCCCAAAAAATTTTGCGTGGAAGCCTTTTATATGGGCCTCACTTTTATGATGTAATTAAAATTGAAGTATTTACATTCTTTAAAATCGTTTGTTTTATTATACTAATAAAATTCATTTCAATCCAAGATGAGTCATACGTGCTTAAAATATATAATTATATAAAATATTAAAAATGTTGATATCCAAGATGCATTAGAATGTTATAATAATCTATGAAATACACAAGGAAATCTTCAATGATAGAGGCACCATTGAACTATATACATCTTTGCAAAATAATACATATAAACGCAATCTTCACAACGGCTGAGGTCAATTTGGTGGAAATGATGATCGCTTGCCAACCAAGTCGTGGATGAATCATATAGGTGAACGATAGGCCAGACTTCGAAATTTGGGTGAGTTGGAGTTTTGTGCTTGACTTGGAAATATGTATGGGTGACTGCAGACTTTGTGCGCGTATCCTCGAGAGGGTCAGGAGAAACATGCATGCAAAAATTGTTTGCATGTGCCTTGCATGTGCTCCAAGCACTGGCTTGTTTTTTACGTCGCTTATGATGAAGTCGATGTGGTGAATTGAAATTGTAGGTCTAGTCTCACTTTACGAATTCGGTGCAGCTACTTCTATATATATATATAAAATATTCAAGTGCAGCGCCACTACACCGAAATTACAGTGCAATTGCACTAAAATAGGCCCCGCATGATGATAAAATCATAATTTACACTTTTCATTGTATTTAGAATAATGTATTCTATCATCATATTAATTTTCATCCCGATTAGATATGTGTATAGACCCCGTATGAAAATGATAAAAATTCAACGTAATAAAATAGTTTGATATAAATAACAACTTTACAGTAGTTTTTTCCAAGATCTAAACCATCAAAAGTATGTTATTTATATAGATAAATGATTGTATAAATTTTCATTGCATTATAATATGTGTGGGCTCTTTTTTTAGGCAACAGATACTACTGTTCTAGTACAGTTGCGTTGTACCAGAACAGGTCTCTCCCCCCTCTCTCTATAGATATATATATATATATATCATGTATCTTTTTTCTTAAATATGTAGCGTACTTCTTTCATTTAATGTATAACATGCTTCTCTCCTTTAATTCAAAACATGTGTAGTTGATAGATATACATGTATTGCCTATAAACTGGCAACATTGGCAATCAGTTGATGTAATCTAGCGAAGAGGAAAAATCTGGAGAGAATTTACTGGAAAGAAAACAAGTGTGAAGGGTAGTAGAACAGTAAGAAATTAAGTATCGTTTTAAGAATATAATACTATGTGTATTCGGGTTCAAGCCTATAATACAGGATATTCTATATTTGTTGTAATTATCTTATAATTTATTATATTTACTCATCTCCTCTGTTGGTTTTTTCTTTTTTTTTTTATAAAAGAGTTTTTCACATAAATATAAGGTCCTCATGTGCTTATGCATGTATATTTTTGCCTTGTAATTTTTTGATCCGCCCATCATGGTCTAAAATATTTACTTGTTAATTCACTAATTCGCCCATTGTGGTATGTAAAAATCATTTTATCCACTTTTTGTGGTCTATAAGTCATTTGCATTGTATTTAGAAAATTTCATTCATACACATAACATTTGGCCAATATCTCTCTCGTGCTCTTAACATTTTAAAAATTCCTTACATGTCCACAACATTTAAACCCTAATTCTTCTCATGTCCATGTTGTGACGTTTCATCAGAACACATGCTCTTTTTTCATAATTCCGAAAATGCCCATCCAATAACTCTTCTTCCCCTCAGGCTAGGGCTTAGCGCCGATTGTTTTGTTAGCTAAGCCATGATTTCACAAACATTTCTTTTTACATTCTTTTTTTTTTTTTTTTCGCCAAGAGCTGCCGATTTTTTAGCACTTCCACGTTTGGATTCAACACCTCGACTTCTAGCGCCTCAAAATTTCTGGCCAAGCAGCTCTCAAGTCCAACAATAGCCCACCGACCGGGTTCACTTCTAGCAAGCAGTAGCTTGTTGAAGATGCAGCCATCCAAAGCAACTTCCCGCCTAGCGAAACCATCTATTAAAATCCCAATCAATTCCACCACTTGGAAAGTCCAATTAATGCCAAATCCAAGCACCGAAACTACCAACCGACCCTCTCTCTTTCCTAATTCCGACAGCTTGAATCTAAGCCTACCGAGTAGCTTCTAGTATCCAGCATCACCAACACACCCCTGCATTTTCCATTTTTGGGGCCGAGAATTTAGGCATCTCTAAATCTGGCTGCCACTATTTAAAACAGCGCATTGTGGAAAACGGAGGAAGGGACGAGTTATGGAAGATGACGCACCGCGCGTCATCTATTGCAACGGACAGAAAATTTATTTTGAGCATTAGACATGGGCATTTCGAGAAAGGTTGCGGTCTAGGTCAGGAATTAAGGGTGAAATGTTACAAGCATATAAGTAATTTTTAAAATGTTGCTGGTATAAAGGAAATATTAGCCAAATGTTATGCTTACACGGGGAATTTTTTCTTATATTTATAAATACTTAGGCTAAAAATTGTGGGTTAATTTAGCCTCAAGCCCAACAAGTGGTATCTGAGTTAGTAAACAAAATATTATGTATGAGTTATTATTTATGTAAACAGTGACGTTAGTAAAAAAGATGATTCAAATAGTAAAAATTATTATTCATCAAAATTTTCCAAAAGAATGGCGAGTGTAAATTATGAACTTGATAAATTCAATGGTGACATAGGTTTTCTGTTTTGGCAAAGATGGATGAGAGATTTTTTTTCATCCAACATGCTATCCACAACGCATTAGATGCAAAGAAAATAAGTTACAGACGGTAAAAATTCAAGAATTGAATTCCCGTGGTTGAGAAGGTTACCAAATCAAGTATTCAACAATGTAATTGATATAGAAAGTGTCTGTTGAAATTGAAAAGTTTATACATGTCAAAGACATTGATAAATAAAATGAACCTTAATAAATAACTGTATGCACTTCAAACGCATAAAGATACAAATTTCTTATTTATTTTTTTTTATGACAAATTTCTTATTGCATTTGAATAAATTTAACAGATTGATTGCACAGTTGACAACCATTAGAGTAAAGTTTGAGGAAGAAGATAAAATTGTGTTGTTGTTAAGTTCACTGTCTCTTTTATATGATGTTCTTACTACAACCATCTTACATGGAAGAGAAATGATCAAACTAAAAGTAGTAACATTTGCTCTTTTACTCAATATTAAAATGATAAGAAAATTAAATGGACAAGAAAAACTCTTGTGATTGAAGAAAGAGGAAATAAGTATAGGTATTCAAGCAATCATGACAAATTAAGGTACAAATCGAAGTCCAAAGGCATATTCAAATGTTACAATTGTAATCAAGAGGGCCGCATAAAATGAAGGACCGAGAAGAGTATAGTAACTAAAGAAAAGATGATACCAAAGACTCTATTTCAATGATAGAGAGATGTATTCTGAGGTGAAGCAGTTCTTACAATATGCTATATCATTAATAGAACTTCATCAGTTTCAATAAGCTTTAACTTTTTAGAAAAAACATGGAGCAGAAAAGAGATTTCTTAATCTCATTTGAAGGTGTTTGCATGCAAAGCCATACTACATATGCGAAAGGAGCAACGAGTTAAGCTCGATAATAAAGTAGTTCTTTGCATATTCCTCAGATATGGTGAAGTAGTTCTTTGCATATTCCTCAGATATGGTGATGAAGAGTTTGGCTACAGACTTTGAGACCTAGCAAAAAAGAAAATTATTATAATTAGATGTATGGTCTTTTATGAAAATGAGTTTGAAGTCAATGATGATGAAACAAAGAAAATTAGGTATGAAAATATATAATCTCAAGTTTTATACTAATTATTTTTTCGTCAAATGATTTTGCAAATGGAGAAGGCGGACAGTGAAGATTCATCACCGGAAGTAGTAGAGGATGAAGCTATCGATTAGAGGGACTCGCTTGCTTTACCGAAGACAATAGCGTATCCAAGACCTTTGGTTAGTAGGGGCAAGTTTATACTTAATTTTAAAAAGTTTGTATATTTAAAAATAATTTTTTTTTATCAAACTTTAACATGTAAAAAATTTAAACATATTTTTTAAACATCACCCTCAATATAGAATTAGGCTGAAAAATTAAAATACTTAAATAAAAAGGACAAAATCAATTTGTATGATCATTAAGTTAAAAGAATCTTTGCAAAATTTATAATTGTCTTCAACGAGTTTTCATATTTTGAAATTTATTTATAAATAATTTATTTTAAAATTCCTAAGTTATAGCAACATCTGATTTGTACCTAAAACCAATGTCGACCAGCAATTAATACAATTGGACATGAGAGTGCAAACGCACACGTGCATTGAAGATACTAAATATGATTTTTGCTTCATTAGACTTGTGGTGGACATGAATTCTATTTGCTGGCCTTTTGTCTTCATGTCATATTATTATGTAAAATTTATTATTATTATTATTTAGATTTTAGATTCAATATAAAAAATAACCTACTTTTGAAAATTTGATATGCCGAAAATTTTCGATTTGTAGAAGAAAGAGCAGAAGAAAAATCTAAATAAGTTGTTAGCTATCATCTAAGGAGCCCGATTATGTACATCATGCATGATGTATTTTAAGCTAAAATACAACATTTATTTATTGGAAAATGATCAACTTAGGCCGGCTTAAAAAATATATTCTTGGATATTTTTTGTAGTTTTTCTTCACAAAAATATTTAGTGTATTGATTCTATAAACCAAGTTTTAAAAATAAAGGCATTGTCATGATTTTCAAAGGACGAAAAATTACGACAATGTCACTATGTTTAAAAACCTTTAAAAAATACTTTATCTAAAAAATAATAAAACTTGGTTATAAATTCAATATACCTAGCTTAATAAGTTTATAAAGAAAAATTAGAAAAAACCTAAAAATATATCTTCTTAGGATGTCTAATTAAATTTATAAAAAAAAATAAAAAAAACTTTAAAAAGTCCTTACTTTTCATCCCCCTCATTTATTTTATTTTATTTTTTCTTTTCTTTTATTTTTTGTTCATAAACATGCTTTCCTAAGAAAGATAAAGGCAACACAAACAAGAGAAGGAAACTCAAAAGATGATACTAATCACTCAAAAAATACTATTAACAAATTTATAAGTTTTCAATAATTAATTCTAAAATTAAAAGAAACATCTTTTATTTAATTAGATGTCATTTATTCTAATTACCAATAACGTTGTATTTACTTGTCTCTAAAATTTAGCAAATTTCAAAGGTGAATATTTTTGAATAAATGAAAAACAAAATCCAAAGAGAATATTAATGAAATCAATAAAGAAAAATAAATTTTCATACGTGCATTAAATTAGAAGTTACCAACAAAAATGAGGGCAATAAATTCTGGTTAATGGGGGCAATGAATTCTGGATAGTGGAGACACTTAAGAATAGTATGGTAATCTATGTTAGTAAAATAATAGATATGATAACATTTTTTGAAATTTCAGTGGGGGCTTGCCCCTTCTAAACTACATTTAGAATCGCCCCTGACCTCAAATAATATAACTAATGAGGTGATCAAAAAGAGAAAGGAGACATTCATCCAAACATCTTGCGTCTAAATGTGTCCTTACTGATGGGGGAATCAAAAGATTTCAAAGGAGCTCGATCTTGTCCAGACAAGAAGCAATGAATGAAAGCAATGGAAAAAGGAATGAAGTATTTATAGAAAATTAAAACATACGAGTTAGTAGACCTTCCTAAAAAAAAAAAGCCAAAAAGGACGGAAATGGTTAGTTGGTTAAGTAGATGGCTAAATTAGTGGTAAACTGGTTCAAATAAAAGAAAAGTATTGATTTTAATGCAATATTCTCTCCTATTGTTAATATGACTTCTATTCGAACAATTTTGAGCTTGACAACTAGCATAAATCATGATTTAGGATAGATGTAAAAATTGTTTTTTCATGATGATTTAGAAAAGAAATCTACATGGAGTAGCATGAAGGTTTCAAAGTCAACAAGAAAGTACACATTGTGTGAAGAACAATCTTTATAAATTAAAGCAAGCATCAAGGCAGTAGTATAAAAAGTTTGATTCATTTGTGATTAGTCATAATTATAATAGAATTCAAACAAACATATGTTTATGTTTCAAAAAATGTTCTGCTAACAATTTCATAATCTTTACTTCTCTTGGATGATATGTTGATTGTAAGATAAGACATCAAGCTGATAATTGAACTAAAAAAGAATTATTCAAGTTTTTGATATGAAAAGCGTAGGACTAACTCAACAAATCTTGAGAATAGAGATTGTTCACAATAAAAAAAAAATACAGAAGATATGAGTGCCATAAAAAAAGTATATTGAGAGCGTAATAGAACGTTTCAATATAAAAACTGCTAAGTCGGTTAACACTCCACTCACCAGTCACATAAAGTTGACTAAAAAAATTATATCCTAGTACTAGAAAAGAGCAAGCTGATATGATAAAAATTTCTTATTCATCAATTAGTAAGAGTTTAATGTATGCCATTGTGTATACTAGGCCAAATATTGCTCATGCAGTTAGAGTTATGACAAATTTCTTGATAATCCCAAGAGAAATCACTTGCTAGCTGTAAAATAATTTCTTAGATATTTGAAAGATAGTTTAAAATTGTACTTATGTTTCAGGGAGGCTGATGCAAACTTGGAAGATTATATAGATTCGAATTTGACAAGTGACCTTGATAATAAAATGTCTATTTCTGGATATTTGTTATTTTTGAAGGGGTAGTGATTTCTTAGCAATCAAAACTACAAAATTGGTTGCATTATCTACTGAGTACATTATTGTTATTGAAGCAGGAAAAGAAATAATACGGTCGAAGCAATTTATTCAAGTGATGAATTTTCAATAAAGAGAGTACGTACTTTATTGTGATTGGGAAAGTATTATGGACTTAAGCAAACAATTCATGAGCCATTATTGAATAGAGGAGTGATCCTGTTAGCCCGGACTAAATAAATGACCCACTTAGCCTACCTTAAAAAACCTACTTATAATAATTTTTTTTACTTTTTTCTTCACCCACTTGTTTATTTAAGTACATTTAACATATAGACAAAGTTTTACTATTTTTGAATATGTGTATATATATTTTTTAGATTTTTAAAAATAAGGGTATTTTAAATACATATATACATAGATGTTTAAAAATCTCAAAAAAATAGATAAATATATTCAAAAATGGTAAAACTTGTTCTATATTTTAAATACACTTAGATAAACAAGTGTATGGAAAAAAAAAACAAAAAAATGTTGTTTTAAAGAAGATTTTTGAGGTGAGCTAAGTGAGATTTTTACTTAGCCCCGGGCTAACACGATCATTCCTCTATTGAACAAAGCACATCAATGTTAGATTTCACTTGATTCAAAAAAAGTAGAACACAAGTCATTTCAATTAAAAAAGATCTCTACTCACGAAATAATAAGCTCTTGTTAAGAGAAGGTATTCCTCCTCTTAGACATGGATTTGGAGGAGAAGATTTGTGGAGTTCAACATCATAAATGAATTCAGTGCATCGGATTTTTTTATACATCAATGAATTCAGTGCATCGGCTTTTTTTATACATCATGCTTTTATGCAATTAAATACGTAGCATGCTTCTTTCCTTTTATGCAAAGCATGCGTAGTTGAGAGTTGTACATGTATTGCCTATAAATAGGCAAGCTTGGCAAGCAGTTGATGTAGTCTGGTGAAGAAGAAAAATCTAGTGAGAATTTGCTAGAAAAGAAAGTGAGTGTGAGGGGCAGTAGAGTAGGAAGAAACTAAGCATGGTTTCAGGATTGCACCATTGAGCGTATTGGGGTTCAAGGCTAGAATATGGATTATTCTATATTGGTTATAATTTATTATATTTGTTCTTCTCTTTCCATAATTTTTTTGCCCTTCTTTATTGAAGGGTTTTTCAATGTAAATTTGGTATTCCCATGTACCTATGTGTGTGTGTTCTCACTTTTTTTATGGTCCGAAATATTTACTTATTAAAAAAATATTTAATGTAACTCTTTATGGTCTGAAAGTTTTTTGTATAATATTTATAAATACTTTAGCTTAAAAGGCTGTGGTTCAATTTGGATTGGAGCCGAACAAAAACAACTCCCATTTCTTTGTCATCCCTGTTGCTGTGGAGTGCCGCTTACACGTCACCAGCCAAAGGAGTACTGTGGCACATTTAAGGGACGCCCATGTGAATTGAATGCTTCATAGGATGAAGCTGACCTGATCAACCAGTACGGGGCTTGCAATGATGATGTGCCCGCGTTTCATTTGCAACTACGTGCCCTGTGAACTCAACCGGATATGATTAAAAACAACCGTTTAGACAAAGGGGGTTGGACAATCAGCTATTAAGATACTCGATCATGCATGCATGTTCACAATTTAGATGATATATATTTAGGACTGGATGGAATTTTATATTTACTGAAAATACTTTTCTCATTCTTAAAAAAAAATAACTTTCTTTTATCATTTGTCATATAATTCCCAATTCAACCCGCACTTTTTTTTATTCCTAATGCACAGTAACTTTTTTTTTTTTAATCTCACACTCTCATCTCATCTTCCTGGTATCCAAGTTGAAAATAAACTCAATTATTGTGCAAAAATTAATATATTTTAAAAATTTTATATACTACATATTTGTTTTCAAATTTTTCATTTCATATTCAATCCAAAGTACTTTAATTTTTATAAATGCAGGGGATGATAATTTGCACTCGGTTGCAAATGGCAACCACCTGCAACGGGACAAAAATGGTATTTTTTATTTTTTATAAAGTAATTTATGTAGGTGTGTATAATGCGTTTATATTTTTTTAGAATTTCAAACCTAGGAATATTTTAGTCATTTTTAATCTTTGGAAATTACTAAAATATTCATGGGTTTGATATTCCAAAAAATATAATATTTGATAATGACTAGAATGTCTTTATGCTTGAAATTCTAAAAAACAGATATGCACATATCTACCGTAAAAAATGATACATAAAGAACTACACCTGAATTAATAAAAAATATCATTTTCGCTAAATTGCAAATGGCTACCATCTGCGACCTGATGCAAATCAGCTCGCATACATGTAAACTTCTAATCAAAGTGATTTTTGGTATTATAGAACTAGTTCATATACCATACACGATTTAGATTAAATTAAACATTTTAAAATACAAAAATATTATTGTTTATTGATATTTATACGAGGTGAAAACTTGATATTACACTCTAGGCTCTCGCTCATTCACAAATAAAACTATTTGAACGACCACTTTAATGCTTCCGGTTGGTGTGAATCATTCCTCCAAATGGGATTGCCATTTGATTAGTCTCACTAAAAAATGCATCATATATGCCTTTCTTTTTGAAAAATGACAAATATCAAAAAATATAGATCAGGATAATTTCATATGCACCTACGCCGACCAGGTTTTATTTAAATATAATTATGTATGTGTTTACGTTTAATAAGTTGCAAAGTGATTGTCTCTACAACAAAAGTTCTTATATGTGGGCTATTTTCCAACCAGATTTTAAATCTAGCTATATATAGTACCAAATGAAGCTACATTTAACATTAGTACCAACCAAACTACATTATTATTTATAGCCAAATATAATTAGATGCATTGAACATTATGTGTTTAGCTGCATCTGATGTCGAAAACGGCATCATTTTGGCAAACGATCTTGAGATTTAGGGCCTTAAGTATTGGGAGGCAATTTGAAACTACGGGTACATATCCTCAATGGGAACAATTATGAAAAATAAATTATATTTTTGAAACATTTTTCAATTTTCAAGAATATTATTTTAATTTTTAAAATTGCAACAAAGTACTTGCAGCCAGTCATATATATATATATATATATATATATATATATAGACACACACACACATACATATGTATTATGAAAAAACACTTGTTGCATTCAGTTACATTCGCTGTACTGTATTTATATAAAGAAAATATTTTAGAAGATAATATTCAATAAAATTATTTTTAAAAATTACAGCCTTACAATCAAGCACTTTTAACATTATATTAGAGAAATTCTCACATAAAACAACCTATTGCGCCTAAAACCATGTGAGTTTAACATTTTAAATTTTTTTTAGATTCATGCGAAAATTATATTAGAATTATCTATTTACTCTAAATATTAAAATGGGTTATTGAGACTTTTATAACTTATAATTTTAAGAAATACGATTCTAATTAAAAAATCCTTTGCATATGCAGCGAATTATATAGAAATTTTAATTAACTGATTTTTCATATCATAAAAAAATTATGAAGAAGAATTTGGTCAGCGCTGGGATTTAAATAAAAACATGAAAGATACAAAAAAAAAGGATACCCACAGTAACTTTCATGCTAGCATTTCTCTTAATTTTCTCTTAATATTAACTCTTAAATGACAAAAAATAACCACTGATGTATATTTGCTTCGGGCTCCCTTGTATGAAATACCTTTTCCATGTAATTTTTTTTATTTTTAATGTATTAATTGTTTATAAAAAATCAACTTTATCTATTATATTTAGTATTAATATTTATATTATTATGGAAATCTTTTCATTTGACTATATGGGATCTATTTATAAATGTATAAATCAACCTAATAAAATTATTTAATTTTAAAATATTGATTTTAAAGTAGTATTTTCAACATCTGAATATCAATACTATATGGATAAATGATTCTATAAAATATTATTATATTTTAATATACGTATAAATGAATCTAAATATTTTTCATAGTTGATACATAAATGTATATATTTTTAGCAAATGCGAGCCATGCGCAGACTTAATTTAGATGAAAATTGGTCTTTAATTAAATAAATGATGTTAAATATAATAAATAGATTAGATTTTACATCAATCATCAATATTTTAAAAAGTAAAAGAATCACGTGAGACTAGTTCTAAGTCGAGTTCATTCACTTTGATGAAATTGGTTGTATCCATGTTCAATTTGGTGGGACCCATTACATTGAATCGGGATATATATAGACCGGTCCCATCGATTATTTCACCTCATAATTCAGATTTGGACATTAATTCGCCGCTCCACACCTTATGAAGCAATCAAAAGTCAAAAAGCCATCACGACCCACGCTCAAAGTTATCCAAAAAAAAAGAAGTTTCACATTTTCAAATTCCAAAATCAATAAGACAGACTTTATGAATACTTGCTCTTGACTTCATCATAACAACTATAACTATAGCTATAGAACGTAATTTATTTGGAGGAAAACATAAAAAGAGCATTTTTAAAATTAATATTTATGATGAGGATGAAAAAGTGACGTTATTTAGTGCTCACGGTGTACTAAGTTTCAACGCACTTGTGCAAAAATTCATTTTTAAAATTTTTTTTATAAAATTATTAATATAAGTATATTTAATATAGGTTAAGTTTACTATTTTCGGACATTTGTATATACTTTTATTTTTTTAAAAATAGAAGTATTTTACTAGGTATACCAAAGCTTAGGGCGTCCGGTGCATTAAATAAAAATCAATGAAAAATATAAACCGTTTTTTGGTCATATTTTTCCGTATTAAAATCAGTGGACGAAAAGTTAGAAGTATTGTACATGCGTATGATTCATTATGATTAATATTTTTAAACGAGATTTAAACTCGTTAACTGCATATGTACTTCTTTGTTCTAATATTAATTATTTATTTTCTAAATTGAATCCGCATGATATGTTCAACACAATAAAAGATACATGGAAAAAAGTTAGGATATTATAACAGTTATGGAACTAATATCGATTACATATAAGGGTGTGTTTAGCAATAGTTAAAAATATTAAGTTAAAACTTTTTAATCTAAAACTTTTTCATTCTCTATCACTATCGTATATTTTAATTATTTTTTCACATTTTACTATACAATCATTCTACTTTTTAATCATTTCTATACAACTAACTTATCTATTTTAGCTTTACTACCTTTACTACTTATCATTACCCTATCATATCACATCATTTGACAACTTTTATTTTTTAAAATTTTTCATGAAAAGTTTTATCCATTCCCAGACACCCGCGGAATATTTCAATAAATTTAAGTCTTGAAATTTCGTATGAATAATTTTTTTTTTCATATAATTTGTAGTTATGTTATTAAATTTTAATTGGAATGAAACAATGGTTTAGATATTAAAAATAAATTATATATGGTATCAACACCTACCAACAACACGTGGCAGACATTCATCCAATTTATTTGGTGGAAAATTCCAACGAATACATGCAATTAAAATGTTGAGAAGACCGTTGTAGTGTCGAGATGAAAAAGGTCAAACGCAGCATGAGCATGCCCGAATTTCCTTAGGCAGACATACACCCAACGCCGTAGCGGGTGTTGGGGAAGACAAGAAACAAACCGCTGCACACAACACCCACCATGAGTGGGAAGCTCTCCATCACCTCATCCGTCTCCTTCTTGTGCCCTGGGAAGAGGCAGTTGGTGACCCGGTGATCGGAGAAGGCGATCGCGACGAACACCAGTACCGACATGGCTGCGTGCACAAAGTCCACAAACCCAACTCGGAACCTGTCGTCCTTGGGGACTTCTATCCCAAGGCCAGACTTGAAGAGAGCCAGCCCTGTGGGCGTCACGAACCCATAGTAGACCTTCCCATCGGGCGCGCGGAAGCTATCGGTGAAGTGAAAGAAGAAGCAGGACAGGGCGCAGAGTCCCATGAGGACGTTGATCATCATAGTGTTGACGGGAGAGCACTCGCCCTTGCCGGATACGGAGGGGAGTAGCATCTCGAAGGTGAGAAGGGTGCCGGTGGGGAGGAAATTCACGAGCATGGAGGTCTTGCTGAGGGTCTTCTGCACCCCTCTGGCCACTGCTCTGCGCTTCCGGCCGCTCACTGGGTGGGATAATGGAGAAGAGGGGCACGAATACGGCGCACCCTGTGCCCCGGCGTCGGACATTTTGATCGGAATTCCGTCGGTATGCTCCATTTTCCCCAGTGAGATTCCAGGAATAATGGGAGGGAGAGGGCAGAGGGTCTGGTGGGAGGTTTTTCTTGGCTGTTGTGGTGGCTTATATGAAGAAGAAGCCTAGCAGCTTGTGGTGGTTGCTTTCTTCTGTCTGGGAATTTGAAAGTTCGAACGCACGGTTCTGTTTACTGACAACCGTTCCCACCATGCGAGGTAAACTAATAAACGTTTCGAATGGTTTAGATCCGTATATAAAACAAGAATTCATCTATTATATTCAATATTATTTGGTTAATTATAATAAATTTCATTTAACATCGTTTATTTAGTTATTATAACAAGTTTTATTCAAATTTAATATGTGCATCGTATACATTTGCTTAAAAATGAGTACATTCACGTATAAATCAAAGAAAATGTTTAGATTCACCCATATTTATTTAAATATAATAATATTTTATAGAATTATTAATACATGTAGTAATAATATTTTAGATGATTTAGATATTAAATAAATTATGTAAAATTGATATTTAACATTAAATCATTTTATTATGTTAATTTTACATGTATATAGATGAACTCATGTATAGTAATATTAGACAAATGAAATAATTTCTATAATAATATAAGTGATACTAAACACAATAAATAAAATAACTTTTTATTAATCATCTAGATATTGAAAATAAAAAAACTTACATAAAAAGAGGGTTTTATAAAAGCTCCCAGTGTCGTGAAAATTAAGAGGTTGCAATTGAAATGAATCACACCCAATTTGAAACCCTCGATGATGAATAGAATCAGGTCATCTAAATAGGCGCCCCAGAATCTCTACGGCTCACCCTATTGGATGAGACCACCTAGAGATTAAATCATATTAATTATTTAATAAAGTGAATATTTTATTATCATAAAACAATTCATTTATACAAAATTTATTCATAATTAATGAAAGAGCTAAAACCTTAGATTAAGTGGGGTTATAAAATTTAAAAATACTAAAATGTTGAAGTTTTCATAATTTATTTACAACATAATTTATAAGTTAAATAAAGAAAACTAAATGGCTAAAAATGTATAAGAAAATATAGTCATTTTAAGAAAATTAATAAGCTTATAATTGACATCTAGAAAGTACAGGGATATGTAATTGTGTAAAAAAGATAGTAAGAGAGGGAAGAACTAAAATCTGATCTATGTTTAATAGAAAATAAAAATATATAAAATATTAGGCTTTTCTAAATTTAATAACAAATATGAACATTTTTTAAATTAAATAAAAGGATAATAAAAGAATAAATTTTTCATTCTTTAAATATTATTTGTTTTAATTTTTCTTTATTTTTGAAATCTTATAATGATATTAAATTAGCAACGATATTAATATTTAGTATTAAATTTTGCAAACGGAATATTGGAAGTTTTGCTATAATTGTTGATAAACTAATACATTAGAGTTATTTTTATTATAATTTTATTAAACAATAGAAAATTTGAAAAAGAAAATAATCAACATAATTGTAAATTTTCAATTGAATATATATAGTAATAGTTGTAAAAAATAAATTACTTAAAATTGATTAATAAAACATAAAATTTGAATATGTAATAAATTTTTTTTGAATATAATAATGTAGGAAATAAGAATAGAAAAGAAAAACGTAAATGAAAATTGAAGCTCGTGATCTAGTGCAAGCAGTGCATTAACCTTTCTATTTTTCTTTTTTACCAAAATTCAAGCCCAATCGTATATTTCTGATATATTTTTTTTAAAATTAAAAATAAAATCTTAAATCAAATTAAAAGTTGAAAATTACTTGCATGAAATTTTGATGCTTGGGCGCACATATTGATGGGAAAAAAAAAAATAAATTTAATGCGTTAAATTGGGGCCCGAAATATAATGGTAAGTTTCTCATCTTTTTTCTTTCCCCTTAATTTTACATATATGACTTTCGTAGTTTTACTTCTGTAATTTGAAGCATCATGTAAGGGTCATGCTTCAATCTTTTTACCTATGAAATTTTATATCTTATGGTTTTTAACTATATTTTATTTAAATTTCAAAATTAAGAGTAAAGTGATTTTCATGTACTTTCTAGAAAAGATTAAATTTTTTTATTTTTATATTCTTTATAAAATTAGTTATGTTCTTTATAAAATTAGATTTATTTTTTAAACAAAGAAAAATTAGATGTTAAAGTATATTCTCCAATTATTTTCTATTACATTTAGGGGATATTCGTTTAGTAACAAAACTTTTTAAATTAAAAATTTTTGCTATTTATAACTATTTTATTTTTCAATTATTTTTTCTAATTTTTCTACACAACTATCATACTTTTTAATTATTTCTACAATCCATACTATTCTATTTACTCATCATTATTACCCCTATTACATCATATTATTTTTTATTTTAACAACTTTTATATTAAAAAAATTCCATGTAAAACTGTTATCATTTCCAAACACACCCCTGTTCACCAACTATTTTGGTATACTTAGTTTGTTACCATTTAAATGACCAAAAAACTAACGTAAGTGTGTATGGTGTGTTAGAGTAAAGATGTTGAGGATTCAAAGTTTGGCAAAAGCAACAGTATCATTATCCTTCTTCTAGAGTACATCTTCGTAATGTACTCATCCTCTAAGGTGGGTAGCGTAATAAAAAATAATTTATTAATATATTATCTTAACTTCTTACAATATCTTTTTATCTTTCTAAAAGCTCAAGACGTAAATACTAGACTTATAATATGAAGTTTTAAAGTATCACTGGTGTACCAACCCGCATTGGTATAAGTGGTAAGAAGCTTAGTTCTTCCTAAATAAGGTTTTGAATCAAGTCCTATGAATGAAAAAACCCGGTGCTATGAGAGCTTTTTCCCTTATTGGGTCGGACCTGAGTTATGTCCGAACTGAGTTCAAACCTCAAATCTAATAGCACTTGCATGCACTCTTGTATCAGCTAACTAGCTATCCAAAAGTTGATATTTTGGTCAATATCATTTTTTTTTTCACAGCCAAGATATATATTTTTACCCTGACAATTGACATTATAATCAGTCATTTTCACAACCTTTATATGGGAAAAAAAAATTCCTATACCCCAGATCAGGAGGAAATATGTAAAACTCTCACCTATACAAGGGGAAGTTAACATTTGGGTCAATACCCCTTTTTCACTACCAAGATATATTTTTTTGTGACAATTGATATTATAACAAGACATTTTCACAGAATTTTTTTTTACACCCCTATCTCACATCCCTAGAGGAAATGTATAAAACCCCCACCTATACGGAAAAGCCCTCATATCTGTGAAAGATCGAGGACGCGTCCAGCTGCGTAAGAGGCACAACATCTTACCAGCAGGGCCTTGGCACTCCCAAGATGCATAATTTCGTTTTCGTTGCATTTTTTTTTTTCGAGAGAGAATATTCAAACACGGTAAGAAGCAAGGAACAATAACTTAGATTGAATTCATTTTTGGCGAATTGTTTCATGCACGCGGCACAAATCCGATATATGCATCCCGAAGTGTACTTCAATGTATTAAAAAGATGAGTTATGATCTTTCCAAATAGGTTAGAAATCTTCTTTTTTTTTTTGTTTTTTTTGAAATTTTTTTGTAAACACATTATTCTAGTTATGTTTAATTTATAAATCAAAACTTATCATTTTTGGGAATATGTATATATTTATTTTTTGTTTTTAAATAAAGGTCATTTTAAATAAATAAAAAATAGATACTCGGACCGGTCCAACTGGTTTGAGAAATCATTTTACTGAAAAGATTTTATTTGGAAATCAAAGCCAATGGTGCGCACAGTCGGTTTTACGTTCGAGCCCGGTTCGACTCCTGCAATTTGCAGGTGATTTTAAAAAATTTCTTTCAATTATGTGAGAATTTTATAAAAAATTTCCCAAGGGTATTTTACAAAAATAATGTTCCGCGTTATATGACAGCTATGAAAAAATATATTTTCATGTGTGAGGATCGCAAAAGTACTAGATTTTAATATCAGTTGTGAAGATGTATATTACTAATAAAAAAATTTTTGTTATAAATATCTATATGTAGGAAATTTTTTTAAAATTTTAGCACGTGGAAAATGGAGGCAGATTTTGCAACCGAAGAAGAAAACATTGAAAAGCAACTAGAAGGAAGTTGGGCAGTTTGTTTTGAACTGCATTATAAAAGCTACGGCCTTGTCATTACAGGAGTGCATGCTTTAAAGAAGTTGGCCGTTTCATGGTCCAATGAAATAGTTCTTCCTTTACACCCTTCTCCGCTTACCTTAATCAGAGCCGGTGTTTAATGCGACAACTTTTATGCAACCAATATATTGGAATGTTAGGTATCTGTTACTTATTTTATTATATAGTTTGATTATCTGTACAATTGGTAAGATGGAAAAAAATTCACGCTTCCTCCTGCATGTTTTGATATATCTTAACTCTTAGCTGTTTTCCATAAAAAAAACTCTTAACTATTGATTATTTTATTTTTTCTATTATTATCTTAGTTTTAATTACTTTTTCCTCTTTATATAAATTATCTATTTATTTTATCTTTATTCTTTTTTACTCCTAATTATCTTCATGCTTTTTCAAAATGGTTTCTACAAAAGTTTTCCCTATTTTAGATTTGTTCGAATTTAAGATATTTATTCTATCTTTATTATTTTTTTCGCCTAATTATCTTCGTGCTATTTCAAAACGGTTTCTACAAAAGTTTTCCCTCTTTTAGTTTTGTTTGACTTTAGAATATTTATTTTATCTTTATTCTTTTTTACTCCTAATTATCTTCATGCTTTTCCAAAATGGTTTCTATAAAAGTTTTCACTATTTTATTTGTTCGAATTTTAAAAAATTTTCATGCCAAAAAATTAATAGCATATTTTCATTTACAATAACCCTTTCCTAATTCTAGTACATAACGACATTTTTTCATTTCACAAAAATCATTAGTATGCAATGTTATAATCGAAATCATTTATCTAATTAAAAAATCATTAGTATGGAATGTTATAATTGAAACCATTTATCTACATTAAAATTTTTTAAATGGTATAGAAAATCACAAATTTGAATTTATATTTATTTCACACTTTGTCACGTGTATCGAATGGTGGCCACATAAACATTTAATACAGATCATTATCAAAAAAATTTAATACGGATGAAACTTGATGTCATGATCAAATATGTAAATTGGAATGTAATTGGCATATTAAATTTTGATTTAGAATGTATTTGGTCAGCTGTAAAATTTTGCAACCAAAATTTTCGAACCGACGTTTGGGATTGTGAAGGAAAGCAAAAATGTGGGATGGGATAATATTCCCAACCTATGCGCGAGCACAATTAAGTTAATAAAAATATTAAATTCAATGATCGTGTATGGAAGATTTAATTGCCGGTGCAGCAACGCCTCGGTACGAACTGGAGATATAAAAGTCAGATTATACGAAAATGGATAAGTTTTATTGGTCACACGTGCGGAACTACGCAGCAGCCTCTGTGTCCTATATCAGAAAACCCCACCACTGGAGTCACCGTACTGGCCACCATCGTATCAGACCCAGCTGGTAACAGTAGGCATAGGATAGACGGCTACCCATTTTGATGCATTTCCTTTCCATCCTACGTTTGTTAACGTGAAAATTTATAAAATTAGGTGAGAAATAAAAAAAATATTTTGGAAATTTTATAATTGATATAAAATAATAAAAGTAAAATTAGAATAAATAGTTATGATTAATCATAATTGTATGGAAAAATAATTAAAATACATAGGTAAAATGAAAAAAAATAAAATGTTGAGAAACGATGAACCATACGCGTGACAACCCCATCTCATGAATTCCCACCTTTTCCGTTTCTCTAGTGTGCCAAAAATCACCCAAATATGCTCTAAAATTTTTTGGTATTTATAGTTGTTTTATTTTTACAAATATTTCTTTATATTTTTTTATACAATTAGTATATTTTTTAAATATTTCTATATAATTATTCATATAACTAATATATTTATTTTAATTTTAATTTTTATATTTCTCATTATAATCTTTACCATATCATCTTATTTTATTCCGTCTAAAAAATCAATAAATTTTCATCTAAAAATTCCAGGACTTATCCCACGCACAGCCATTAAAAAACCATTAAAAAATTTTATTTTTTTTACGGACAGATGAGTTGCGTCTTTGACGGTCATGTCCATCTTCTCCTTTCTTGTCGTGATCACAAACCTCAGAAAAGCGGTGCGGTCCGAACGGTAGGCCCTTAGATGTTTCCCAGGACCACGTGAGCGTCTCGTGCCGCGCCGATTGAACCTAAGACAGGCCTCGTGGATTAATATCAGCCGTCAAACCTCGAGGGAGCTGAACGGTGCAGATGGTCGCTGAAGACTCCTCCCAACTACCGCAAGAGCACCGCAACTGTTGGAGGAAAAATCTCCTGAAAATAAGGTTGCTATTTAAGGCGGGGATCGGGCGAGCATTTGGGCTGGTCACAGATTTGCTGGCGATACGTGGGGTTTTAGGTCGGGAGAAGGGCGGGTGCATCAGATCTCCATCTGCCTGCTCTGGTATTTCGCTCTTTGTTTTATATATTGATTTTTAGCTCTGATTTGTTTCTTATCTTTGCCTGCTGGATTGGAATGGAGTTTGCAGAATATTGGTTTTTCCTTTTTTTGGGATTTGCAGTCGGTAACTGATTGTATGCGATGAAATGACTTCATACGTAGCACGAGTTAATGTTGGGTTCTGGTAAGGGTAACGAGTAGATCGTCTGGCGTTTGTAGCTGGGGATGGTCAGATGCAGACTGGCTGACTTCGTTGAATGGGCAGATTGAAAAGCATGATTGAAAGGGCACAGATTTATCTGGCTAAAACGCCTGGGGATGGATGGTCGGGTTTGGGCGATTAGGGGTTGTTGTTGAGAGGGTTGGAGCGGACTTTGCGAGGTGGCCAAAGTTGTTGGTGGGGGATTGTTTGGTGGATGGGTCTGGCCGTTTTGGTTTGGTCGTGGTCGGAGCAAGCCGATTGTGACTAAAAAGATCTTGTGGTAGATGTTGAATTGTCAAGGCAGTAAGATTTTGAGTGAATGATGTTGGTTTTGGTTCAGATGATTGATGGGCTGTTAGCGTTGGATGTTTTGGTGGTGTGGTTGGAGAGGTGGTTAGGTGAATTCCTGTATAAAAAATGGCTAACCATTTAGGATTTGGCCATTATATCGAGAAGCTAATGGTCTTCACTTGCATACGAAATGCAGCCATCATTTTCGGGGCTATACCAGATGACATGACTCGTTTACTGTCGAAGGTTTTTGTGCAATCCTTGTTCCACGCGAGAAGGAACAAGTGATGAGAATGTGTAATTATAAAAATTTACCTATGTTTAGGATATGCTAACGAATTATATATTGGTTGGCAGATTACAATATATGAGAATTAAAGCTTCCCTAAACTCTAAGATCGTATTTTTTTGGATTATTTTATTGTGCTTACTGGGTATGCTTCATTACTTCTATCTGGGTAAATATTTAACCTTAGAAAGGGGGTTTTGATTCAATGATATATTGGTGTGAACCTCCGAGCCCACCTACATGATGATATGGAATCTTCTCCATCCATTCCGTACCCCATCTTGAAAATATATAAAATGAATGTAATAAAATTGCTTAATTCATATGACAATTTCAAATCTGTATTTTCAACCCCTAAACCAATCTAAAACATCATTTGTGGATAAATAATTTTGTGAAGTATTATTACATTCTAACACATCTAGATGTAAGCATTTTTCCATGTTTTATAAATGAATATATTTTTTTTGAGCAAATGTGGTTTCACAAACTACATTTTTGAAGAAAATTCTGTGGGAACCTAGGTTTCACTAAACCTAAGCCATAGAAAAGGGATACTGTATTTGTGTGGATCAAATGAGTTTTGTTGTATTTTGAAAGTTTAAGAGCATCATTTAAGTTTAGAAGTTGCAGCTGTGCTGTCATGCACTGACCCTGGGGCTTGGGGTGTGATATTCTGTTTGGCTTTCTGATTTTAATGCCTAGAAATTTCTTAATTCTGATGGCATTCGTGTTGGATTTCTTTTCTCCATCAATGGAATTATTTGTTTTATTTCTGTGTACTGGCAGAATTTGGATGCAGGACATGAATACTAGTTTCTGGAATTGTTTCTGTTGGTGAAAGAGAAATTGTGGGCTGAATTCTCACATTGTTTACCACATTTCTCTTCATGGGAGATTTTCCTTCTTAATTTTGTTTACTACCAGACATTTAGCATTTTGGTTTTTGCTGAATTTCTCTTTTGATTTCTGTGTTCCTGGAGAAACTTGTTTACTCAGGATCTAGCTCTTGGCCATTGTACTCCTTTTTGTGGCTGATGATGACAGCACTTGCTGAAATTTTGCTTTATTCAATCGTTTGTTTTCAACAGCACTTCACCCTCTATTTTTCGTGTGTTTCCTAGTGCTTAGTAGAGTTCCCATAGTCTCAGATCTGGATTTGCTTGCTTGAGTTTCAAGATTTTAGGATTGAAGGTAGTATTTGGTTCATAGAAGAATACTTATTTGTCTGCATATTTGCAATATTGACTGAGTTTCTTGAGCTCAGCTCACTACATTTCCAATTTTCATTGAGGGTGAACTGTTTCCATCAGTTCAGTTTTTTATCCGCTTCATTCCCTAGGCTAAACTTACGAACCTAATTTGTGTCCACAGGTGCAATTGTTGGTTAAGATCTGCATTGGGATCCATCCAATAGCTTTTTGAAAAAAGAAATCGAATGGAGTAGATTTGATGGTTGGGCTCAATGTGTTCCTTCCTACAAATTGAGCTTAATTCTTTTAAGAATTAAGCCTTTTTGAAACTGCAATATGAATGTTGATGGTAATCTATGTAAGATCCTAAATTCGTTGCCTAATGGCCTCTTGATTATGATGTGAAGATAATGAACATTAGGTTTTTCCAGGATCTTAGATCTGTTATTGATGTCCAACCAACTAAATGAGATAATTGGTCTTTTATTCTAGTCCTGAAATCCGTTGGCAGTGCTTTGTAGCTGAAAATGAGATGGGAGCCTATTCCTTATGTGATTCATTCCTTATGAGATAATTTTTTTTGTTTACTCTGTTCACCTCTAAGTGTAAAAAGTGTGTTTTCTATGTTTATATTAACTCCAGAATTTTCACTTTTGCAGCTACAATTTTGAATTGAGCATCCAAAACCAAGCAAAATGGCTGCATCAGCATCTGCGACTTTTTCTGTTATTTCTAATGGTTCACAGATGGCCTCAGGAACAAAATCCAAAATCTGTACTGCAAGGCTCAATTCTCAAAACTATCTGAGGACGTTTTCTGGTCTCAAGGCAACAACACCATCAGTGGTATATGAGTCAGAAGGATCCTTCTCAGGGAAAGAAGGCAATGCTGCTCTGCGGGCATCATTTGTACAAGCAAAGGAGAAACCAAAGGAGAGTTCCAGCAGTCGGTTTCAACCGAAGGCATCTTATAAAGTCACAGTCCTTGGAGCTGCTGGAGGCATTGGGCAGCCCCTGGCTCTTTTGGTCAAAATGTCCCCATTGGTGTCAGCTTTACATCTGTATGATATTGCTAATGTGAAAGGGGTTGCTGCGGATCTCAGCCATTGCAACACTCCCTCACAGGTTTTGGATTTCACAGGGCCATCTGAACTGGGCAAGTCATTGGATGGTGTCAATGTTGTTGTCATCCCTGCAGGAGTTCCTAGGAAGCCAGGCATGACTCGTGATGATCTCTTTAACATCAATGCAAACATCGTTAGGACATTGGTTGAAGCTGTTGCAGACAATTGCCCAGATGCTTTTATACACATCATTAGCAATCCAGTTAATTCTACCGTGCCAATTGCTGCAGAGGTTCTTAAGCAGAAGGGTGTTTATGATCCGAAGAAGCTTTTTGGTGTTACTACCCTAGATGTTGTTAGGGCAAATACATTTGTTGCACAGAAGAAGAACTTGAGGCTTATTGATGTCGATGTCCCTGTGATTGGGGGTCATGCAGGAATAACTATTTTACCACTGCTGTCAAAGACTAAACCCTCTGTAAGCTTCACCAATGAGGAAATAGAAGAACTAACAGTGAGGATTCAAAATGCTGGGACAGAAGTTGTTGAAGCAAAAGCTGGTGCTGGGTCAGCAACACTATCCATGGCATATGCAGCAGCCAGATTTGTGGAGTCGTCTCTCCGAGCTCTTGATGGTGATGCAGATGTGTTTGAGTGTGCGTATGTGGAGTCAGACCTCACGGAGTTGCCCTTCTTCGCATCACGGGTTAAGCTGGGAAAGAAAGGTATTGAAGGTTTGGTGTCTTCAGATCTTCACGGACTGACAGACTACGAAGCAAAGGCTCTGGAGGCCATGAAGCCAGAGCTGAAGGCCAGCATTGAGAAGGGTATTGCATTTGCGCAGAAGCAGACTGCTGCAGTTTGAATGTAGACAAGTGGAGCTGCTTTTGTCATGCTTGATCTGTTATGGACGAAACCATGCAATACCGTTGATTTTTCCAGTTTTGTAGTGTAGAATGTACTTGAGGCAAATTTCCATAGGGCTGCGAGGGATCTCAAAATAATTTTCCTGTGAACTCACGCCAATGTTGGGTTGAATTTCGTGTTGCAAGTTTTGCGGATTTACTGAAATAACCTCTTCTTTAAGGTTTCTACTTGTCATTTTTCCTTGACATTTTTAGATTTTTTTTGAATTTTAAAAAATCAGTGATGCTACTGAATTTTAAAAACTAAAAAAATATATAAAATTATTCAAAAGGGATAAAAATTAATACACTTGTTAAATATGACTATGTAACATTTGTGTAAAAAGTTTTTAAAATAAATATTAAAAATTTTTATACTTGGATATATTGAAATTTCAATGCAATTTGTCCCATTGAATCACTTCAGTTGTCATATGTGTAGATATATATATAGAGAATATATATAAAGCTATTTCGGTACAACGTAATTGTATCAATGTTGTCAGAACCGAATCGGTGATTGAACCGGTAAAGGAACTGGTCTGGTTCGAACCGGTTTGACCGGTTAAACAAACCAGTTCGAACCGATGACGTCAGCATGACATATTTATAATGTTATAAATATTAAATTATTTTTAAATTTTAAGTAAATATATTGATAAATTAATCCTAATTTAACACATGTAATATGATTTTGAGCCCTTTATAAGGTCATTTATACCTTCATTATAGAATTTGAAACCCAGATAATAGGATATAATTAAATATGCCTTATCTAACAGTATCTAATAGCATTTAACGACATTTAACCGAATCTAACGACATTTAACCGGATCTAACAACATCTAACAGCATCTAACTGAATCTAACGACATCTATAATATGATCCTCAACTCCTTATAAGGTATTATAGAACTTAAAACCCAGATAATATGATTTAATGAAATACACCTTAACCTAAGTACCTAATAGCGTCCAACAGCATTTAACGACATTTAAAGGGTACTCAAATTTTATGAAATAAATAAAATATTAAAAATAAATTTTTAGATTACACATAAAAATAATTACCGCAGCTTCTGCTATTCCGAACCAGGCCTACCAGATGGACCGTCCAGATGGACTGATTGGAAAGCCCAAGTGATCCGCAACACTGAAACTCAACAGTTCTCCAACATCGCCGGATCACTTGAGAAGATGCCAGCGGCAATAACAAGACAAACAAGACGGTGAGTTGCTAGTAGCGACCAGCGAGCAACGACTGGGACGGCGAGACGGCAGTGATGGGGAAAAAAAAACCTTTAAGTGGCTTTTCTACGGTGGAGGTAACCCGAATTGTATCCATCAGACGCACCGCGATGACGGAGCAGAAGGCGATGACAGAGCAGAAGACGATGACAGTGTGGGGACTCGATGACGGGCGTTGCGTGCGGGGACGCGATCCAGACGGCGCGAACGAGGACACAGTGTCGATGATGGGGGCCGCTGCTACTGCGACAAGACGATGCCGGCGTTAGGGTTCAAATTTCGTAAATGACGACAGGAGAGGGGGAAATGAGAGCGGTTTCATTTGTTTTTCTTTACATATATAAAATCGTCCGCGTTCGACCGCATATCCCGGTTCGACCGCTGGTTCGCCGGTTCGGACGGTTTTCTATAAATGGACCGAACCGGGCAGTATCGAACCAGAAACGAGACCGGTTCCCGGTCGAACCGGTCGGACCGGCCGGTCTGGTCCGGTTTTTATAACACTGATAATTACTCTATTTTTTACTATTTTTTACTTCTTCTTATACAATTATCTTATTTTTTGATCATTTATACAAAATAATCTATATATCTAACCTACATATTTTAATTTTATTCTCTTTACTATTTATTATTACTCCTGTCATATTATATTAACCTTTCTCACTTCACAAACTCTTACATAAAAAATTTTCATCAAAAGTTTTATTACTTCCTAAATACACCCTAAAAAGTTTTAAACAAAGTTTATCTCTCAATACACCCTAAGTAACATCTTGACTGGCTACAACAGTTATAATCCTCCATTGAAACAAGTTAAAATATGTCTTTGTCTTAAAACACCTTACCAAATCTGGTAGCGTTATCATAATGTGTAGTTAAAAGGTGTGTTTGGCATTCCATGAAACATGTTAATTTAAAGCTTTTCATTTTTCTTAACTACACTATTTTCTAATTATATATTTATCTCTTTCTATATTATTATTATTTTATTTTCAATCATTTCTCCACAACTATTCATATTATTACGATATCTATTTTAATTTTTTTTACTCATTTTCATTACCTTAATCATATCAAATCACTTTTCTCATTTCAAAAACTTTATATTAAGGGATGTTTGTTTACACCAAAAATATTTCAAAATAAGACTTTTCACTGTCCTATTTTTTGATTATTTTTTTGCTTCTTGCTATATAAATCCCTACTTTTTAATTATTTTTATACAACTATCTATATATTTAACCTATTTATTCTAACTTTATTTTATTTACTCTTCACCGTTACCTCTATAATATCACATTATTTTTTCTTATTTTAAAAATTTTTACACAAAATATTTTTTATCAAAAGTTTTATTACTTCCCAAATATACCTTAAAAAAATTTCTTTTAAAAATTTTGTCGAATGCTATACCCACTCATAATTGGAAGTTGAGGTAATATTTATGGTCATATTTGAAATTAATTATTCGAAATAATTGAAACTTATGTAGTTTATTTTGAAAATTTTTAATTTTCAACACACATACATACACGTTCTATTTTGAAAGCACTCACTTGGAAACAAATTAGTTATTTATCTAATTCGTAAAGTCAAAATTGCGAGCGTAAATTAGTCTTAATCCTACATTAATTAACAATGATTCTCTAGTGCTCATCACAATTTTCAAAGGCAATGGACGAATCTTATACAACCTTAAACATCCTATTGGGGAGATCTGGCGGTTGAGCTTGAAGCATAATTTTGTTGAATTTCTTCATGTTTATTGTTCAGTACTTCATGTTTATGGTTCAATAAATGTCTGTGCTCATTTGCTTGCTTGGGCTGCTACAAATGTCAAAGATTGTTTATGGCCTTATGGGCGCATTCCCCACCTGACTGTATCTCTACAATTCTTTGTAATGACTTTCTCAACATTTAATGAAATTTGGTACACTCTTTTTCTACCCATTCACTAAGTTTTAAACTTGTTGAAGTGTGGGTTTTTCAATGAGGCACCTTAACACAAAAAATATATATGTCAATATCAATGGGTGCAGTGCTAAACTCATGTTGTGTGGAATCCATGAACAAGACATTACAATGAAACTAGAGAATAACTGCTAGCCTTAGGACTCGATATTCATATGTTATACAAATTTGTAGAAATAACATCTAGGTAGGGGTGAGAATTGGGAACAGGCTGAAGTATGTCCAATCTTGACTCTACTTTTTTAAAAATCTTATTTAACTATTATTTTTATATGTGTTGGGATAAAGTCTATTTAACCTCTATTTTTTTAATATATCTTGGAACAAATTTCAAGTTTGTAGTAGAACAATAGGTCTGGCAAAAATTGCAGGTTATGTAGGAAGATTTTAAAAATTATGAACTTGTCAAGTATAAAGACATACTATGCTAAATTTAAATATTATATTTTGACATATTACTAATTAGTCAATGTAAAATATCATTACTTAATTAAACATGAATATTTATTTAACTTTATTATAACATAATAATGAAACATGCCATGTTCAGAATTCCATTCACAACTCAAACATCTAAACTGCTAATTCTTGAACTCATTCAATGTCTTTCTCATTCACATTCAACAAAAATAATGTGAATGTTACATTTGGAATTAAAATAAAAATTATTTAAATACATGGTATGATAACAATTATACTAGAAAAGTGTAAAGAACATTGATAATACTTTTTGTACAATTTTGAAATCCGATAGAAGGCATAACCTGAATAACACTTATGCAAATGTAATCAACAAAATAAAACCACATACAATAACAATTTCCATTACAATTGGTACATGTAAATGCACTTAAAAAAACAAAAAACACAACCAATAAAACTAATAGCATAAGTCATTCAATCTATCTTTAAATGAAAGTTTTAAGTTTAGTAAACACACATGAACCATACACATTTGTCCAACACACAAAATTTAAGCACCCAGTTTCTACTATAGTATATTTGTTATAAAATCAAGAAGTCAGTTGTTCTTTATTGTCATCTTTTCACAAGTTCATTAATAACAATGCTCTTCCCTCAAAGTCAAAATATTTTTTTGAGAAATGAAATATGTATGTAGCATAACAAGTTAGGGGGGGGGGAGAGAAAGCAGAAGCTACTAAAAAATTAATATGCATAACCTTTGCACTTGTCAAAAGACAAAGAGGACAACTACTACCTTCTCCAATTTCATCTTTAATGGCTGCAACATATAAAACACAAATCAACTAATGACTTCTAAAATTAAAAAAAAAAATTATTCTAAGTACAAATGAAAGAGTTAGATATAGATCTCAGTGACTTACTTGTAATGTCTATAGTAAGTTTATCTGCATCCTCTTCAAACGCATGTACTTTTAGCATTAATTTCATCCAATTGCATTTCACAAGTCTTGGAGACAAAGAACTCTTAGATGAATCAAGCACATGTCTACTATTACTAAAAGCTAATTCTGAAGTGACAATGGACATGAGAATAGCTAATAAATCACGTGTCATGTGAGACAATACTTTATACTTATAAACATTTACTTTCCACCATGTCAAGATGTCAAAATCATCATCCTCCATCATAGTATTATTTTAAGTGCCTATTAATTTATGTTTTCTTATTCACTGCCAAAATTTTTAGAGATGGTGCTTTTAAAGGTTCTTTCACCTTTGTTTGTGTTTAGACTTCTACTTTCATTTTGCTTCACGAGAGAATTTAACCTCATAAGCCTTAAAAAGGGTTTTAAATTTAGTTTTCACACTATTAATGATTTTCTTAACCTTGTCAACATCATACACTTGTGAGTAGTAGAATTTTAGAAACTTCAAATTACATCTTGGATCTAAGACATTTGCAATCAACAAGCACATGTTTATTTTATCAAAGCTACCCGAACACTTATCAAATTTCTTTTTCGTCTTTCTAGACATGTCTCTAAAGATTAGGTCTTCTAAAGTAGAAAATTCAAATAATAACATTTCAATTTATAAACCTCATCTAGGTAAAAAGTGAAAGTAACATATGAGGTTCTAGATAGTGTATTTATAACACCATAAAAATATTCCAAAAAGAACACATTGCTTTACTAACTCCAAGCATGGTCAGAAGGATTGTCTTCTTTTACAAAAGTAGCATCATAAAACACAAGCTGGTCAAAAAAAATTTTAATACTTTAAATCCTTTTTCAATATTAGTTAAGTAGAATTATACCTTATAGATATGTCCATGCTCAACACAAGTTTGGAATTAATTTTTCCCTTCTCACAATATGCTCTAAAACTATATTCTCGCTATGGGAATCTTCTTATAAATTTGATACACCTTCGGCTTTTGTTAATTATTCATTAACTTCATTTAGCCCTTGTTGAATAATCTACTTCACTATGTGAGCAATACAATGTACATAAAAGTGGTCACTCTCACTTTCTAAAAACCCTTTTTTACTAACATTTTCCGTAGAATGTTTAATGCAACATCATTTGTAAATGCATTATCAATGGTCAAAGTGGTGATTTTATTAAACCCCCAAATTAACAAATAATCCTTAACTACTTGAGTAATGACATCACTGATATGTAGAGGTAAAGCATAAAAAAGTTAATTGTTTTCTTGCGTAACTTTCATTTATCATCATTATAGTGTGTTGTGAGATACATGTAACCATCATTCAAAATAAAAGTCCACAAGCCTATAGTCAAACTCGCACTCGAAACTTTATCTCCAAAGATCTTCTTTAATTTCTTCCTTTCATCTTCATAAATCACAAACAATCATTGGCAATAGTTTTTCTATCCATTCATTTAAATTGTGGTTTAGCATGCTAACCTATCTCCTAAGTCCCTCATGCTCTATAATCTTAAATCGTTTTTCATTTATAATGATCATTTCAGCAAGTCTACTTCTACATTTAGCTCAATGAAAATTTGATACTCTAATATATCATTCTTTGTTGGAGTTAGGTTGTGGTGAAGAGAATGTCAACATTTTTTCCTCTTATTTTGCCCCCTCTTTGGAAAAGCTTTGCATTTTTTGATATGCCTAAAAAATGAACTAGTATCATATTTACTAGCACATTTGAAAGATCTTTTACAATAATTGAATTAGGCAGTTGGTTCTTTTTTAGCTTGCTTTTCATTTTGGATCATTATCATCATTTGTAGTCTTTTCAACAACAATAGGAGTGACATTCTTTTCATTTACATCAACTCCTTGCTTTTCCTTTTCATTATTATCCACATTCTCATTCTCAATGACACTCATATTGTTATCTTCTAGTATATCTAGTGTAATTTGTTAAAAATAATTCCAATAAAAAGTAATCAAAATTCATATATGATGGATTTTCACAACAACAAATCATCCATGATTTGTCATTTACAACATATAATGCATCATATCCCTATTGTAACTCTTCTAACATTTCACCCTTATCACATTCATTTGATGATGAAGAAGTTGATTGAGAAATAAAATGGTACGATTTAGAAAATATCTCTTCATCACTTTATATTAAATTTGCATCTTTTGCTCTTGATTCTTCTTCATTTGCTGTGAAGCATATATAATAATTATATTCCTAAATTTATGTCATGCAACATATTCTTGCACAATTTATCATGTCCTTATCTTTACTTAATGAGTTACTTGAGGATAGGAATGGTTCTTCATTCACATATATTTCTTTAGATCTTTACTTACAAATTTTTTTGAATTGATTCTTTCTCTCTTCTCTTATTTTTTTTATTTGTGTTCATCAAGTAGAGAACATTGAGCTTACACAAGACCTATTCCCCTATGCTTGAAGCATTTTATAGCTTTTTTTGGTTTACTTCTTGCTTTTCTCATTGTTTTGGTAAGCTTTTGAGAAGCTTGTGTTCTTCATTTTCTTCACAAACTTTTTAAAATTTCTTATAATGAAGAGTAGTTCTTCATCATCGATTTAAGAATAAATTGAGGATTTATTGAAGTTTTGGTTAGCTGCTTTTAAAGTCATGACTTTCTTTTACTTGTTGTACTCATCATTTTTTCTTGATTAATTCATGAGATATGAGTGAACTAATTAGATCTTCCAATATGAGTGTATTGACGTCTTTTGCTTCACCAAGAGCTATAATTTTGGGAGTCCATAATTTGGGTAAGGTTCTTATCTCTTCATGATCTGCTCAGATTTGAAAATTAATTTTCCAAAACCTTTTAGAATAGTTGTTAATTTTGAAAATCTTACAAATATTTTCACCTTCCTTTCTTCTAACATTTCTAGTTCTCTCGTAAGAATATTTTTTTCTATTTTCTTGTACTTGGAAAGTCTCCTCATGTGTTGAGATCATGGCATTCTAAACTTTTTTAGCTATTGTGCATGAGAATACTCTATCATATTCAGTAGCGGTGAGTGCACAAAACAAAGAATTCATAACTTTATCATTGCTCTTGACTACTTTTACCTCATCTTCAATCCACTCAAAAGTCTTGTCCCCTTTTAGCATAGTGACAATATCTTATAACACCATCCATGAATCCATATCTATAGTCATAATCAAGTGTTTCATTCTCAACTCTTAATATGTGAAATTGTTATCATAAAAAATTGGTTTCCTAGTAAATGATTGCCTTTTTACATAGGTTGAGATAGAAGTTGATTGGGAAGCCATGTAGAAACAATAATAACGAAATCACTTCAAAAATAATTTAAAGTTTACTCTAATACCAATTGTTGGTCCCGTTTAATCGGATTAACAAAAGCGTGCAATAAATGTGCTAACATTTTAATTTTTTTTATCTATTGTGATTTGAAGTCTCGAATGAAGCCGACTTGAGATGCGACTTCACCCAAGTCGCGACTGGGGTTATTGGCTTCACTTACTGCTTCCTGCACATCACGTCTCCATTATATGGGAAGATGTAAATAAATAATTTTAAAACTAGAGTAATTGTAGAAAGAGAAATGTTTTCTATTATCAAATTTATCTTAAAAAGTTATCTATGAATAATATTGTGGTTTTTTATCGTGTCACTTTGTTAGATGACAAGACAACTAATTGAGGACAATTCTAAGGAAGGGATAAATTAGACAAGTGTAGCTACCCAAATTCCTATTCATGCGTACTGGTGTGCAAGTGTGCATGTAAAGTGTGAGTAGTCTCGTGCGGTAATTGGGAAATAAATAGGGACAAAGAGGGAAGTTGAAGAAATACAAATTTTTTGGTTGGATTATGGGATGAGTGGAGAATAAAAATGAAGTATTTTTGGATGTGCGTGATTGATATTGGGGCAAAGTTGGAATAAATAGGATTGTTGGAGTGTAATCGAAAAGAAAAATTAAAATGTATGGGGTAAAATTAGAAAAATAGAGTTATTAAAGTATTAAATGATTTGTGGAGAAATGTTAAGGATTAGACATTTCCCACCCTACATCACCGCACCGCACTGCACCGCACCCAACCCCACCCCACAAAGAAACTTTAACAAATGGCCCCTTAGTTGATCAATAACATACAACTTACTCACATTCAAGTTTAGTCATCATGCAGTGATACAAAGAATATCAAGATTGATTTTAATCTAGTGCACTTGAGTCCAAAAATTCAATTTTTATTTTTTAAAATTTTTTTATACTATTGTTAATATAGTTTGTATTTAGTATCTGTATAAATTTTTACCATTTTTTGAAATTTGTAAATACTTTTTATATTTTTAAATTAATGGCAATTTTATAATTTGTGAATTACAAAACTGCCATTATTTTTTTAAAATCCAAAAAATATCTACAAATTTTCAAAAATGGTAAAAAAATTTATATGTGCTAAAAAAACTTAAATCGATAATTGAACAATTTTTGAAGGCGAAATTGCTTATTCTTGATGGATGGATTGATAGGCCTCTGGTAGCTAGATGGACCAAACCACCCCGTGGAGTCCTCAAGATGAATGTTGATGCAAGGAAACATGACGACAATCACGTTTTGGGGTTTGCTGCAATCATTCGCGACTCCAATGGATGTTTCATTGCTGCTAAGGGTTGGAAAAGAAGAGGTATCATGGAACCCCTGTGCAGGGAGGCGACGAACTTCATTTTGGGTCTCAAATGGGCAATTCAACAAAGATTTACGAATATTCAGTTCGAAACGGATTCCCTTCTTTTAG
>JAXCLR010000001.1:49521627-49532473 GCA_035584095.1 Annona squamosa | reverse complement strand
CTATCATATCACATCATTTGACAACTTTTACTCTTCAAAATTTTTCATCAAAAGTTTTATACATTACCAAACACACCCTTAATATGTTATCTAGTGTCTTAAACCTTGTCTAGCGACAGGGACCCTGTTCCCCCGCCAACCCTACTCATGCCATGTCACTCCTCACATCCTCCCCTTCCCTGGTGTGCACTATTGCAATCTGCGTACCAAGGACATATACAACATCACATTCATATATCATAATATTCGCCAAATCCAAAGTATGCCTGATATTCTGACATGTCATGACCACCAATGAGGTGATACAAATATTGCTATGGATGAACTCCTCAATATCTTTTCCAAGTCAAGCACGCAAGCTCTACTTGACCAATGGTTCAGATCATACACAACATTAACAGAGCTATGCAAACCAAGTTTGCTATAGTAACTTGGCGAAATGGGCAGCGTCCTTACTCCTAACAATGTGCACACGGTGCAATGCACGGATACCCCCAGTTCAGGACACGAGCTAATTTGAATGGCTCAGATCCACCTAGCACATGATCTCATGAAAAAGGTCAACGAATATTTTTACTTGCATCAATGGGTCTCGGTCATCACAATGAAAGAGTCTGCTCGAGATCATATAAGCAACATTTTATCAAATGAAAGGACTCCATATCAACGATAAAAAATAATACAAGCAAAAGTAGCCATAAATGATAAATAGCATTGTGCTAGCATTAATTTTAAAGAGTGGTCTTTTCCTTGGATGAAACATTTTTAAAATTGCCCTTTTGATGCGACACCTATTTTTTGCAGATGATGTCCTCCTTTTTGTCGGGGCCAATATAGGGGAAGCTGCCCGGCTGATTGAAATGCTCAGGATTTATGGGGAGAGCTCGGGACAAAAAGTCAATATTGACAAAACGACATTCCTCTATAGCAAAAATAAAACGGCGGATAGGTGTACTGACCTTGAGGGACTATTGGGTATATCTAGCAACAAAATCCACACCTATCTTGGGTTACCTGCATGGATTGGAAGATCACAGACTCAAGTATTTCGGAGCATCAAAGAAAAAGATTGGAAGCAGTTTCAAAGTTGGAAAAGCAAATTTCTATCATGGGGAGAGAAAGAAGTTTTGATTAAGGCGGTGGAGCAGGCTGTTCCTAGTTATGCCGTGAGCCTCTTTTGTCTTTCAATTAAGCTTTGCACTGAGATTGAAGACATGACTAGTAGATTTTGGTGAGAAGAAAAAGATAGTAAGCGAAAGATTAGTTGGGTGGCTTGGCACAAGATGTGCAATTCCAAAGAGAAGGGACGGTTGGGATGCAGATATTTGCAAGATTTTAACCTAGTCCTTCTAGCCAAACAAGGTTGGAGACTATTGGTTAACCATAACTCCCTATGTTATAAAGTCTTGAGGGCTAGATACTTTTTAAATGGTGATCTGTGGAGCTGCAAGTCTAAGCCAACTGATTCATTCACATTGAAAAGTATTATGAAGACCCTCCACTTGCTGAAAAAGGGTGTAAATGACGGTTGGGGAATGGCCAACAGATCAGATTCCTACAAGACAAATGGGCATCATCCATACTCAAGAAAGCTGGCCCACTGCCTTCACAATTCCATGATAACTTGAAGGTGGAACAACTTGTGGAGTGGCAATCCAAAAAAATGAAAAGAGGAGGAGGTTCGAATGGTTGTGGGGGACATTGGTTGGAGGGCTGTTCAACACGTCCCTATACCCCTTGAAGAGGAGGAGGATTCTATTTTTAGGTTACTACGACATGATGGTATATTCCGAGAAAGAAAAGCGTACTGGCTGGCATATGGGGAAAGGCTTGAGAGAAATGGTGCATGTCTCTGTAGCTGGATTCGAGTTCTCTCAATGCATTGTGGAGGTTTAAACTCCCCAAAAAAGTGGCGCTGTTCGGGTGGAAACTCTTATTGGACACTCCCCCCACAAAAATCAACTTCCAATGTAGGGGAGTGAATACTAACACAACTTTGGCTCTGTGTCATGAAGGGGATGAGGATGCTCTCCACCTGTTCTGGAACTGCCCAGTATCAAGGTCTGCGTACGGTCAACCCTTGCTGAATTGCATTTCAGGTGCACATATCTATTCATTATGGGATGTTTTTTCCAGCATCATGACTCTTAAAAAGCAATATTCTCTCATATTCTTCGTGTGTACTTGTTGGAAAAAATGGCACGAGAGAAACAAATTCTACATGGAGGAGAAAAATCCTCTTTTCTCTCAAGTGCTGAAGTGGGTGATTGATTTTATCCAGATGCTCCACACATACACCCTCTTCAATTCTTGGGCCTCAATGCAAAAGTTGGATCTGTTAGGTGGGAAAAACCTGATTTGGGCATCATCAAAGTAAATATGGATGCTGGCTACAATGTGCAACTAAACAAGATCGGGTTTGCTTCAGTGCCTCGTGATTGGGATGGGAACTTTGTGGCTGCAAAAGCGCGGGCTAGAATCGGGCTGATGGACCCTCTATTAATGGAAGCAAATGATATGTTATTGGGGATTGATTGAGATGTAGTTTCAATGTCTCATTGTTCAGAGTGATTCACTCCCATTGATTCATTTGATCGCCAATCAGAGAAACTTCCTCTCCAACCTGGCTTTCTTGGCTGCTAGAATTGGAAATCAGGCTGTAACCCTTCAATCTTGTACCTTTTCTCATGTGGTCAGGGATGGGAATGCTGCTGCCCATGCCCTTGCTGATTTTGTTGGTAGGAATGTTGATCGGGACATGCTTTGGTTGGGGTCCTCGCCCCCTCGTATAGCAGAATTTTTGTACAATAACTCTTCACCTGTTAATGAAGTGCCGGGTGGATCCATGGCCCGCACTCTGTCTGTGGGGGTGTTGGGTATGAGCCCGACGGTTGGCCTCTCGGCCTTTTGAGAAAAAAAAAATCCGAAAATGTTTATTAGCAATGACTTTCACATTAAAATCACTGTAGACAAAAATTAAATGTAATGCATAAGTGTATAATTAGTTATAACTGGCATCTAGGAATGAAATTTAAATTGTCAAACAAAAAATATATATATATATACACACACATTGCTTTTTATAATATGAATTACTTATCTTTTAGATCAAATACATCCCCTATATTCAACCTGATAAATTATACTTATACCAAAAAAATTAAGATAGTATAATATCAATTCAAAAATAATATTTTAACAAACTTAATTTCTAAAATTTATATAAGTAATTAAATTATATATATTACTGTATTAAATTTTAACTAGAATACAATTAGCATTTTAGATATTAAAAATAACTTATATACGATACATATTTTTCAAGTGCTTCACTTTTCGAAGAGAACAATGTGTCCATTTTAATCTTTCGGCAACTAGTTTAGGCAAAATCCAACTAAAATCGAGGATAAATTTCACATATAATTACGAATTTTAGCTCTAATTGATTTATATCCATGAACTTTTAAAAATTCTAAATATATCTATCTATTTTATCTAAAATTTTATTTAAAAATTGTAAATATATTTATCTATTTTATCTAAAATTTCATTTATACTCGTATAGTTAGGAATTTGTTAAATAAAGTATTTAGCTAATGTACAAATAATAAAAATGCTTAAGTTCTAATATAACAGAAATTCACATTTGAATAATATATGATTCTATTGTTGCAACAGAATAATAAAAAAACGTTGCATGACTGAGACTGCAACACGATTTTTGCGAAAATAGTGACAATTAAGGAATGCGACGACAATAAATAGTGTATGGGCGGGGCTAAGCGGAGCTAAAATTCCCTGGATTTTTCAAAATTGAAACTCTTTAGAAATTTAAAAATATAGTTTATCTTTGACTTGATTATCCCCCGCTAATTAATATCATCCTTCTTCCATGTTCCACATTGGAACGGATTGCTTTTCACCTTTCTTCATTTTTTTTTAAAAAAATCAATTCATCCAGTGTACTTATTATATTTTTTAGTTAGATTATAATTATAAAAATTATCATATTTAGATATATTGGTAAGCAAACTTATCAAACTAAAATTTTTCAATCTAAAATTTTTTATTTTCTACAAGTATCTTATTTTTTAATTATTTTCTCACTTTTTCCTGGACAATTATGTTACTTTTTAATCATTTATACATAATTACTCGAACATATAATCTATCTATTTTAACTTTATTTTTTTATTCCTCGTCATTATCCTTATCATATTACATTATTTTCTCCCAACTAAAAACTTTATTATTTCCCAAACTTAAAACAATCACGCTCAATTTCTAAAAATTGTCATATTGGTATAGTTTCGACTTTTGAGTTGAAAGGGAAATCGAACCACAAGCTTTAAAAAAATTTAAAGTTAATTTTAAATATACCTGCAACTTTTACACATAATTTCAAATACACTTCGTGAGTATACTCAAAAATATCAAATATACCCCATTCCATTATACTCGTTATGAATACCATCAATCGAGTATTGAAATAACAAACATACCCTTTAGAACTGGGGCTCACTTTCAACTCAAAACATCCGATCGAGAAAATAGGGGGAAAATCCTCGATCCATCATTGTCTTCTTTGTCGTCGTCTTTTACATTCAGGGAATCCAAGCAGACTGAGTTAACTCCTCTGTTATCCTAAAAAAAAAAACTCCTCTGTTTGTCCTAAAACTAGAAATTCCAGCATACCTATTTTTCTTTCCGACACCCATTTTCGGCAGCCATAAAAATTAATTTCGGCCTAACCATATTTTAACCCTAAAATCGAGCAGCATCCAACGCCCATCTTTTTTCAACAAAAATGACGGCCTCTCTTCAACATCGATTTCATTTATGGACCGACCACTCCCTCTCCTTCAATAGCAGCTGGGTGATCAATTGCTAAAAAATTCCAACAGCTGAAGCAAACCCACCGACCGCTCCATAATGCCTCCAAGCTGCAATCCAACGCTGCTACTAGCAGGGCAGCACCCTTGCTACCATGCCTCGTGCCCTCTTCCTCATCATCTAGCGAGCTCATCCCTTCTCTTCAACCCATTGATTCCAGCCCTTATGTTTGCATTGATGTCGGTTCCATCATTGTGCTTGGAGCTGGCGAATGAGGAGGCCATGACCTTGACGCCAATAAGACCGCAGTTCAAATCCTTGTTGAGGAGGCCCAAAACGAAGGCGGCGACGCGACAACATTCCCAGCAGCATTTCAGATACAGCAAAAAGTTGATTTTAAAAATTGGAGAAGAACTCCGGAGTAAAATTCTAACAGCAAATTTCGATGGGAAGTTATCTTCGTACCTTCTTCTCCCACCCAGATCCTTCGTTGGCAACACAATTTCCTACTTCAGCTTAGTTCGTATGCTTCCACTTCAGTTGGTAATGCTTGCCTCAAGTCATTGAGGAATGAAATTTGTCAATTTGGAGATGGGTAATTTGGTCATTTAAATTTATATATTCAGTAAAACGCTGCCATTTTCATATTTATGTAACAGAACCATCATTTTTTGGGTATATATGATATTTAGGCAGTAGATAATAGGTATATTTGAAAATTTTCATGCATAATGAGTATATTTGAAATTAACCCAAAAATTTATCTGTGCTTGCGTAATGGGGAAAGGAATCATGGTTGGTGGGTTATATTGCACTATGGTTTGTTCAACCATTGCTTTGCTTTTGAAAAATTAGTTTAGTTCTATTTTTATATTAGGAGAACTGTTAATCTAAGTGTATTTAACATGTGTATCAAATTTTACTATTTTTAGAGATTTCTTGATATTTTTAAAATTTTTTAAAAATTAATGGAATTTTAGTATTTAAAATTACTGAAATGCTATTGATTTTAAAAATCTAAAAAAATACATATAAATCTCCAAAAATGATAAAAATTAATACATATGTTAAATATATTTACATTAACAGTTATGCAAAAAAATTTTAAAAATTTTTTAAAATGAGTATTTGCACCCAGGTACAATTAGCTTCGGTACACCTAAATTGTCAGAACGTTCCAATGTATCAAATATGAAAATTGCGTTCCAATTTCATGTTGGTCACAAATTAGTATTGGAACGATGAATTTTTGCATCTATCAAATATAAAAAAACACATGTGTGTTATATTTAAATATTATATGATTCAATTACCAAACATGGCAGGCGTAATGCCAGAACGTCACTGGTTCGAGTGGTGGTATTATTTTTCCGTATTATAGGGGTGTCCACTGGATAAGGGGAGGGATATTATTAGAAATTTGTAAGAATGTTACGTGAAAATTGTTAGAATATCTCAGGACTTTATTGTAATACTAATTGTTAGAATATCTCAGGACTTTATTGTAATACTAATTAAGATGATCGTTAATACAAAATATCAAAATAATTACCAAATACGTGTGTATATATATAATATAACTTTATTAAAATAGGTTTATTTTATAGGTTAATAAAAATACTTCATTTAGAATGAATTTTGACATTTTAAAATATTTTTTAGAATGTTAGTATTTCTATCGATGTTTCTAAAATTTTGAAAAAACTACATTTATACATAAAATTATATATGCATATATGGAAGTGCCTCTTGTTTGATTTTTATATCATTGATATAGTTAATTATAAATAATGTAAATATTTTGAAAGAAAACGAGAATAAAATTGTGAAATACATTTACACTTTTAAATAAATAAATAAATGCGAGATGGGTTGAGATTCTCTGAATTGAGATATAATCTATCAAAATTTTTTAACCGATTAAAAATTGGTCAGGTCAGGAACGAGTCTACTCGATTCTCACTATACGCTTCTTAGTGCCCTCTTCGGAATGAATTGCACACATAAAGCTCTACACGTTGTCCAAAATATGCTTCACCCTGAATTCCTTTTTTGTAAATAAGTGGCATCAGGGATCAGTGACATCAATTTTTTTTTCTTCTCTTGAAAAAGATCAACAGAAAAGCATAGGATTATGCTAACAGGTGACTCTCGCGGTTGGCAAAGAATCTTCCTTTTGATGCGGTAAACTTGGGCTCTTAAAATTTAATCTATTTACTGTATTTAATATTATTTTTTAATTAAAGATCAAGTTTCAGCCAAATTAAATATACGCTTGAGCAACATTTGCTTAAAAATAGATATATTCATATATGTATATGAACTCGCTTCTATGTAACTAGGTTTCCCTAGCGCATATACTTTTTTTTTTTTCAAAATTTTTTCATGAACTTGTTAATCTAAGTTTATTTAACGTATGTATAAATTTTTACTAATTTTGGAGATTTTTAAATATTTATTTTGGATTTTTAAAAATCAATGGCATTTTAGTAATTTAAAATTACCTAAAATGCCACTGATTTTCAAAAATAAAAAATAAATATCTAAAATGCCGTAAAAATGGTAAAAATTTATACGCATATTAAATCTATATAAATTAACAATATTGTGAAAAAATTTTCAAAAAAAATAAAAAAATAAGTGTATGAGCCTGGGAGCGTGCAGCGCTGCATGCTCTCGGGAGCATAAGATCGAGGTCGCACATGTAACCCCTTCAAAATATACGTTTTTAATCATTAATGAAAAATAAAATCTATTTATTATATTTAATATTCTTTGTTTACCTAGGAAATCAATTTTCATCTCAATCAAATATATTTATGAACCACATTTGTTAAAAAATGTATATTCATGTGTAAATTTTGAAAAATACTAAAATATCAATTTTAAAGTAGTATTTTCGACATCTAAATCATTCAAAATATCATTTCTATGTAAGCAAATCATTATTACATTGTAATATATGTGTAAATGGATCTAAGTGTTTTTCATAATTTATACATGAATATATATTATTTTTAACAAATGTGACCCATAAACATATTTGATTAAGATGAAACTTGGTTTCTTGGATAAATAGATGATGTTAAATACAATGAATGGATTAAATTTTTTATCAATGATCAAAATTTTAAAATTTAAAGGGGTTATATGGTTCTGCTTCTATGTAAGACTATTTGTGTGTGTATATATATATATATATATATATATTAAAAAAGAGCCTTGATTTTATAAAGCCAGTCGCATAGGGGCAGCCATATATCCGGCCATAATACATATTTTATTTCTTTATGAACATGTAGAACTAGGTGTTTTTAATCCATAAACTAAGTTTTACCATTTTTAGATGATTTTAAGTATTTTTATTTTTAAATACAGTGGCATTTTCGTGTGTTTAAAAATAAAAAAATACTTAAAATAATCAAAAATGGTAAAACTTAATTTATGGTTTAAATACATTTAGCTCTACGTATCCATAAAAAAAATAAAAAATATATTTTTTGAGCCGGCCTTAAAGAATTACGCCTTATTAGAAAAAATATTTTAGATCTATCAAAATGTAATAATATTTTATAAAAATTTTCATGATAATATAAATAATGTTAAACAATATACGTAAAGGAGAAAGGGAGCCCTTCATTTTA
This sequence comes from Annona squamosa, assembly GCA_035584095.1. Classification (NCBI taxonomy): domain Eukaryota; kingdom Viridiplantae; phylum Streptophyta; class Magnoliopsida; order Magnoliales; family Annonaceae; genus Annona; species Annona squamosa. Next base: position 49,523,996 of record JAXCLR010000001.1, on the reverse strand, counting down.
TTTATTACTCAACTAAAAAAATTTTCAGCCAGAGATTTCGATTGCTCTGGGAACCTCTTCCTTAGGCACCGTTAACGTCAGAACTCCATTCTCCATTGCCGCCTTCGTTTCCTCCACCTTCGCGTTCTCCGGGGGCCTGTACCTCAGCAGCCTGAAGAACTCTCCTGTTCCGCTTCTCTCCTGCTTGCTCGCAGCGTGGCTCTGATCTGGAGAACTCTTCTGTCTTCCACCTCTACCTTCCCCTGCTCCTTGTTCAGCCCCATAGATCAGCCCTCATGACAGGGGCTTCCGCAGTCTCCTTCAAGTTGAACCCCCGTTTGCTCTCCCAGTTGAGCAGGGAGATTTCTGAAAGAGATTCAAAAGATGAGAAGAGGGAAGAGCTATGGTTGAAAAGGGATCGGACGCCGTGTAAGAGGGGGAGGCGGCCAATGAAGAAGCTAGGAATTAGCAACATTGTAGAGCCTGCCTTGGGAAACAGAAATCGTGGAGAAAACATTGTAGAGTTTGCCTTGCGAGCAGCACTTTTAATCAACACCCTTTGATTAATATTTCTCTCCTAAATCAACTGCGTAGCTATGAAAATGTTGCTTGGTTTTGTGAAACTAGTGTTGAAAGCCACGGCGAAAAACCTTTCTTAATAGATTCAGCAGACTGTGCGCACCTCTCGGCATTACGCAATTTAGTTCATGTCAGAAACTCAGATAAGGATCTCATGTGGTGGTAGCAAAATCGAAATCCACTTCCCACAAACCAATCCAGATAATACGTGGATTTCGAATTCCTGCGCATAATCCGTGCTCAGCCAGCGATGATCGTGCTTTAACTTAATTCTTGTCACATGAGGATTTCATTCGGTGCTAAAACCAGTCCACATAATTGAAAAGTGATAAAAGCTTTTGTATAAAATTTTTTTAGTACAGAGGTTTTTAAATTAAGAAGAAATAATATGATATGGTATGGATAGTAATGAGAAGCAAGGAAGAAAAAATTTAAATATATAATTTAGTTATATTAGTAGTTGTGTAGAAATGATTGCATATAAATATTTGTGAAAAATAATTAAAAACAAGATAATTATGCAAAATTAAAAATTTACATTGAAAAGTTAAGTTTTCATGTTAAACAAATATACATGCAATTTCTATATTGTCTTATGCCACTTTTTTTTTATTCATATATTATATTATGTTAACTGATATTACCTTTAAACTTTTGAAACATTCTTACAATTTTTACTAATAATATTCTATAAATATCCATGAAAATACTACACCAATTCAAGCTTTAAAGTTACAATTTTTACACCAATTGAGTCGTGCTCAGTTGGTGGCCACAGCGGTAATAGGGCATTTGCGGAGCTGTGGTCGGGGGTTCGAATCCCACGTTGGGATTTTGGCTCGAAAAATGTTGTGGGAGCTGTGGTTTCCCTTTGGCTTGGTGGAAGGTATGTCTTTCTAATTCTTTGATGGAGCTGTGTCTCCAAATTTCTTTGGGGGAGTTATGTATCTCCGTATTTGTAAGAATGTCTCAGAATTTTAATATAATATGTGTTGAGATGTATGTAAATATAATCATAAAAAAAAAGTTACAATTTTTACTAATAATATTCTATAAATATTCATTATATTCTATAAACATCCATGAAAATGCTACACCAATTCAAGCTCTAAAGTTGCTGCCGAAAACATCCGCTTAAAGTTCTTAACTGAGCTCTAAAGTCATCCATGAAAATGCCGCAGGGCGTGCGTCGCGTGCGTTGTACGGGAGTCTGGCCTAGGAATCACTTTTTTTTTTAAATATCAGTCATGTCACATTAATATCATTCAAAACCGATCAGCACCACCGACGGTTGGCGCAGAGCAATAGGTTTTTTCCCCTGTTAGACCCTCTTGGCGAAGCGGACGTGCGTGGGTCTGGGTGAAGATTTGTGGGGATCGGCAAAGTTGCTTGATTCTACCAGCGGTCGACGGTGATCGACACTTCAACAGGAGAAGACTTCGGCTGTAATAGTGCCCTTATGAGGAATTCGAGTGTAGGGGATCTGCTGGAAGCAGAAATGCAAACACTGGCTATTACCAATGCAGCTTTTGAGAGGATTAAACCCGATAAAGGAGCTTCGATTATGTGCACTGTTTGGTCCTCGAAATCGTACAATAAAGAGATTTTCAAAGCCACGCTTAGGAGATTGTGGAGACTGAAGAGTGGGTGCCAGTTCACTGAAGTGGGAGACAATCTTTATCGAGTACAGTTGTCCGACCAAGAAGAGAATGATCGTGTTTTGAGCGAATGTCCCTGGCTATTTGAGAGATGCCTGGTCCTCATAAGGGACCTTACCGAGGAGCTGGACATTGCCCACATGGTGTTTGTGA
>JAXCLR010000001.1:49476371-49521527 GCA_035584095.1 Annona squamosa | reverse complement strand
TATATAATAAACTAAATAATATATTGGGTGATGATTGATGAGGAAATAAATGACAAATATCGTTTCGTATATCTATGGATGTCTCAATTATACATAACTCTAGCTAGCATCAGTTATATATATGCTTGAATTTGAATGTAATTAATTGCGTGGTGTTTTCATAGGCGTAGTCTGTGATCGATCTCCATGATGCCGTCAAGACCTATTTTGGGATTTGCATATTTACCTACATAGTTTTTTTTTTGTTTTTTTTTTTTTAAGTAATTACGTACATAATTTTAGTGATATAATCACAAGTGCATCCTCTCTTGTCGCAAAATTAGTTTTTGAAATAGATAAAATGCCCTTCTCAACATTCATTATTAAATGCCCCTATTAGCATCTTTAAATCGATTAATAATATTATTGTTTTATTATAAACATATTTATTTACATATATTTTTATAATATGTGTATTATTTGCAACTATTTTAATCAAAATTGCAAACAAAAATAGCCCTTACAAATAATAATAAATTCGATTGCGATATTATTAAGGAGGATGCTAATAGGGGCATTTAACGGATGCCTGTGGCCAAACGATAAACTGGCTGAAACTATTTAGGTAAAGTGTGCTTATGCTCCCGATGGAAGTCATCATTCGGGAGTCAATGGTTTGGTTTGGGAAGATTTCAAGTTTTCTGCAGCAACTGCACTAGATAACAAACGTTCGTACAAGTAGCTAATTTCTGTAAATTCGGGAGTCATTCATTTTTTTATCTTTTGATGATTTTTAGAAAGTTTATTACGTCCATTGTATGTAGAATCAAAAGTATATTTAAGAGGGCTTCGCTTCTATGTGAGCTTCTATATAACTGGGGTACACAGAAGCGGAGCAATATAATTCTTTAAATTTTAAAATTTTAATTTTTAATAGAAAATACAATCTATTTATTGTATTTAATGTAAGGGTTACATAGAAGCAGAGCCATATAATTTTTAAAAATTTTAAATTTTGATATTTAATGAAAAATTCAATCTATTTATTGTATTTAATGTAATTTGTTTATCTACTAAATTTCATGTTTTTCTGCATCAAAAAAAAAAATTCATCGAAAAAAAAAGTTTCTTGTTATTCAAGTATGTTTATGGGTGATATTTGTTGAATATATATATATATATATATATTCATGTGTAAATTATGAAGATGCTTAAATCTATTTACACATATATTAGAATGTAATAATACTTTATAAAATTATTTATCTTCATAGAAATGATATCTTAGAAGGTTTAGACATTAAAATTTAATATTTGATATTAAAATATTTTATTACATTGATTTTCAATGGGGCCATGCACAATAATATTAGACAAATAAAAGAATTTTCAAAGTAGATAAAATAGATTTTCTATCAATCATTAAAAATGAAGATGGTTACATAGAATATGGGTTTTATAGAGGTGGAACCATATGTAGAACCATTGGCTATGAGACTAGTTCCATCCAAATCAAAGATACACATAACTAACTTTAATTAAAAATATATACAGTCATATGTAAATCATGAAATGCTTAAATCCATTTATATATACATTAGAATATCATTTTATTATGTTAGTTTTACATATTTTTATAATCATAAAAGCATAACTTAATAAGATAAGTCTCCATTTAAAAAAAAAGATATCTCGCTTTTACATATAAATAAGTTTGGTCAGATATATATATTTAGCTGCATATATGGTGATGTTAAGATAATGATAGATATATATATATTTAGCTGCATATATGGTGATGTTAAGATAATGAGAAGTGATATTATTAGTACGAGCTAAGCAAATGTCTCGTTTACCTATCTTAAAAGACTCACTTATAACATTTTTTCTTTATATACTTATTTATTTAAGTGTATTTAATATATAAATCAAGTTTTAAATGCATATATACATGTATATGTTTAAAATTTTCAAAAAAATATATACATATGTTCAAAATGGTAAAACTTAATTCGCATATTAAATATATTAAGATAAACGAGTGTACAAAAGAAAAAAATTAAAAAAAATTTACAAATGAGTTTTTCCAAGGGTACTAATTGAGACATTTGCTTATCGTGGCTACCAAGGAATGAAGATAATACCATTTGGTCAACGCAACCTGCCAATTTTTACATTTTATGTGACGAAAATTCATACTCAATGCAGTCATTTGTTTTTTACTGTACTGGGGCCTCGGCATTGAGAAGCCTGCCGCTACCACTTCTAGACACACGCCTAACATTTTATCCCCACGTGGCTGAGAAGTTAACTTGAGTAGACATGCAACTATCCCACAAAACCATATGGAATAGCCTCGTCTGCTAACAAAAAAGCTCTCAAATCGATCCCATGATGAGATTTGCCTTGCATACTGCATATCAAAGGATCTGATCTCTCTTTCATGTGCAACGAAAGCTATATGAAGGGCACTTGAAATTAGAAAACAGGTTCTATTCTGAAAGCTCCCGGCATAGTTAATGTACTGTTTGTTCCCTCTTATCCCCGAAACAATTTTATGGCTCTGCCCATCTTATGTTACACATATCTTGCCTTGTAGACACTGTAATTGTTGGTTACACAGAGGATTCTCCTTTTTTCGCCCGTAATTCTTCTGAAAGGACTCGACCACCACAAAACTTCCTTTTTCCATGTAAAAAATCTAATCTCGCTACCTTCTCTATACTGGCGATTCTTATTTAGCGAGATGGCCAACACTTACATTTTTTTAGCATCATCAGTTGATTATACATGCTTGCATATAAGAACTTTTGTATCTGTGGGAGTGACTCCAGTACTGCCGGTATTAGCACATTGAACCAATGGCCCACGGAGCTAATAAGATTACTCCACACAGGTGTGTGATATGGAATTCCATCCGTAACGATGATATATGCAGTTGAGGAGCTTAGGTGCTCATTGTAGGAGTTTATCTTCTGTGAGTATGGGTAAGAGCTTCCTTTTTTTTTTTTTTTCAAAAAAAAAAAAAAAAGGTGAGAATTTGTTGTCTTCTAAATATTCCTAATTGTAAAGTGAGATGTCATATTATACAATACCAATTAGAAATTGTTAAATAAGATGAATTTATAAAAAGAATATTGAGCAAATTTTTAAATAAATTCTATCATTTATTTCTACTTGTAGTTTTTTAAGTCTTATGAGAAGGTAAAGCCCACGTATTTTACTGCTTTTATGAAACAAAATATCTGTAGACACCCTTACAAGGTAAAGCATGGGCGGGCGGGGAGCTAAAGCAAAGAAAAAGGCTTATAGGGCCACATCCTTACATTATTGGACCCCAGCTACTTTATTATTGAATACAGCTTTTGGAGGGGAATACTTTAAGATGTTCCTCTCTCAGCACTGCAGAATAGTAGAGAAGAGAGACTTTTCATTATTCAAAGCATTGTTAGATACGGGAACTTAGGGGTGGAAATCTTTCAAATACATTAGAGTATTATATTTGTTGCATGCAGTCCTCGAATCTCAGCTTTATTCCTTGCATTTTGACGAACGCCCCTTTGTCCTTTTCTTCCATAAGCAAAGGCCGGAGATAGTACTGTCACGTGAGGACCTAGCTCCATATGTAGCCAGTCAAACATATGTAGGAACATTCAACCCTATCGCATGATTTTAAAATAGCAAAAAAAGGGCGGAAGCGTGAGGTGGTTATCCTTACCAGCTTACCTCCTGTATTTTATAGTCTTCTGAATTTTTATAATATATATTTTTGCGTGGCATCATGAACACCTGTGTCTTCCCCTTATAAAGGTGTTATATTAGCCTTCCTGTATCCACTTGCTTGGCCCACTTGCATATGATATGAGCCTGCGTCCCAGAAGAGGAAGGCAAACAGAATTAGAAATATCCCCGTGTTAAAACAAAGTTCCTGGGCCCCCTTTGGAATGCATTTCAACATTCTATACACGTGGCAAACTGAGAGTGCAACCTCAGCATGCAGCTGCCAAAAAGAACCCCCTCATTATATATGTTCAGCTGCCACAAAAGTTAGGCGCTCCACTATCATCGTTTCTCTGTATGCATCCATGTATGGACAGCAATGGAGTTTAGAGGTTCTTGCGAAGTGATTCAATACACTTGGTGTATTAAAATTTTAGTGCATTTGGTTCAAAAATTTATTTAAAATTTTTTTGAATTTTTTTTTGTATAAAACTGTTATCTAAGTTTATTCAATATATGTATTAAATTTTATCATTTTTGAAGATGCATAGAGTTTTCTTTGATTTTTTTAAGTAAGAGAATTTTAGTTATTTTTAAATGGCTAAAATACCCTTATTTTTAAAAATAAAAAATATATACACATTTCTAAAATGATAAATTTATCTCATAGATTAAATCACTTAAATAAATAATTTCGTAAAAAATTTCAATAAATTTTTTACCCTAGTGCACTAAAGTTTTAATGCACCTAGCACATTGAATCACTTTCTGAAGTTTTTTACTTTCAATATGTTAATATACTATAATTGGGTATAATTTATTTAGAAAAAATATCATAAAATAATCACAATAGGGCAGGTTATATACAAACAGCTCCATGTAATCTCTTTTATTTTTAATATATTGATGATTAATTTAAAATCTAATCCATTCATTACATTTAACATTTATTTCTTTAGTTAGAAGATGAAGTTTCATCTAAATCAAAAACATGCATTTGCTTAACCACAAATATATTCATGAGTAAATTAAGAAAAATATTTTTATGAATGCATGTATACATTGGAATGTAATAATCGTAGTATAATCATTTATTCACGTAACAATCCTATTTTAAATGGTTTAGACGTCGAAAATAATACTTTATAGTTAGTATATATTATTAAACTATGAATTATGCTAATTTTACACATCTGTAAATGAGAGTCATGAACAATAATAATAGACAAATGAAAGAATTTCTATGATATTATAAATAATATTATTAACTACAATAAATAAGAGGATTTTGTATCTCTATGACATTATAAATAATATCAAATGTAATAAATAAGGGGACTTTGTAGGAAAAAATGAAAGAAATTAATTAGAAAATGAGTTTCGTTGAAGTAAAACCCCTCATATTACAAAATTAAAATCATTCTGGTAACTTTTTAAATCAAGTTTGTTGTATTGTATATTTCTTTTAAATGAAATTTATTTAGAACAAATAAAATATTTTTCAATTAAGAAGAATATTTTAGAATTTATAATATCACAATTGATATAACACAATCAAGCATTTCTACTTTGGTGTAAAGTGGGAAATGTTTCCGTTGAATTGTCATCCTGCATATATTCGGGAACTTTTTCAATTAAACAGTTGTTTTTTGTATTTGAGATGAGAATATAATAATATATATTGGGAATGAGTGAAGTTGTATTAAAAATGAGTAAAATTGTATTCAAAATTTAAAAAATTATCTTGAGAATTGAATTGAGAAATGAGAATGGTAATACAAAATTAATTTAAGAATTTTGTATGGTTTGGAATATGGTTTGAAATAGACTCTTAATTACATGTATAACTCTACATATATACATATTATGAATTTTGGGTCATCATGCACAAGCAGTATGCCCAACTGATCATGATCGGCTTTTCCGGGCAAGGTCTGAAACAGTGAAATCTGCAATGCAGGTTTATTTTTTTGTTTTTGATTGGTCAATGGGGGTATTTTTGGGGGAAATAAAAACGGGATCAAGAGTCAAGTTTATTTTTTAAAAAATAAAGACACCTGGAAATTGCATGGGAGTTCTTAATTCTGATGTGTCAGGTAGGTAGAAAGATGTTCTGTAATTTGATTGCAATCACAAAGCCCTCAGAATCTACCTATCTGAAAACATAAAAGAGTAAAGAGCATAAACTTCAATAATATCAGCTGAAGAAAAGGTCGCAAGAAGCATGTGGCAGTCTGAATTTCAAGAGAAGGAAAAGGTGGGTAAAGCATGTGCGAGATTATCATTATCATAAGAGACAGAGATAGAAAGAGAAAGGGAGTCATTCAACGCATGTGTACGTGTTCCCACACGTACCAAGAGTGTTTCAATGGCTACGTACACGTGTGGCATCACATGCACGGACGGATAATTGGATGCGCATGCATGCGTGCGTTCACTTGGGTATATAGAAGAAGCATATATGCGGAGTAACCCTAGGCACGTGCGAGTTGCGTGCACTTGCACCAAAGGTTTCAGCATGTTACCATAATCACATCTTGCATGTGCACTGGTCGATACGTGTAATAATCGAAACTATGATGCGTATATAATGATTGAAAATATCATTAATAATGAGGGAAAAAAAAAACAAAATTGGGGATATTCTCTCGATCGATGCCTCTGGCGACTGGCATTTCATTCAATACCGCTTCATTTGGATAGGCATGCATAAGCCTAGATTGAGTGGCATTGCATGCATGCACATATATATATATATATATACATCAAATCTATCCAAGTATCAAATATACCTCCATGCTGACTATATATATAGCTTATATAATGGGGAATTTGGATGTGTTCTAAAATGGAGAAGGACATGTGCATGCACACGTGCAAGCAATCAGTTTTAGGCCATGGGATCAACTAATTAAAATACGTATGATCGATGGAGTTAAAATTTCTAGAAATAGGGTTCTGTACTTGGGCATGGGTGTGGGTGGTCCCCAATTCAACGGGTTTGAATCCCAACCTGTTTCCACCTGTGATCATATCATTTTATTATTATATATCCAATAAAAGATATATGAGCATTCCTAGGGTTTGCTAGGAAGGATTCCATTTCAGATTGGGCAGAAGAAGTCTCTAACCAGCGACAAACACAGACAGGCATGCATTAAACTAATCAATGCCATGGCTCTTTAACTCCCACTCTCTCACTACCATGCAATATATGGAGGGAGACAGTCGTATATATGTAGCTTGTATGCAATCGAAATCTATACAGCTTGCTGTCCCTCATACACATGTTATTTGCTTCAAATCCAAATTATCCGAAGGTGGGGCCCACTTCATTTGTTCATGCACCCCACCCAAAATCAGGATGGTCTCCCTGTCCTCCCATTAATGGACAGTTTCACCGAATTTGGACCACCGATCATATTGTAAGAAAATTATTTAGGTGTAGTGGTGCGCTGATGTTATTCTTCCACATGTACATCTCAGTTCATTGAGTTTGGCTTCAATGAAAAACCCCACTTCTATTTAATTCATCCATTTTCACCGCTATCATGATAGATGAAAAATATTATTTATATTATTATAAAAATTTCATCATTTGTCTAGTATCATCTGCATTAGTCTTATCTAGAAACATGTAAAATGAAGTAATAAAATGGTTTGCCAACAAATATTAATTTGAAAGTTCTATTTTTAATATTTAAATCTTCTATAATATCATAATTTAAGAATATATTTGAACTTTTTAAAATATTATTATTGTGCAGATAAATGATTCAATAATATAATATTATATTATGAAGCTTGTTTAAATAAATCTACACATTTTATAATTTATACATGAATATAATTTAAAGCAAAGGCGGCCTATGAACATCTTTAATTTGGACTAAACGTATCTCCTGACTAAGCAAATGGTGTCAAATATGATGGACGAAATGTATTTTTTATGGATCTTTAGGGTTTTAAAAATATACTAGTTACATGAAAGCCACTTCCGGGTAACCGTGTTGCACAAGAGGTGGGACTCTTGAGCTGCATGTCAGCTTCTTTTGGATTACAGCCAACGCGTCAGCAGTGCCAAACCCGCCTGTATCCTCTTGCCAAACCTGTCTGCTTCCGTGGCAAGGCCAGCCATGCTGTAGCTGTACTGAACTTGGGAGTTAATTTCACACTATAAGCCTCCCGTTTATCTCAGCCATCCAATTCCTCATCTCAGAGTAAAACATGGGAATTTCTTGTTTATCTTTTTGGAAATTCTAGCTGTCGGCCACCCTTGGAAGGGTTAGATCCATCCCTTCCATGCGTTTTTTTTTCTTTTGTATCAACCGACGTATTTCCAATATCTTCATCACGGGCAACCTGAATGTTACTATCCATAGTGACTACACAGCCATTCGATGATTTTAATTGCAGAAACGGTGAAACGAGGGAAAAAACAAAGGAGGAAAAACTATCTGCACCTTTCCTCCATATAAGCGTCCAAGAATAAAATGAAAGCATCATTGTATTATAATTAATTAAGTCAAAAATGATTTCCTAATCATTTTTCAAAATTCATGATCCTAAATAATGGACGGCTGGATCATTAGGTAGTGGAGTCGAGGAAGCGTAAACGAGGGAGAAAGCGTGTAGAAAATTGCGATTAGACGAGGTGTAGGATGGTAATAGTAGAGAGGATGGGTTGAAGAGTCTCTTTCCTCGGCAAACGCGCGTGGCAATATTCACGTATTCTTTCCGAGGAGGCACGGGGGCTCCGCCGATTTCTCCCAGGCATTGCCAGTTTCCAGGGTTTGAATACTCCTAATAATCTCTCTTCTATTTAATAAAATCGATTAGCGTGCAAAATGACCTTGCAGTATCGCGTTATTTCCCTCGTTACCCTCAGATTTTGCTACTAGTGGACGTGTTATGATACATATATACTCTAGCCGCATGTGTGTGCTCTTCATGCTCCTCCAAAATTCCACATCCATGATACTGCATTTCCATTTTCTAATTAAAATACTAATTTTCATTTTGTTCTCAGAACTGCAAGTCATCCTTAAATCGTTTTTTTTTTTTAAATTGAGGTGAGATCCAATGGAACGGTGATTTTTAATAAACAAACTTTAAATGAACCATATAATATTCTCATGAATAAAACCATTGGTTAATTTTAATTAAAGGAGTGATCCCGTTAGCTCGGACTAAGTAAATATCTCACTTAAGGCTAAGTTTTACCATTTTTGAATATGTTCATCTATTTTTTTGAGATTTTTAAACATCTATGTGTATATATGTATTTAAAATATTCTTATTTTTAAAAATCTAAAAAAAATATATACATATATTCAAAAATGGTAAAACTTAATTTATATATTAAACATACTTAGATAAATAAGTATATGCAAAAAAAACAAAAAAAATATTTTAAATAGGATTTTTTAGGTAGACCAAGTGAAGCATTTACTTAGCCTAAGCTAACAGAATCATTTCTCTTTTAATTAACATGAAATTATCATCGATACAACTATGTATTTACGAAATTTATGATGGATATATAAATATTTCTTCTTCCAATATCTTCTTCAAGTCTTTTGACATATCATTTCTAGATCTGTTTAATTACCTGTTATAATTCGGGAAAATATTAAGTAATTAATATTTTTTATGTTAAATAAGTGCCTTATTAAAAACCGTTGTAACCGTTGCAGATGAAACTAATAAAATAGGAAAAAGAGTGCACCAATTCATTCATTAAACAATTTAGATATGCCTTTTTCTTCATCCGTGTGTTATGACGCTTACAAATCTGGGAAAAAATAAGTTTGAAAATACCTCAAACTTCATGCCAACCTCATCTTATTTTAAAATTAGATTATGTCAAATCTAAACTTATCAAATCAAAATTCGTTGCTTGCTCGAGCTTTGAGTGCTACTTATACCTAGGTTGCACCCTTACTCCAATGGTCTTGAATAAAAAGATGTGATATAGTTATGATTTGTATGGATTAGTTACCAGAGTGTTAGCTATTGGGAGGTGCACCGGAATTCTCTCATCATCGCACCCATAAATGCTGCAGCAGATAAGAGCAGTGTCTTAGAGAACAAATACGCATATTTACTTTAGAAAAATGCATATTCCACGGGTCCTACACATACCATTAACAAAACTTTTTATACACGTGGTTAGCTTTTTTCGAATTCGGATTTGACTACATTTGATATTGAGTGCAGCCAACCATCACGCTTTTGCCGGTGAAAATGGTATTATTAGTTGCAAATAAATGTAAACGACTACATTAAATATTAATTTGACTACACGTAAGACAAAAACTGGCTACATTTGAGCAAGTATCACTACTCTTACGTAGCTATGCTGGATATGTGCACTAAAAAATTGATTTTTAACATCTAATTTTTCATCGTAAAAGGTTAAAATTAGTTACTAAAGAAAATTTGATTGTCAATAATCAATAACATACACTATGTAATAATCACCTCTACTCTACTCACTAGGGGAACATATATAAATACTCTCTTTGTCAAAAGAAAACAGCAAAATAATTTCCTACAGCCAGCAAGCTTCAAACCTGAGTTAGCCTCAAATGCACCAATACGAGGTACCACTTGTAGTCACTAAAAAGAAGTTTAATTGCTAATAGTTCATGATCCTTATGTTTAGACAACTAATATTTTCTATGGTAAATTTAGACAGCTAAATTTGGATTGGATCTTTGTAAAAAAAATTTGATTAAATTGCCAAAACGTTATTATAAGAAAAATTTTTCTTACCAGTGAAAGCATTACCATAAGTAAGTAAATTTTTTTACTATAAAAGTATTATCAAAAGTGAAAAAAATAGCCACGGAGGCAGTGCCTTGGTAGTCTGAAGATGTGCCCCGGCAGATGGATGTCTTCGGTTCAAGATTCAGCTCCAGTAAATGTGTACGATGGCAGTGCATTGAAGGTGGCACTATTCTCTCTCCTCATTGTGGGAGAATCCACCACCAGGTCTAAATTTTAGAAAATTTGGGTAATTGGTTAGATGATTGTAAGATCGTTGTTAGGAAGTCGTAAGAATATCTTAAAGCTTTGTTCTAATATTAGTCAAGATCATTGTAATATATAAATAAAAAAGCAAAGAAAATTTTCTTTACGCATGCATTTTTCTATTAATAAAGATTTTTTTGTTGCTAATAAAAGTTACCGGAAATGTAATTTCTTGCAGCGTTATGCAGCTAAATTGATGTATGTATCACTAAATAGAGGTTTCAGGCAGCCAAAAACTCAAACTGCTTGCAGCGATGGAATTTCTCTTCTAAAAATGGCTGAAAACACGAAAAACATTTTTCTTGACGTGTAGTCAACAGATCGATGGCATAACATGGTCCACATTTCCATGGCCAACCGTAGCTCAAAACTCTATACATTCCTCGCTTCCTCCTTGTATTTCCCGTTGGAAGAGCAGTGGTCAGACAAAAGTTAATCGAACCTCAAATAATCAGAATCTGATTGCGTTCTGCATAATTAATCGGGGTTCGCACGTGTATAGTTTTCCCGGATAATCAAATTAGACTGTTCATCAATTATCATTGCATTTTAGAATCCAATAGGTGTGCATTAAAAAGTATCGACTTAAGAAAATCAACAAATTTTAATAATTCTCAATATGATATGAGCAATAACTAACTTTTTTCAATGCATACTAATTAGCAACGTCCATAATTACTGTCGTTTTCATCAAAAAAATTTAAATTACTGTCGCTAATAATGATATCATCTTTTTCTCATATTGCTTTACACTTCTAGTACACTGCCTTTTTCAAATACTTTATCCAGTAGAAGCTAATTGAATCAACTGTGCTCAAAATTCACTTTTTTTTTATGACAAAAATTCACCTTTAGTTGTTAGTCGGTAGAAAAAATAAGCTTCTGCATAAAAAATAGCTATAAAAGGTAAGATTAAGATACATTAATCTGTATATTCGTTCGGCATTTATTAAAAACCGAATCATCATTTCAATCTTATGACCATCCAATGAATCTGTTATTTTTGAATAAAAAGAACATATGGGTTAAGATTTGCTGCTTTTATTGCTCAAAATATAACTAATTTACTGCTTCTAACATACGCCCATGATTCATGAACATATGATATCGATACTTAATTAGCACGTCGCATGTAATTGCATATAGATACATACATACAAAGTAATATATGATTTATGAACCATTCAAAAGAAAGTGCCACATGTGTGTAGGCACATGGAAGAAGAAAACGCCAGCTCACATCAACATCACAATCTTTCACGTAGGGAGAGCCCTGGATATATATCATCATCGATCTCTCCTTGCCTTGCGTTTCACTCTCCCTCGAAGCAACGTCGTTCTCTCCCAGGCACCAACGGTTGGCCACTTACATTTCAACCGGATTTTTTTAAACCAGTCGACCTGAAACCAGGAACCGACCAACCGCCACTTGTCGGTCTCCTTCTCCCAACCAAATGGTGCACCCTTTCATCAATCTCCGAGCCCTTTTTCCCCATCTTCCCTTTTCTTATTCGTCTAACCATCATGCCCCCCGATCCTCTTTCTCCCCTCCCTCTAAAACCCTAATTCTCGAAAAACCGCTTCCCCCCACCTAAAAACCTCCATTTAATGGCCACCCAAATGTTTAAAACTTCTTATCTATGCTGCAAAGCCTACTAATCCAAGTTTAGAACCAGCCCTTGAATCAAAAGGTATGCGTTTTGGATGCAGTGAATTAACGGATATATATCTTCTTCTTTTTTTTCCATTCCTCTCCCACTATTTTTTATCTTCTTCGCAACCCTTGCGTTTTCGAGGGGAGTGCCTTAGGGGCAAAGAGGCACGTGCGATGACGTTCTTTCGCATGCATGTACGCTTGCACAACTGCCACATGTGGCATCCCACGTGTGAAGAAGGGCGACTGCAATATGATTATGGCCATAACCTTCTTTGTGGGCACATGCATGCACGTACGTGCGTGTTCCATGTCTCAAGACGGAGGAAGTTTGTGTAAAAAACCCCAGAAATGGTGGTTCTTCTCTCTGTGCGTGTGAGTAGGGCTGGGCATGATTATGAATGAGATTACCGAGAGCATTTATTTTTACAGTGGGTGCAGGCTTTAAATATATATAAAAAAAAAATAGCGGAAGCCATGTGTTTTACCTGCTTTGATTCCTTTCTTCTTGACGGTCAAACTTACAACAAGGTTTTGAACCTACCAAGTTGATTTTTATTTCTCTTACTATTAATATTTTTTTCTCCTCCCTCTACCCTCTTCCTCTGTGTGGAAAATCCCAGCAATAAAATATCCTTGCTTTATCTTTAAATAAGTGCGTCTAACCACGTCCGTACTGGACTAGCATGAGCGGAGAGAGATTTGTAAAATCTCACTCCTGTGGATGCTTTGATTATGGATTTCCTTGGTAATCTGTCTCGAAAGGTTGGGAATGAAATAGCACCCAAGAACCGGAAGACAAGGGTTCGTGTCCTCATCCAGGGGTGCATGCAGCGTACATATCTCTTCAGTTCTCTCTCTATCTCTCTCGTGAGTTCGTTTACCAGTCATATCATAACTCAGCAACCATCCAACAATGCACATTGTATTGGGACCCATGCATCTCCGCGGAGGCTAAATCCAATTACCTAGACTGTTCTTACATCAAAACAAATTTATATAGGCTATCCAGATGAAATTAATAAACCCTCATTACACTATCACACCATTCAATTTTTTTCTTATTTTTTGTTGTTCGTAAGTCTATCTTTATCTATCATAATCTTCCACAATAAAATCCTAAGCGGCCAATTTCAGATTTTGTGGGGTCTATATTTCCTTCCCACGAGAGAGAAAGAAAGCGAGCGCCCGCTTGCAGCGGGGGGCAGATGATGATTAGGATGAAGGGAAAATAGTAAAATAATAAGGCATGGAGGTGTGGGGTGGGAGAATGTGATGGTAGCGTGTTGTAACGAGGCCTTGAAGGTGGGTGTTTGATGTCTTTGCAAACATTAATAAATAGATATATATGGACGCGGGAAGAGAGAATGCCAATGAGGAGTTTGCAGGTTGCTGACATGAAATGACAAGCGCCCAACTAGCCTCCAACGAATGGGTGTGGACAGAGGCCAGAGGGTATTCGTGGGGGCTTTTTGTCACTCCTTGTCAGACAACATAAGCTTCTGTAATGTGCATGTGCATATCAGGATCCACAGCTGCCTAACCAAGGTTAGGTAAAAATGCAGGCGTGTTGTGTAAATATATGACTTTGGGGAATTTGATTGACTTATCAATCAAACGTTGAGGTTGACAATATATTTTTCTCCGATCCATTCATCCCTACCCCACACATTTCCACAGCAAGGAAAATTTAATTATAGGGATGCTAAAACATGTAACTTTTTGTATCGAACCGTATATAGCCATAAGTCAGTTACAAAAACTTACCCAAAAAAAAAGTCAGTTATAAAAGTCTTTAGCAACATTTTGTTGAAATTAGTGACTATTTTATCACTAAAAATTTCTTTTTTAACATTTATTGTTAGAAAGCTAATTTTTAACTATACTAATTATTTATTTCATTCAATAATATTCTTTACCACAAAAATGTTAAGTGTCGATAAAAATGTAAAATATTGATTTTCTTGTAATGTTCTATAGGAGATCTTAATTGAGATTTTAGACCATGCATTTGGGCGAGTTTTAGATTAGAGATTCTGATAATTTCAAAAAAATGTACGATGTGGATGATCTTGATGACAATAAATCAATTTCATGTGTACGTGGACGACTCATCATCAGTGGCGTTGGCACTCTATTAAAATATTGTGAAGAGAGAGAGATTATAAAACCAGGCACAAATACGTTGAAACCAATTCTTTGCATTTAACAAATAAAGTCCCAGCCTAATTATCTTTGTTATTAGTTTTTAGCCACAGAGGAAGAAAGGGTCATCTCATTTCAAAGTGTAGTCTCGTTGGGGAGAGAGCTATATATAAACCTCTTGTTTTACTTAGGGTTGAAATCTCTCCTCTTTTTTCTAACTGTTCCTCTTCTCCTCCTGCAAACCGAAATGAGCATCTCTCTCCCAACTTCTCTTAACTTGCTTATCTTCTTGAATTCATCATCTCTTTTCCAGATTAACTAACCCACAATTCCATCCCTTCTCTCCACTGATTCTGCATCAACTAATCAAGAAACACAACCCTTCTTCTTCTCTCTCTCTCTCTCTCTCTCTCTCTCTCTCTCTCTCTTGTTTCCACACCTCCCACTGCAAGTTCTTCTCCTGCATCTCCTCCATGGCTTCAATGAACAATTGGTTGGCTTTCTCTCTCTCCCCACAAGAACTACCATCACAATCTCAAACCCACAATCCACACAACGCCTCCCGCTCTGCCCTTGGGTTCAACTCTGACGAAGTATCCGGCGGCGACGTGTCCACCGACTGCTTCGATCTCGCTTCCGACTCAACAGCACCTTCCTTCAACATCCCTTCCCTCAGACCCGATGGCCATTTTGGCATTTTGGAAGCTTTCAACAGAACCCACCAACCCCAACAAGGTAAACAATTTTCTTCTTAAAAATCAAACCAAAGAAATTTAAAAAAAAAAAGAAAAGACTACTTTGTATTTTTTTCTTGTTTCTGATTCTCTCTTTGCTTTCTCACTACAGATTGGAATATGAAAACGATGGCAATGAGCTGCGACGCCAGCTTCAGGACTAGCTCCGAGCTTTCAGCGCTCGTGACTTCCACGGGGAACCAAGCCCTAGAGCAGGAGCAGCCGAAGCTGGAGGATTTTCTTGGCGGCCATTCGTTCTCCGATCACGGCCAGAAGCTTCCCGGCTGCAACGGCGGAATCCCGCCATCGTACGACGTGAATTCCGGAGACTACATGTTCTCCAACTGCTCTCTGCAGCTCCCTCCCACCACTTCCGCCGAAATCTCGACCGGCGGTGGGAATAATTCCATCGGTTTGTCCATGATCAAGACGTGGCTGAGGAACCAGCCCATCCCGACGACGGCCGTCGCGTCGGCCGAGAAGAAGAACGAACCTGGGAACGACGTGGGCGCTTCCATGGCCACTGGCGGTGGGACAATCACCAATGCCCAGACGCTATCCCTCTCAATGAGTACTGGGTCGCAGACAAGCTCACCATTACCGCTGCTTGCGGGTGGGAACGGAGGCGAGAGCTCTTCTTCCGAGAACAAGCAGAAAACTGCGGCTGCTCTTGATGGGCAGACGGGTGCTGTGGAAGCTGTGCCAAGGAAGTCTATTGACACATTTGGCCAGCGAACATCCATCTACCGCGGCGTCACCAGGTTTTTTTTTTTTTCTTTTTCTGCGATATATTCTTGCAAAATCTCATTAGAAATATAATTTATTTATTCTTTTGGGGTTGCATCCTGGAAAGATAGTGGAAAAAAAGATGGATTTTCCTCCCTTCTTTTTAGTTTTCCTCTTTAACTATTTTTGACCCTTTTTTTTCAGACACAGATGGACTGGTAGATACGAAGCTCACCTGTGGGACAATAGCTGTAGGAGGGAAGGACAGACTCGCAAGGGTCGACAAGGTGTGCTTGCTTGCATTCTTAACTTCTTTCAAAAGCTGCATTTTGGCCTTCGATCTAAAACGTAGTGTCTATTTACTAACATTTGCCCCCTTTTTTCCTCATTTTGTGGTTTCGGATGTTGTGGCTGTTGGTTTTCATCGATTTGGATTCAGTTTATCTTGGTAAGAACATATTGCTGCCTCCTTGCGTTTTGATAAGAGCTTTGGAGTCTAGTTCCACCCTTTTCAAATATTAATTTCCTTCCCCCCAGCCTGGTTCAAGCATACATAAAAGAAGGGTTTCATCGTTTTTTGTTTTTGTTTTCGTTTTCGTTTTCGTTTTCGTTTTTGTTTTTTTGGTATGTTTGAGTAGGTGGATATGACAAAGAAGAGAAGGCAGCTAGGGCTTATGATTTGGCTGCTCTAAAGTACTGGGGCACTACCACGACAACCAACTTTCCTGTGAGTTCGATTCCTTTCCTGAATTCGAAACCATGACTTTGGTCATATCTTCGTAATATATTTTCTTTTTTTCCCACATGCTAGAGCTAAACACTTCTAGTTTCTTCTTTTTGACAAGGGGTTTCTTTTTGTTGTCAGATAAGTAACTATGAAAAGGAGTTGGAGGAGATGAAACACATGACCAGGCAGGAATATGTTGCATCTCTCAGAAGGTATTATCAGTTTCTTTTTTTCGGAAAAGAATTGTACTTGATTTGTTTTGATAGAATAGTACTCGACACTCGGAACGTCTTACAGTTTTTAGTTTGCCCAAATGAGAACAAAATTTTCGACCTTTATAATTTCTACAACAAAATTTTTTGAGTACAAATCTTTCGTGAATATCTTTGTTGATTAACTATTGCAACCGAAACGAAATTATCCACTTGGTTATTAATTACCCGTTGCTGCAACAAATTCGTTGCAAAAACTAAATAAAGCGGAAGATGGTAACTCGCTAGCGCTAATGGTTTTTTTTCAGATTAAAAAATGGGAGAAATTTTTCGAGCTGGCAAATCGAAGGGAAATGATGAACAGCTATGAATTCGATCACTTCTATAATAAAAGATCTAAATAATGTTCCCTGTTTCTTTAATATTCACTATTTCACTTCTTGCTTTTTTTAAAAAAAATAGAAAAGCATTTTCCTCCCGTCCAGGTTGCTTTGGGATATGTTTAATTGGCAATGCATCAAGAACTTGTAATGAGACACTTCTTTTCAATGCAGAAAAAGCAGTGGTTTCTCCCGTGGAGCTTCCATATATCGCGGAGTCACAAGGTTTTTGTCACTCCTTACATATGTCGTCTACCATACACTGAATTAGTTTGAGGATTTTTATTTTTTTTTTTTTTGTGTGTGCAAATTTTACTTATATGATTTTTTTGAAATAAAATATTATAATGATGTATATTCGGGTTCATGCATAACAATTAATGGATAGGGAAGGAAAAAAAATTATTATGTGCCTTTTGATTCATGCCAAGCTTGCGATTAACTTTGAACTCGAACGGTGAACATTTTGCAAATCCACGTCAATCGTCTAGCTATTATATGTCCACCTCTTCAATAGGATTAAACCTGTTGTGCATACACACTACAATTCTCAAATGAAGCTAATTTTTTTAGTTGCATATACTATATATATATATATTTTGGAAGTGAGCATATACAATAAATTTATCACTGAGATTTGGCTCAAGTACTTCACTAATCATTGGTGGTCACATCGACTTAAATGCAGTCATTTTTCATAAGGTTTCCTTGCATATAGCATTATTTGTTGTCGAAAATTTTCTGTGTATGGTATTTGATGCACTTGTTTATTTAGTTGCTAATGGCCATTAAATTTGTCTGCAGCCAATAACTAATTTGGTTGCATCTAATAGTATATGGGGCCAAGTTTGAACTTGGCTGCCAAAGTACTACAACATCAAAGAACTTAAGCTGTAGCAAAAAGAGTCGTGCTCAATTCTGGCTCCTATATTAAGAAACACCTTCTATAAACTGTAGCAGTATGAGGATCATAGATATGTCCTTTCATGATGCAGACACCATCAGCATGGAAGGTGGCAAGCCAGGATTGGAAGGGTTGCAGGAAATAAAGATCTTTATTTAGGCACATTCAGTAAGTTTGCATTTTTTTTTCCCTCTTTTTTAAAAACAAAAACAAAATAAACACATGTTGGTAATGAGAAAAACCTGCTTCTGACAATTGTTTTCTCACTTATTTTCAATTGAATTGACATTTTTACAGGTACCCAAGAAGAAGCTGCTGAAGCATATGACATTGCGGCCATCAAATTCCGAGGTCTTAACGCAGTAACAAACTTCGATATGAGCAGATACGATGTGAACAGCATCATGGAAAGCACATCGTTGCCAGTAGGGGGTGGAAAGCGTCTGAAAGAGTCAGAGCAAACAGAGGCCAGCATCAATGGCAGGAGAATATTGCAGGACGATGACAACATAACATCGCAAATGACGGATGGAATCAGCAGCTATGGATCTCATCACCAGTCCGGCTGGCCAAACATGGCCTTTCAGCAAGGCCAGCCTCCGCCGCTCAGCATGCAGTATCCGGCCTATACCCAGCAGCCGACCAGAAGCAGTTGGTTTAAGCAAGAGCCAGACCCCATCGTTGGCCTGCAAGACCTTCACCATCTCCATTTGGGAAACACCCACAACTTCTTCCAGCCTTCCGCGCTGCACAACCTCATGAACTTGGATTCTTCCTCGTTGGAGCATAGTTCCGGCTCCAATTCCGTCATCTACAGTGGCAATGGCAGTGGGAGCAATGGCTTTGTGATGCCGCCCATGAGCACGATGATGACTGCTGCGGATCAGAACCAGCAACAAAACCAAGCGAGCTTTGGTGACAGCGACGTGAAACACCAACTGGGGTATGACAACATGCTGGCTCTCACCGATCCATACGCGGGAAGAAGCATGTATTATCATGGACAGCAATCCCCGAGTTCTTTGAAGGATGGCAATGGCTATGATCAAAGCTCATCAGGGTGCAACAACTGGATGCAGACTTCAGTGCAAGCAGCTATTGGATCAAGGTCGAACAATCTGGCTGTTTGTCATGGGACTCCAGTTTTCAGCGTGTGGAATGATACATAGCTATTTGCTATTCTGTAGAAAATTAAGGAGGGGAAATTAGTGAAGTAGCAAAAAAAAAGAAAAGAAAAAAAAAGAAAGAAAGTAGGTGAAGAACAGGAGGGACAAAGAGAAACATGTATACAGCTTCTTAACTTAGGCTCCTGATTTTGTTGCTCTTTTTTTTTTTTTTGGTTTTTCCTTTTGGTGGGGTTTTAGGGAACTAAGGTAGTTTTTAATTAGTTTTACTAAATTTACATATTGGATATTGGTCTAAAGTTCAGTAACGGCAAGAGAGATTTGCTGTGCTGGCTCTTGTTTTTCTCTCTTGCTGTTAATTTTGGAACTTCAGACGGTTACATCCTGGATCAGCAGGTCTTATTACAATCCGGCTTTGTAAATCCAAATAATAATTTTGATGACCATACAAAGGAATGGAATTTTTTTCTGTTCTTTTCTTCAGTTGTTGTTTCCACTAGATTTTTATGTGCAACCTTTCCTGCATGCATGTGTATTTCATGGCCGACACTTGTTGGATGGTTAGCAGATCACCTTTTGGCCTTTTGACCAGGCCAGAAGTTTTGTAGATCATGGTCTGTATCGTGCTGTTTTCCGAGGGCTGCTCGTCGGGAAGGCTGGTGTCTGTTGTGCATACGTGGCGTGTGTATTTTTAAATGGTGGGTATCAAGCTCTACACGCTTTGGCTTCACCTCATGGATCTTTCCCTGGTGACATCTTTGGGACATCTAACAATGTCAGTATGACCTGAGCACCTGCGGGGCACGTATTTCTTAACTTTTCCAAGGTTTTGTTTTCATTTAAATTCCAAATTCAGGGTTTGTTTACATAGTGGGACAGGAAGAATGGTGAAACGAATCTGGAAATTTGGTAAAGGTCATATTTGAAATAGTTGCATGTCGCTGCAACCATGTTATAATTAGAACGGAGTAGTGATCCTCTTATAAACGCAGTTTTTATTTCTTATAATATTGTTATTCTAATTCTTTTGAACTTATATAACAAGTTTTATCGCTTTGTAAATATATATATTTTTTGGAATTTCAAAGCTATTGGGCATTTTAGTCATTTTTAACTGTTGAACATAACTAAAATATCCTCCTGATAAAAATTTAAAAAAAATCCACACATCTAAAAAAGGATAAAACATCTATATAAGTTAAATGCACATAAGATAATAGTTTTATTTATGGCCTTGTCCAAGAGGATCATGTTCTTTAAAACGTTAGAGAATTTACGTCATAAACTCTCTAACTTTGCATATTAATGTTTTAGACTATGAAGTTTTTGTATTAGAATATTAGATTTTGTAAAGTTTTGATTTTTTGCATTTTAAACATCTTCTCTCACACTGTTAAAAAAATGCCGTCAACACATGCATTATGTCTAAAATACCCTTGCATTTGTATAAAAATTTAAAAAAATTCAAAAATTAAGCAACAACCTCATTAGGATTGATCCTCAATTAACTTGAGAACTTGAAAGATTTTTCTCACTACTCAAATTTTAAATTATTTTTTAATTTTCATACAAATGCAAAAGTATTCTAGACACTATGCATGTGTTAATGGTGTTTTTTAACAACATAACAGAAGAGGGTTTAAAATGCAAAAATCAAAACTTCATACAGTATAATTAGGGGTGCAACTTGAGTCGAGTTGTATTAGGTTTAAGTGAACCCAAACTCTAAGCCTACTAGGTTTTTATGTGAACCCCAGCCCCAACCATAATATTAGAATCTAAATTCGGGTCAGGTTTGGACTGAGTTTCATTGGTTTTGGTATTGATTTTGGGTTGAAATTCTAGTTACTTTCAAACTAATAGAAGTGGAAATTGCCAATAGAGATAACTATTTTTTAAATATTGTTGCATTCATAGATGAATAATTTATATGTGATTATATTTATATAACCTATAATATCCTTGATTTTGATGAAAGTTGGTTTTCTAATAAAAGATAATTGTAAGTACAACAAATGTAATGAATTTATCCATTAGCAGTTAAGGTAAGAAAAATAAGTACGATTACATGAACTTTCTATTTAAAGTTTAATAAAAGTAAGGCTTATATATATCACAATTAATTGGTATATACACAATAATTTGAAAGAGTTGGTATATTTGTAATTATCTATGAATAAAGTTAATAAAATGCAATAAATTCAACTTTTATGGAAAAATATAGATGATACTTAGATTATAGAATAAACATTATATAGTTTAATTAGGTTATCATTGCATTGAAGAACTTTTACTGTAATTATAGTTAAATGCTTAATGCATAAATAAATATAATAATTTTAATAAATTAAGGGAATACCAAGTTCAGACTGGGTTGATGCGAATCCGGTATTGGTTTCAAATTCTCCAAAGTCGGGTTGAAACTAGGCCTAATTTGAAAAAATTTAAAACTAAAATTCAAATTTGGTTTTAAAACTAGACCAAGTTCACTCCTAAGTCTAATATGTTAAACACAAACTTCGGGATCCAAAATGCTAATATGCAAAGTTAAAAGGTCTATCGCAGAATTGACCCCAGCAATTTTTTTTTTGCCATTTATAGGCAAATATAAATTACTACATTAAGTGATATGTTTAGATTATATAAGGTAAAATGGTTGCATTTTGATCAAATAATACCACACTTAAGTATTATTATATATTGTCAACACCGGACAAAGAGTCTTACCTTTTTTGTGGGATGTTTGAATTTCAAGTCTTGATACAGGAAATTTGTCTTTCTAGTGTTTCATCAACTTCGACCCTGGACCGATAGTCACTATGGTGGAGATCTAGTGGCATTTTCCCAAGATCCATCACATTTTAGGAGGCAAATGACCACATAAATATGAGAACACAGTTGTATAATTGTATATATCTGCATGTAAATATCAAAAAGATATAAGGCAACAAAAGCAACTCAATACATATCATTTTCGTCATTTGTGTCTTAATCATTATCAATATCACCACAAAGAAGCAAGGCTACTAACGATGACACAAATAAAATACTCATTAACAAATTGCAAATATATTAATAAGGCCTCAAAAGACCGTACATCCATAAACCACATCTCAACATGCTATATATAACTCATTACTCATCACCTAAAATATCCACATATATTTCTCATTTAACATGTACATCAATATCAAGAGACTATAATTCTAAACTACACAACTTACACCTCTCACAACCTGCCTCTACCTAGGATTAGACATGACCTAGCTCATGGATAGGTGCCTGCAATAACAATCCTACTAACAAAATATAAGAAACGAACATGTCTATCTAGCCGCATGTAACACCATCGCTTTGCTCATCTAGTTGCATGCTATGTCAAAATTCAAGCAAGCACATGCATCATCATATTATGTAACCAACCTCATGTTTGTCTAGGGTCATTAACAACCTAATTCTTATGTCAATCAATGGTCATGAACAATTCTATGTAAACCGAGTATATACATACTCATGTCATGTGAATCATGCTATGCCAAAACCATGCATAATTGGTTTCTCAAACCTATGCCCAAACACATAGCCAATATGATCAAGACATTTTGTAATAGTTGTAAGTATTTAATAATATAATTTAATTTAATGTATGAACATTAATGACGAGCGTCGGCAGGCGAGCGTTGGTGAGCGACAATGTGCTCTTTTTAAAGAACGCGGGAGTAGAGAGAAGGTGCAGAAGGCAAGAAATGGATATTGTCGAGTTGATATTTAGAAGAAAATTTATATGATTCTCAGATCTGTTCTAGTAAATCCCTCTGTGGGTATGTCATTAGGTAAGTGAAAATTTTTATACTTTATTGTTGAAGATTCAATAAGAATTTTAAGTTTTTATAATTCATCTATTTTTTTACAAACTCCTTAGATTCGTTAGATTTATAAAAAGAAAAGTATTGGGTGAATCTATATTAAATAAGGAGATATGTGCCTAGAGAAAAATTCCGGGTTCGTTTGGCAGTTTCCGCAACTGCCGAATGTTGATAGAGATAGGTGAAAATGGAAAGAGAAGGAAGGCGAAGAACTGCAGTAATTTTAACTTTGACAGAAATTTTATACAAAATCTCCATGAATTTATGATTTTGTAAAAATGTACCTATTTTGAAGAAATTATAAGAAAACCCAAATTTTGCTGGAAAATTTGCAGGAGATATTTTTAAAAAGATTATTACAAAATAACCTCTTGACTTGTGAAGGAATTTCATAAGAAAAGTTTTAGAAAAATTACAAAAAGGACCTTTAGAATGAAATAATTTGCAAAAATGGCTTATATTAGCTAGGAATTCACATAATAAATAAAAATATAATTTTCACAAAATAAAATTATGACATATTTTGGAGAGGTCATAAATGAGCATTTAATAATATTCATAAAAAAACTAATAAGGTGAAATAATGAACATATTTTGAGGAAATTAGGAAGAGAGACTTGAAGCTACTTCAAAAAATTAAAATAGAAGTTTAAAGCCTTCTTAGAGGTAAGTAAATTTTTACTAAATCATGACTTTAAAAAATATTATGTTGACTATTATAATTTGCTATGAAGTGTGATTATTCACTAAGTTTGGAATTTTTTTTGAAGTTGGTTTATTTAAACATGAGCATGATTATTTTAAAGTTTTTGTAATCATGTTAAGCAATAAATCTAAGTGGTGCATTGATCATAATGCATGAGCATGATGCATATTTAGGTTTGCTATCAAGGAGTAAAAGTAGTATGGTAGTACATAGGTAGCAGTCTCAAGACTACTAAAGAAGATGAATTAGCTCACAAATGTGTAGCACGACTACATGCAAGCACAAGTAGATGACAATATCTATAGTGTGAATGCATGATTTAAAATTGACATTTGTGTGCACATGTATCAAGATGTTTAAATTTTTCATTAACTACAATTTGTTGTGCATAAAAGATAATATAGATGTTGTCTTTGTTGTTGAAAAAAATCAAAATGATTGCAAAATAAATTTAGTAAAAATATATTTTCACTTACTGAGCTTTCAACTCACATGGTTTTATTTTTAGTAGAAACACATGGATACAATACTAAACTAGAGCCTCTATCAACATGTGAAAAAGGCGAATTTAGGAGAGTGAAAGACAAAAAAAATTAGATTTTATTGAAATGATCTTATAATGTTTACTTGTTTTGATTATAGACACTAAATATATGTAATAACTCCATGTTAAGCAAACTTGAGACGTAATTGTTAAAATTTTTTATGATTTTACATCTTAGTATTTATTTCCATCTTGAGAGATTTTATTCATCACGGTATTTTTAGCTTTGACACAGTAGACCACGTCTATGATACCCCGAGGGTGGGGTGTTACACATTTTTAAAGTGGTTATTCCCAAATCATGAAAATCAACAAATGACATGCACAATACAAAACTTGAATCATCCAAATACACAAATCATGTCAATTCATCATCGATTCTAACATTCATATAACGATATCCTCAAGCACAAAGTTTAAACCTCATTTTAATTTATATAACGCATATTCATCAAGCCCTTCCCAAGTTTCATTTCAAATAATTCATTATTCCATATGCCTTCAAGAATTTGTCATACATTATTCATATCATCATGGTTTTATGCATCCATTTGTATATGATTTCTACACATTAAGCTTCACGTAGGAAAATTGTTAAACACATCAAAGGAAGTATATAGAAACTATACCTAACTCACACCAAATTTATTAAATTCCTTCCAATACATGTTAATCTCATAAGAAAACACTTCTAATCACTTCTGATTCATTGTATCTACACAAGCCCTATATCATAAAATCATCACAAATCATTCAACAAAAATTGGTACCCATAAAATAAACATCAAACACATCACTTGCAATTCAAATTTATGATTTATTTTCAAATAAACAACCTACTTGTCTCAAAATCAACTTCTCCCGAAAATCTCTTCAACCGTATCTTGAATCTATGCCATCTATCCTCCTTGATCTTAGGGTTATCAATGTATAATTGAAAGATTTTGGTAGAGGTTTTCATACATTAGAAAGATGGAGAAGAGAAAAAAAAAGAACTGAGGCGAAATAGGAAAAATGGACATAATGTTGTGTGTGTATATATACTCACAACAACTATAAGCCCCATGCGAGTAACCACATGCATGACCCGTGTGGTTCTCTGTCCAAGTTATTTTGGAGAAACCAAATGCTCTCATGTGATTAAGCCAACCCGTAACACTTTACTTATAACTTTATCTACATAATTCTGATTGAGATAATTATTTATAGTATTTTTAACTTCAAGTACTATCTCTTTACAAAATTTTATCTTAAAATTACATCACCACAACTTTGGCAAACATTTTACCATGCACATTTGCCAATAATTTCACTCATTCACAAACACATATGGCTCTACCATACCAAAACGCCAGTCCAATCATTCACATACATATTTTATTATCATAACATCAAATTTATGTTATTTATCAGCTTTTTAATCATTTTGCCTCTATAACAGATCTCATTAGCTCAAGTCACATCTATCATCTCTAATACTCCAAAAATCACTTTTCAACGTCACATATACAACTAGCATCTCATACATGCTAGAAATTATAAAGTTCTATGTCATTTCCAAAACTTCGCCCGTTAAGTTCATTTCATACTAAATTTTCTTTATTAGCCTCAAATGATTCAATTCTAAAAATTATTGTCTCTAATTCATTTGAAAGCTTCATGATTATGTGTTAATCATAATTGGAGTCATTCTTACATATATCATGGTTCTCATCAATGATGATATGAATAACCCTACCTTGGATGATTGGAACCATAAAACAGGATGATCCTTCAACTTTGAAGAAACCCTCTATACGAACTACGGTTGCTATTTCAAAGTCTAAGATATCACCTATTGAAGTATCCAAAGCCTTGAATGAGTTCAAAACTGCTGATATAACCAAATCGTGGGTGAGTCCTTTGCTATACTGAAGCCAAAGATAATAGTTGAACCTAGTTCAGAGCTGTAGAAGAAAGTTTCTCCTGTTCAAGGACCTTGCCCAGATCTTATCCATATTGAGGTAGAGACTCGAGAAGTACCCTCTCAAGCTACTCACAAGATGTATAGACTAGAGTTGAGTCTAAGGAAGCTTGTGCCACGAAGGAACTAAAGACTTTTTGTAACCAACAACCCATTGTAGTTGAGTTAGTGTGTTATTTTTGTAGTACTAATGGACATACAGCTAAGGCATGTCCATATGGTAATTGTTTTTATTTTCTATGTTATTCATCTGATCACCTTAAGGAAAATTGTCCTTTTAGCAAGCATGCAAATTAGTTTATAATATTTTTTATATATAATAAAAGTTACAATTATTCTTGTCTGCTTAAGAATATGTATTGAGACCATATTTCTCTTCTATGCTAGAATAAAAAATAATTTCGATGATCTGAATGCCCAAATTGGTCACCCAGAATAATATCCTAGTAAAAAGTTGCGAAAGAGGCAGACTAAGGACCAACCAGAAGCTGAGCATAGAAAGAGGCCGAGTAGAACTTATTGTGGAAAAAGTTATATATATTAGCATGATGGTTTAGATAATATATTAATTTGCATACACGAGATTGATTTTTGTATATAATTAAATCTATATATTTAAATCCAATCCCGACTCTTGAATTCATGCTTGGCTCTATAACATAAACAGAAGAAATTTCATTCTAGGAAGAATTTTTGCCGAAAAGAAAATCATCAGAGAGAGGATCCTGTGAGGAGATATTAATTTTGTTTTGCAACAAAATTTTTTTATTACTTTTGGTGCTTTAATGCATTTAACATTTTTTCAATGCCTCTGATGCCCATGTGTTTTTGAAAATTGATGTGTAAGCCATTATAGCAATAAAAGCTATATAAGAGAGGCCCTGGTGGGGTCCACCTGCAGTAAATGCTATCATGTTATGGTTTAATATGGGTCTTTCCATTTAGTCAAGATTTATTTATTTGAACTCCGATTTGAATAATCAAATAATCTATATCTATATTTTTGATGCTTCTGAACTAAATGGAAGGGTTTGATTTTGCATTTAAGGCCTAATTTTTGAGATATTAAAATAAATGATTATTTTCATCATTTCATTAAGTTTTAATTGTGCCATAATTCAATTTCAAATAATTTTTTATTTGCTAGTCATGTTGGGACTAACTCATTATTTTTACAGGTGTACCAAATCAAGTGAAACACTAGCATTTTGAATTTATGTGAAGATTTTTAAAAATATTTAATTCTATTTATTTATTTTAAAGGCATATATTGAGAATGATAAACTTATAAAATTTCTTTTTCCTGGTAGCTTGATGTAATAATGGGAAAATGACTAGTAGAAGCGGAACTTTGAAATTTTATAAGAAATAGAAATAGACATGGACATGGGAATAGAAATAGAAAAAGAAATCTAGAGAGACTGGAAGAATAGAAAAGGAGGATTAGGAAATTACAAATGGAGATAGGAAGAAGAAATGAAGGAGAAATTTCTGCATTATCTCCTCCTCCTCCTGGGATGTCTTCTTTCCTTCTTTGCTACTGGAATGGTCTTCTATTTATAGAGAAGTTGAGCTGCTACAGGAACATGTGGATCTTTTACATGTTTTGGGCAATGTCCTGCTGCTGCCAGTATCTTGTGTAAGTGAATAAAGCACATGTTTGTTATGTTTTTGCTTAGCTGGAGAAGAACTATTGCAGCTCATGTTTTTGCTGGGTTAGGAATGAGCTATGGACACTTCAGGTAGGCTACATCCACTTCTATCATGCTGTTGCTGGGCTACTAAAGTTTTCCTCTAATGGGTTGTGCTGGAGAGATGAGAAGTTTGGTGGGCATTGGAGCTTGCTCCAATGGGCTATGACTGGATGAACCCATTTTTTGGTGGGTTGTTGCTGTTAAGGTCTGCTAAAGGCTTTTGCTTCAAGCAGGCTGCTACTGCGGAGCTTGACTCCTATGGGCTAAAACAAGATGGGCTTGTTTGGACTAGTAAGCTTGGTTTCCTTAGCCTGCTTGACAGATTCCTTGTGAGCTATTGGTTATGAGCCCATTTGTAGTTGTCTTGATGGATTTTCCATCTCCTTGCAAATAGAGGCTTGCATTTTGGCCCATATACATATATTTATGCATATAATTTTTATTAGATTTATTTTGGCCCCGAGGTAGGGACGTCTACATGTGATTGATCTTATTGCTATTATCATTTGATTTTTGGGCACCACGAGGTCACCGGCCAATAATAGATAGTGGAAGGTTGAAAGGTGTGAAATGCAGTTGAAGTTTATTGATTTTTTCCCAAAATGAACGCATCCTTTTTGAGAGTTTTTTTCCTCATTTCTTTTCCTTTTCTTTCCATAGAATCATCGTCATGAGAGATTACTCCAGAAATTGTAAGGTAGACTAAAACATTCTAGCAACAATTTATGGAAATAAGGAAAAGAAATGATTTAGACGGCCATTGATGGAGAGAAAGATTTAGTAAATTTTTTCCTTTGATTTTAGCAGTTAGGGTCATCTTCTTCATGAAGAAGATGACAAGCAATGTTATTTTTATCATTTTTCAAAGTTTAAGACTCCACATTAATGATGGATGGAGAAAAAGTAGGCTAGTGAGAGTTATCTATAATTTCTGTAAAACTGTATGGGGGTTGTTTGAAATTTATGGAACTATGTGGGTATACTTGCAAATTATCCTATTTTTTTGTATTTCCCATAAAATTATCTTGTATGTTTTATATTTATTCTTTCTCTCATCAATCAATACCTTATCATAACATAGTAATTTTTATTGCTTAAATTTTTTTAACAATTCTTACCAAACGGACCATTATTGTAAAAACTCTCATGGAGCTTTGATCATCGAAGTTTCACATGCATAAGGTTGAATCGCAGCAAATGGGTTGGTTTGGTAGTAGGTAAAAATTTTAAAAATTATTACCACTTTTTCTTACACACCTTTTAATATGATTTATTATCTTCATGGTTTAAATTATAATTTAATTTGTATTATTACTTTTAGGTACATTCTAATAATTTTCACATCTTTATATTATAATTATCTTATTTATTTTAACTTTTTCGTTTTACGTATAATTTTATAGCTTTTTCTACCTCCACTTCTACATATTATAATCGGTCCCTTCATTATAAATAAATAAATAAAACTAACTAATTTAGCTCTTAATGTTTATGGCACAGGATTAAATTTTCTGGAGCAAATTTTATATGTGCTAATGTTAATGAAAATTTTAAAAAATTTATGATACTGTGCAGTTTTCAGTTTTTTCGGGTAAAATTAAGTGTCCATTGGCAAACTAAGGTGGAAAACTAACTTCCCATTTCCCAACATCTCATGCACACGTTTTCAAAATTGATTTTACAACTTAAGATTGCTTAATCATCCTAATTTTTCATTTTTATCCATATATTCAAACTATTTTCTTACATAATTATATTTTCATTTTACCATTATTATATACAGGCAAATATGTTCACATGGTTTGACCATAATTATAAATATACTTATATAATTTTAAAAATTTCAAATAACTTTTACCTAGTTTGATAATAATTGCAAATATACTCACATTGTTATGGCGCTAGCATGCCCCCATTACAACGCAATTACAATATAAGTATATTTACAAATATATACATACTATTTTGGTATATATGCAAATATGATATGAAAATAATATGCAATTATACTCTATAGTTTGCATGCAATTACAAATGCATACATGTCATGATGATATTGAGAACATCATAATAATGTAGGTATATCTGTAATTATGGTCAAATTCTGCAGCGATTATTTGTATTTTTGAAAATATGTAGATATATTTGTAAATTATCTTGCATATTTTTGTATTTCTAAAAATATTTTCATTTTCACTTTCTCACCTTTTCTTCTACTTTCGTTATCAAATGCACCCTTAAAATAGAAAATATTCAAGAAAAATTTCATACATACCCAATATTTTTTTTTACCTAATTTCACTTATACCTGTGAACTTTCAAATTTTTTTAATATACTCATGTATTTTGCCAAAAAATTCACTTATACCCATGTTATTAGTGATTAGTTAATGGAGTCATTAGCTCTATGTGAAATGACATGATGTTCATCCTGAACTATGATTTTTAGCACTTTTATAGCTATAAAAATTATATATTATTTAAGTATAAATTTTAATTTTAAGCAAATCAATCCAAGTTATATTATGGCTTAAACATATTTATCATTTTAAAGAGCGTTAATAATCCTTTAATGGATATCTAATTGCATAGTTATAAGTGGAGTTTTAGATAAAATATGTTACTACATTTAGAATTTTTAAAATTCGTAGATATAAGTAGAATTAAGCATAAATTTTATATGAAACTTGCCTCAATAGTTATTGTGAATTAATGTATCGGTTATAAGGGTGCACATCAAGCAGGTTTTCCCTACCTAAACCAACTTTTATTATGACTCATATGTTCAACTCTGAGTTGAACCCAATATCAAACCCTATGTCGTCAATTTCAGTTCTGACTGAAGTGGGTCCAAACTGGATTCTTTTCATATGTTAAAGAAGATGCATAATTTCTTTTCGTTTTATCTTTTATGGGGTTGCTGAATAAATTTGCCACTAGACTTTTTAAGGTATTTATATTAAGAAATAAATCTATTATTTTTTCATTTTTTATGTATTAATATTGGGGAGTCACTTATTACTTATTTATCATTTTACAATATTTATTATATTTTAAAAAATTACTTGTCTTTTATGAAAACTTCATACCTTCTAGTACACATGTGTCATCCATTGTTGCAAACAAATTATGAAGTTTTGTGCATTTAAAATTTTCCATAGAATTGCTGATTTTGTAGCAACTAATCCTATTGATTGCTCTTCCTGGTGAAAATATCTACCAAGTTTTATTGTGTAGGGCCCGATCCATATTTTTAAAAATTAATATATGCTGCAAAGCATCGAAACTATTTAAGAGGGGTGTAAGAGGAAGTTTGAGCAGGCTCTCGAATAGAGCAGAAAAAACGGAAGGGAATGAGAGAAGAAGAAGAAAGAAAGAGGAGGGGAAGGAAGTAGAAAGAGAGGGAAGAGAAGATAGGACCGTCGTCGCCACTGCCCACACCACCATCCAAATAGCTGTTGCCCGGGTCGCTAGAGATAAGGAAGAAATAATTTTTTTGTTGGATTTTTATAATGTTTGCCCAAATCATGCAATAAATATAGGAGTTTTGCTAAAATACTTTAGATAAACATGTATGGAAATAAAATACACCAATTTGAGTAGCAGATTTGGTTATTTAAAGATCTAAGAGATGAAATGGATAGGGTTTTGATTCTTATCCCCAAAAATAGCAGAAAAATTATAGGGCTTTTAATAAATTCGTAAGTAAGAGGATATTTAGAACTCAAATCATGAAAATAAAAGGCTAAAATCAAGCCAAGTGTGAAATCAAAAATTCAAGAGTATTGTATTCAAATTTTCTTGGTCCAAGTCATAATATAATAGTTGCAAATGCTATTATGATGTATTAATTATAAATTAATATACCCAATTTTAGGTAAAAAGGAGAAAAAATAAAATTTTTCATGACCTGTTAAAATTGGGCAGCCCAAAAAACGTGGGTTAAACATGGGGCTTTTGAAGCATTTGATTTAAACATTATTTATGAATAAATTTTAAGATATTTGAAGTATTAAAAAATATAAAAGAAAATTTATGAAGGTGTTATGCTAAGTTGTAGGTAAGGCATGGGTATCGAAAATTTAGGTAAAATTAGTGAGTAGCAAATTCACACAATATATGAATAATTGATGGATTTTAATATGCCTAATATATATATCTTAAGTGGGCACTTAATGGATAAAAAAATTATTAGCTTTCAAATTAATGCATCCGTAAACATTAAAATTAGAATGCAATACACGATGATTTAAGTCAATGCTTAGCCAAAATTGCTAATTTTAATAGGAAAAGGAAAAGAGAAAGTGCAAGATACAACCTGAGACTTTAAGACAAGCAAGCTTTTTAAATTCAATGATTTATTGAGAAAAATTTCTATTTTGTTATTTATTTTGAAAAAGTTTGTTACAACAAATGTTCATGTTATGCCTTTATGTTTTTCTTTAGAAATATGTGCAAATCAAGTTAATTTTCTTAAATATGCTAATTAAAGTTTATACAAACATTAAAAAAATCCTTGGGAATGACCATTACTATATTTCTTTTATTTATATACATATATTCATGTTGTTAAGGCAATGCTTTCAAACTTGACTTTTAGAAACAAACCTTTTCTTTATGATTAGTCGAATAAACTCCTTTTTTGACATAAATGCACTTGATCATTGGTGTGAATATAATTCATGCATGAAAATGAATGTAAGATTTCACCAAGGTTGTAATTGTAGAGATTGTCCGTCCTTGACGTTGCCTAGTCGGTGTGTCCGACATATGAAAGTGGGTGATCACTTGATAAGTATCACCTGCCATAGAGAAAATTATGTCATTGAATGATGTATGTTGTGGTTGCATTTTATCCTCACGCATATATGATGATCTATGGAGGTTTTCATGTTTTTCCCTCTTAACAACGCTTGCTTACTAAGTTCTTTGAACTCACCGATTTTATTAAACAGTTGCAAAGTATTCTTATTTCAAGAGCAATGGAGACTTCACTGGGTAGAAGAGCAGTGAGGTGAAGAGTCATATAAGGCTCTTGTGTATGTTTGAGTGTGATTTGTAACAAGAGAAACTTTAGAAGTGCTAAATTTTCTTTTGATTTTGAGATGTGTGTATGATATATATATATATATATATAATTTGTGTGCTTGGTGTGAAAGATATTTGTAGTATTAATTTGTTTACATTGTGTGAATTATATGAATGTATGTATATATGATGTAAGATGAAGAATATTGAGTATGAGTGTTTGGTATGACTATAATGAATTGGTAAAGAAAATGGGATGTTTGTGGTTATGATGAAGTATTACAGGTTATCTCTTGATATAAAGAATTATATGGTGAATGTTTGATTTAGGAAATGTCCTAGTTACAGATGGAATTCTGTCGAAATTTTTATAGATATATAAAAAAATTAGATTACTTTATTCTTGCTCGGTGTATAAATGTAAGTTAGATTATAGACTTCACAACTTTTCAAAAAATTCCTGGCATGAAACTCTATGACAAACTTATATATAAATATGTCATACATTGGCACGCTACAAAAGTGGTATCAGAGCAATGAGTGGTAAAGTTGTAAAATTTTTGGATTTGTTAATTTAGAATATGATTTAACTTGTAAATATAATATCAAAAGTGAGAGCTAAAAAATATAATGCTACATTTCTTGCTCTATGTTTTGACATTTCTATAAATAGATATGATAGCGGATCAAGCCCTGGAACCAGCACTCGCAATACCAAGGCAAGTAGAACAAGAGGTAATAGAAAGACGTCGGTTACAAGATGAAAGGATAAGACGCTGGTTCCGTGGGCAAGAGGAACTAAGGCAACCTAAACAACTTGCCCCTTCATTAGAAATGGAAAATGGTGAAAATTTAATATTTTGACTCAAAATATAATGCCTCATATAAGGAATCCTCCTATGATACTTAATAGATTACAAGAAAGACAAATAACAAAATATTGGTAGGGAATTCCAGCTCTTTAGGATCCTGAGCAGGGGCCAAGATATAAATTGGAGCATGGGCTCTACAAGTTTGGCAATGGAGCAACTATAGCAGAAATTGCATATAACGAAGGAAGATTGGAGAAATAGTTAGCAGAAAGGCAACCTAGAGGTGAAGAAGTAGAATTACAAGAAAATGATGAGGAGACAATAATCCTCATTTTGGTTAAAGAACCGGATCAAGAGGAGAATGACGATGAAAATGACCCGATAGAACCTGAAAATGAAGATGACCCGATAGAACCTGAGGATGAAGATGAACCGATAAAGCCTGAGGATGAAGATGACCTGATATAGCCCAAGGATGAAAATGATCCCAAAGAGCCTAAAGAGAGGAACCTTGAAGAGCCCCAAGAGGAAGGGTTTGAGGAGCCTGAGCTTGATGAAGAAGAAGATTTTGAAGGGTTCGAGGAGCTTGAGATTGATGTGGAAGAAGATTTTAATGGGTTTGAAGAGCCTGAGTTTGATGAAGAGGGGGATTTTGAAAAAAATGCAGAGGAAGAGGCAGAAGTGATTGATATAGGGGAGGAAACTCCACTTACTAGTGATTCAGAAGAATCTTAGCGTTGGCTAAAGGAAAAGGAGCTATGAGACTAAATGATTTATATCATTCTTTTTGGTATAATAATAGATGTTTTAAAAATATTATTGCACATTCTTTTTGAAAAGTGTACATATTTACAAAAGTGAAAAGTTATACATTTTTTTGAATATTATGCATGTATGACTTTTTTTAGAGACTAGATCACACACATGTCGTGCATGTATACATATATGTAAATGATATACATTGTTAAGATAATGAAATAAATATATCTTTGTTGACTTAGTATATTGATATGAATTTTGTTAGCCATTTTGGATATCATAGTTATGATACAAGTTTTATAATTTAAATATTTTTATATAGCAAATAAAGATAGTGGAAAGACGAAAACTTGGACGTCCTAAGAAATGAAAGGTGACTGAAATTCAAATGCAAGAGCAAAACTAACAACAGACCGGGCCACCAGAGAAGAAAGTGCCCAACTCATGTACAAGAGCAGAACCAGTGTCATCGTCGTCAAAAGATCCTATGTAAATTATGGATCAAATAATACATGAGATAGTACATGAAACCATAGTTCAAGTTATGAATGCTATGGATCAGCGATGGGTGGCCCGACAAGCCAATATGATGGAGAAATTTATGCGCTATTAAAGGGATAGGGAAAAACAAATGCACATAAACATGAATACCGGTGGTGAATTTACCCAACCAGAGGGTCTAATGAATATGGGTTTGGGGGCAATAGGAAGAGAAAACTTCCAAAGTATTCATAAACCAAGTTAAGGAAAGGTGAACCTAGTAAATATAAATTTCAATAGAGCTGGTGCAGGATTAGACAAGACAAGATTAGACGAAGAAGAGCAAATAGAAGCTAATCGCAAAGCTATTTCAGCATTTCTAGCACATAATCACCCCAGATTTGCAGGTGCACCTAATTTGGCAGTAGCAGAACGATGGTTGAAGAAGATGAAAAAAATATTTAGGATATCACCATATACAGACAGACAAAAGGTAGATTGTGTCATCCACTTATTAATTGATGAAGTTGAGGAATGGTGGGCAACCTTGTCAAGTATGATGGAGAATCCTAATGAGGTAATATGGGCGTAATTTGTGGGGGAATTCAAGAAATTATATTTTTCAAGCACCCTAATAGATAAAAAAATATTTGAATTTGAGATATTATATCAAGGCAAGATAAGTGTAGTGGAATATGCCTCTAAATTTAACGCCTTAGTAAGATATGTGTTGTTAATTACGAATTCTCCTGCACATCGCTTTCAAGATGGATTGAGGACCCATTTAAGGGAGAGTTTGGCTCCTTTTTTGCTGGTCAATTATGTTACAATATTGGAAAGAGAAAGAGCCTTAAAAGCTGCGAAGTAAAGAACTTATAAGATTCAGCAAAATTGAAAGCAAATAGATTCAATTTAAAGGAGCAGGATAATCGGGGGCAAAATTTTAAACAAATGATGCTTGAAAAAGGCAAGAAAGAGAAAAGGAGAGAAAGGAACTCTCGTATGACGTAAATGTCAAAAGAAGCATAAAGGAGAGTGTCTAAAGGGGACCTT
This sequence comes from Annona squamosa, assembly GCA_035584095.1. Classification (NCBI taxonomy): domain Eukaryota; kingdom Viridiplantae; phylum Streptophyta; class Magnoliopsida; order Magnoliales; family Annonaceae; genus Annona; species Annona squamosa. The sequence goes on along the minus strand of JAXCLR010000001.1, from coordinate 49,485,282 downwards.
TCAATGTTATAAATATGAACAAACTGGCCACCAAGCTAAGAATTATGGTACTATTCAAGAAGTAAGATGTCTCATTTAAGAAATTGATTTCATGTGTTTCTGGTGCAACAAATTTGGTCATAGGATAATTGAACGTCCAAACCTAAGTTAAGGCAACTAGAATATCCGAGGGAAGACTGATCAGCAGAAACCGACATAAACCTCATGTTGAAAAGGAATCAAAGCTCGGGTGCATGTGCTAATTCAAAATGAATCAAAAGATAGGAGGAAACGTGATGACAAGTACAATTCTATTTTTGAATTTCCTGCTATGGAGTTGTTTGATTTAAGTACAACACATTCATTTATATCATGTCAATTTGTAGCTATACACAACTTAATTGTAGATGAAACTGATACCATTGTACATATAGAATCACCTGTATATAGATTAGCCAGTATTAATCAAGAATGCAAATCATGTCATATTAAGATAGGATCAAGCATCTTGAAAGTAGACTTGATACTGCTTCTTATGGCTGAATTTGATGTCATATTGGGAATGAACTGGTTAAGTTTATGGGGCGTCAATATAAATTGCAAACAAATAAAAATTTCTTTTTCTACAATACCAGGGGAGGAAATTTCTCTTGAGAAATTGAAGAAAGTGAAGGAGCCTACAATATTAATTTTTGCAATGATAGCCGCTAAGCTAGTACATCAACAATGTACAACTTTCTTAGCTTCGCTGCAATTACTTGAAGAAAATCAGTCTAAGTTGGAATAAATTCTTTTGATTTGTGAATTTTCAGATTTATTTCCAAAAGAGCTGCCAGGTTTGCCTTCAGAAAGAGAAATTGATATGACCATTGAAGTCTTACCAGGTACCGCACCAATTTCTAAGGTCCCTTACTGTAATGCGCCTGTAGAAATGGCTGAGTTAAAAGTGCAATTGTAAAAATTGTTGCATAAAAGTTTCATACGTCCAAATATGTCTCCATGGGATGCGCTAGTATTATTTGCATGGAAGAAATATAGGAGTTTTCGTTTATGTATTGATTATCGGGAACCGAATAAAGTAACTATCAAGAACAAGTATCCATTACCAATAATAGATGATTTGTTTGATCAGCTTAATGGGGCAGTAGTATTTTCTAAGATTGACTTGCAATTGGGCTATCATTAGCCTAGAGTGAACTTGCAGAACATCCCAAAGATGACATTTAGGACCACATATGGACATTTTGAATTTTTGATGATACCTTTTAGGTTAACCAATGCTCCTGCAGTCTTTATGCATCTCATAAATAGAGTATTTCGAGAATATTTGGACAAAATTATAGTGATTTTTATTGATGATATATTAATTACTTTAAGTTAAAGGAAGAGCACTATGAGCACTTGCAAATCGTATTAAATCGAAGTGGACCCACAAAAAATAGAAGCCGTAATGAAATGGCCAAGGTCAACCATAGCAACTGAAGTACGGAATTTTCTGGGATTAGCTGGTTTTTATCAAAGATTTGTTGAGGAATTTTCTAAATTATCTGCACCACTTACTAAGTTAACTCGAAAAGGAGTTAAATATGAATGGACTGATGATTGCGAGTCGAGATTTTCAGAACTTAAACAAAGTTTATTTTAAACACTAGTATTAAAAATTTAGGATAGTAGTGAAAATTTTGTAATTTATAATGATGCATCTCATTAAGGTTTGGGGTTTGTGTTAAAGTAGGAAGGTAGGGTAATTGCGTATGCTTCCAGGCAATTGAAACTCAATGAACTCAATTACCCACTCTATGATATGGAATTGGCAGCTGTAGTATTTGTCTCAAAATTTAGAGGCAGTACTTGTATGGTGAAAAATGCAAAAATATATAGACCATAAGAGTCTTAAATACATTTTCACACAAAAAGAATTAAATATAAGACAAAGAAAATAGTTGAAATTATTGAAGGATTATGATAGAACCATTCATTATCATCTCAGAAAAGCTAACCTGGTTGTAGATGCCTTAAGTCGGAACGTAAACCTTGCTTATTTATTTACATCAGAAGAAAGAATACTCCGTGAATTAAAGCAAATAGACTTAATTGTTAGTATGTCAGGGTTGCCAGTGCGATTATCTCAATTGCAGTTGCAATCAACTCTATTTGAACAAATTAAAAGTGAACAATAAAAAAATATAAAATTGCAAGAATTGATAAATTGTATACAAAATAAGGGAAATCTTGATTATGCTACTGATGAATAAGGAATTTATAGGTATAATAGTCATTTTTGCATTTCAAATTCAAGGAAAGTGAAAGATTTATTGTTAAAAGAAGCTCATTTTTTCCTTTTTCAATGCATCCAGGCAGCATAAAAATGTATAGAGATATTAAACAAAGATATTAGTGGAATAACATGAAGAAGAAAATTGCAAAATATGTCTCAAAATGTTTAACTTGCCAAAAACTCAAGGTGGATTATAAAAAAAATGTCTGAAAAATTGCAGTCCTTAGAAGTACCCGAGTGGAAGCGGGATGATATTATCATAGACTTTATAGAAGAATTGCCAAGGACCCAAGGCGGACATAATTCTATATGAGTGATTGTTGATCGATTATTAAAAGTGGCACATTTTCTTCCAATTAAATCAAGTTTTACAACTGAAAGATTGACTCAGATTTATTATAAAAAATCATGTGATTGTATGGAGTACCTAAAACTATTGTGTCAGATAGAGATTCCACATTTACTTCTAAATTTTTGAAAAGTTTACACAAGACGATAGGTACACAATTAAGGTTTATCACTGTGTTTCATCCACAAACGGATGGACAAACAGAAAGAGTCAATCAAATTTTAGAAGATATGTTAAGAATGTGTATACTAGAATTTGGAGGAGTATGGGATGAGGACTTATCTATTGCGTAGTTTGCATATAATAATAGCTACTAAGTAAGTATTTAAATAGCTCCATTAGAACACCTCTGAATTGGGATGAAGTAGGTGTAAGAAGTTTAGCACATGATTTATCTTAGAGGATGACAAAGAAAGTCTAAGTAATTCGCCAACGTATGAAGATAACGCAAAATAGGTAGAAAAGTTATGTAGTCTGCAAAAGAAAGGATCTGAATATTCAGATGAGAGATCATGTATTCATCGAAGTTACTTCAATGAAAGAGGTTACTAGATTTGGAAAGAAAAAAAAATTGAGTCCCAGGTATATTGGTCCTTTTGAAATGTTAGAAAAGATTGAGAATTTGGCTTATAGAATAGAATTGCCACCAGCACTTCCCACAGTACATAATATATTTCTTATTTCAATGCTTCGGAAATATGTGGTTGACCCAAATATAGTTTTATTGTTGAATCACTCTCAATTCAAGATCATTTGAATTATGAAGAGAGACCCTTGAAAATTATATATTATAAGCAGCAAAAGTTGAGGAAGAAAATAATTGAATATATTAAAGTTCAATGGAACTGGCATCCAGACAAGGAAGTGATGAGGCATATTTTGAACCATGGGTCCATTACAATTATATGATTGACTTTAGTCTATGAAATTATGTAATTTTTCATGTGTAAAAAAAAGAAAAAAAAAGAAAAAAAGAGAAAAATTACAACAAAAGGAAAATTGATATAAAAAAAAGAAAAGAAAAGAAAAGAAAGAAGAGAAGAAAAAAATGATGAACAAAATATATATATATATATATATATATATATATGAAACTACCATCATTCTAATAAAATATGTACAAAAAATGGTGGCCAAGATTTATAAATAGCAAAAAAAAAATCACAAAGGCATAGAAGTGGTTGTTGTTGAAACCGATACCATTCCACACTCAATTTATACCAATAGCAACGATGAATTTTGCCAAAAAAAAGAAGAAAGGAGAATTCCATCTGGGCGTCGTCATCCTTTCTGCCTCCGAGATCAAGAACAAATGATATGCTCGAGGGGGCTTAACGCCTTTGTGTATAGACCGGGTTCTGGTTGAAATACACAAAGATGGTGGAATTTTAAGAAGAGGAGATCTAACAGATCCAACAAATGAAGACCATACAAAGCTGTTAAAAGAATTGGGCATATCCTTGGTTTGTCCAAGCCATTAGCTTTAGAAGGAATCTTCGAAGATTATATTATTTAAAAAAAATATTGTAAGAAAGGGCTACTGAGGTTATGAAAATTTTGGTTGAAAATCATTGGACATCCAGTTGTATTATTATAATGGCAAATTTCAGAAACATTTGTAAGGGGGGCTGATGAAGGTCATGCAATCTTGAGTTATATATGTGGATGCGGGAAAGCACATTACTTCTTAATCAGAAAAGAAGATGTTATTGAGAGCATGGCCAAGGTTGCACGAGTCGGTGCTAGGCCTGGCAAAAAGAAGATGAGGTGAAGAGCAATCAGTGAAAAGGCTTTGCAAGCTCCTTCCGCCCTTAAAGGAAGACAAAGGCCGGATTCCTCACTCTGCTGGGCAGCCTTATCAAGGAGAAGGCCAAGAGCGATGTAGAGAGGCTCTTCTTCGGTTTCTCAAAGACCCGAGACCATCTAATGGTCATCAATGAGCTTCTCCTTTACTGGAATCTCTTTGAGACTGACCACATTTTTTATGGTCTCCAAGAGGCTTTGTTGGTCTCTGACTTTGGACTGAGGATTTCCATCAAAATCGTTAAGAGTTTGCAAAGCGATATTTTAACGTGAAAGCTTAAATCTGGAAGGGAGATCAAGGAAGCTTTGAAGCAAATTATGAAAAAAAAGAGACGCACCAGGAAGTGGAAGAGAAATAAGAAAAGGGACACGAGTTGTCTGGTCAACACGCAACAACAACTTGTATTCTGTGCTCTGCCATACATGACAGCAAATGCGCACAAAAGCATTTCTCGGTGCCTAAGTAGTACTGCAGAACTACCGCATGTAGGTTACGAAGCTACGAACCTTTCAATACCATTTCAAAAATATTGTTGCAGAACTTTAGTTCTGCTTAGATATTACGTGGTCACCCGAATTGTGAAATATGCAAACTTAACAAGTTCTGCGCAAATAAAGTTCCGCGCAAATTGAAATGGTTCCGTGGGCTCAGAAGCTTTCATCTTATTCCCTGAATTACCTCATCAATGCTTATAAATAGCGGCCTTCGGCTTTTCAAGAGAGGGAAGAACTTTAGCACAACAGGGAGAACCTGGAGAAGCTCTCTCACCCTAAAAGAAAAGACAACGTAATTTCTTAAGATTTTTTGAGGTAAAAAAAAGAGTTTCTTTCTATTAATGTATATATTTTTTCAAAAAAAATAATTTTCTCAACGTGGATACTCTCCGACTGGTGGGTTGAATTGACACACGGGTTAATTGTATTTTTTTTATATACATGTTTTATTAAAAGTATATAAATATATACGTGTATATATATTATTTTCAAAAAAATACTTTTTTCAACGTGGATACTCCCCGACTGGCGTGTTGAATTGACACACAGGTTAAGTATATTTTTTTAATATATATATGTTTTATTAAAAGTATATACATGTATATATATTATTTTCAAAAAAAATAAAAATATTTTTCTCAACGTGGATACTCCCCAACTGGCGAGTTGAATTGACACGCGGGTTAAAGTACTTTTTCTCCTTAAAAAAAATATACATATACATATATACATATATTATTATTATTATTATTATTATTATTTTGATAAAAAAGTATATAATAATATATATAAAAAGAGTCCGGGATCCCAGGATCTCACGAGCCACCATATATATATATATAAAGTTAAGTATTTTTATGATAAAAATATATAATAATATATATAAAGGCGCAACATCTCGGCATCCCACCGGGCGCGCCATATATATAGATTTAAGTATTTTTTATGATAAAAAAATATAATAATATATATATATATAAAGGCCCGGGGTCCCGAGATCTCACGGGCCGCCATATATGTATATACATATATATATAAAGGTAAATATTTTTATGATAAAAATATATAATAATATATATAAAAGCCCAGCATCCCGGCATCCCGCTGGGCATGTTATATATATATAAAGCTAAGTACTTTTTATGATATACAAAAGATAATAATAATAATAATAATATATATGAAGGCCCTGCGTGCCAGGATCCCACCTGGCGCATCATATATATACATATAAAGCTAAGTTTTCTTTTAATGATATATATATATATAAGAAATAGATAATATATATATATATATATATCAAGGCTTGGGGTCCAGGGATCTCATCGGGCGCGCCATATATATATATATAACTAAGTATTTTTCATGATATACATATAAAAAAATAGATAATATATATATGAAGGCTTGGGGTCCCGGGATCCTATCGGGTGCGCCACACACACACATACACATATATATATGAAGGTCTGGCGTCCCGGGATCCCACCGGGCGTGCCACACACACACACACACATATATAACTAAGTATTTTCATGATATACATATAAAAATAAAAAAGATAATAATATATATATATATATATGAAGGCCCGGCGTCCTAGGATCCCATCGGGCGTGCCACACACACATATATACATATAAAGTTAAGTATTTTTTATGATATATATAAAAAATAATAAATATATATATAAAGGCCCGGGTCGCCAGAGGTAACGAAGAAATAGTTTTTTATTGGGGTTTTATAATTTTCACCCAAATCATGCAATGAATATAGAAATTTTGCTAAAATACCTTAGATAAAAATGTATTGAAGCAAAATACACTAATTTGAGTAGCAAATTTAGTTATTTAGGGATCCAAGAGATGAAATTGATAGGGTTTTGATTTTTATAACTAAAAATAGTAGGAAAATCATGAGGGTTTTGATAAATTCGTGAATAAGAGGATATTTAGATCCCAAATCATGAAAACAGAAGGCTAAAATCAAGCCAAGTGTAAAATAAAAAATTCAAAAGTAGTGTATCCAAATTTTCTTATTACAAATTATGATATAATAATTGTAAATACTATTAGGATTTATAAATTATAAATTAATATGCCTAATTTTAGGTAAAAAGGAGAAAAATTAAAACTTTTCATGACCCATGGAAATTGGGCAGCCCCAAAAACGTGAGTTAAACATGGGCTTTTGGAGTATTTGATTTAAACATTATTTATGGATAAATTTTAAGATGTTTGGAGTGTTAAAAAAGATTAAAAAAAAAATTTTTGAAGGTGTTATGTTAAGTTATAGGTAGGGTACGGGTATCGAAAATTTATGTGAAATTAGTGGGTAGCAAATTAACATAGTATAAGACTGATTGATAGATTTTAATATGCCTAATATATGTATCGTAAGTAGGTACTTAATTGATGAAAAAATTATTATCTTTCAAATTAATTCATCCATAAACATTAAAATTAGAATGCAATACATGATTATTTAAGTCAATGTTTAGCCAAAATTGCTAATTTTGATAGGAAAAAGAAAAGAGAAAGTGCAAGACACAACCTGAGACTTTAAGGTAAGCAACCTTTCAAATTCAATGATGTATTGAGATAAAATTTCTATTTTGTTACTTATTTTAATAAAGGTTGTTACAACAAATGTTCATGTTATGCTTTTATGTATTTCTTTAGAAATATGTGCAAATCAAGTTAATTTTCTTAAATATGCTAATTAAATTTTATACAAACATTAAAAAATCCTTAGGAATAGTTATTACCCTATTTCTTTTATTTATGTATAGATATTTATGTCGTTAAGGCAATGCTTTCGAAGTTGACTTTTGGAAACGAACCTTTTCTTTATGAGTAGCTGAATAAACTTCTTTTATGACATAAATGCACTTGATCATTGGTGCGAATGTAATTCATGCATGGAAATGAATGTAAGGTTTCACTAAGATTGTAATTACACAGGTTGTCCGTCCTTGATGTTGCCTAGTCAGTGCGTCTGACATATGAGAGTAGGCGATTACTTGATAAGTATCACTTGTCATAGAGGAAATTATGTTATTGAATGATACATGTTGTAGTTGTATTTCATCATCACGCAGATATGATGATCTATGGAGATTTTTATGTTTTTCCCTATTAACAACGCTTGCTTACTAGGTTCTTTGAACTCACCAATTTTATTAAACAGTTGCCGAGTATTCTGATTTAAGAGTGATGGAGACTTCACTTGGTAGAATGGCAGTGAAGTGAAGAGCTATATGAGGCTCTTGTGTATGTTTGAGTGTGATTTGTAATAAGAGAAACTTTAGAAATGTTAGATTTTCTTTCGATTTTGAGATGCGTGTATGATATATATATATATATATATATTTTGTGTGCTTTGTGTGAAAGATATTTGTAGTATTAATTTGTTTATATTGTGTGAATTTTATGGATGTATATATGATGTAAGATGAAGAATATTGGAGTATAGGTGTTTGCCGTGGCTGTAATGAATTCGTGAAGAAAAGAGGGTGTTTGTGCTATAATGAAGTGTTACAGGTTATCTCTTGATGTAAAGAATTATATAGTAAATGTTTGTATTTAAGAAATGTCCTAGTTACAGACGGGATGCTATCAAAATTTTTATAAATATATATATATATGAGATCATTTTATTCTTGCTTGGTGTATAAATGTAAGTTAGATTATAGACTTCACCACATTTCAAAAGATTCCTGATATGAAACACTATAACAAACTTATATATAAATATGTCAAAGGTCGGGTGCTACACAATGTCATATGTCCACCTTTTGGATGGAATATGAAACTGTTGCATCAAAAAAAAAAAAAAATTTGTCTTAGAATTCCATTAAAAAAATCTGTCATAGAATGATAAAAGAAGTCTGCCTTTTTATGATCATTATGATGTTATCAACATGCTATAGTGTAATAGCCGTCGTCATTCGGCGCAGTATTCGGTCCGTTTCGGCGCCGTTTTATTTATTTTGTTTTATTAGGCAC
>JAXCLR010000001.1:49443007-49464592 GCA_035584095.1 Annona squamosa | reverse complement strand
TTTTAACTTTATTCTCTTTACTCCTCATTATTACTCCTATTATATCACATCACTTTCTATTGATTTGACAACTTCTGCTCCAAAAACTTTTCATCAAAAGTTTTACTTTTAACCAAACACACCCTAAGTGTCTTTCATAATTTACGCATAAATATTTTTCAACAAATGTAGGCCATAAAAATTAGTGATCGAGATAAAACTTAGTCTTCTAAATAAACGAATGATATTACACATAATCAATGAATCAAATTTCTAATCAAGGATCAAAATTTTAAATTTTAAAAGAGTTACATAACTCCACTTCTTTTATGTAACTAGTTTATATAGAAGCGGAGTTTGTATTCTATATCTAAAATATGCACGTTGCATAACTAAAATTCGAGCTTAGATAAATAAATAAACAAATGTAAATGGATTGTTTCCCAACATTTGTAACCATCTAGAGATGGTTAGAAGTATAAAACATAGAAGCCTATGAACAACGCTAACATTTTATCTTCCAACATTGAAGCAATAAAAAAATAGAATTTTTGCAAATATATGTACAAAGTTTAACTGATATTGTATCAATATCTCTAAGTTTGTCAATCTTACGAATACATCCACAATATTTACATGAAATTGCAAGTGTGCTCCTTTCGTTAAGACGTTGTTAGAATTTTTTATAAAATGATGATAATATATTTTAAGTCAAGTGATACACTTACAATTTGTGTAAATATTATATGTATATTTGTAAAAAAAATCTAAAATGATATATAAATATATAAAATAATAAAATAATAAATATTTATCCAATATTTGAAAATTTATAAGTATATCATTTAGTTTAAAAGGGCATTATTGGCATTATTGGCATTTTATATAAATGCTAAGGGCATCTTAACAGAAAGGACGCTTGCAATTTCATGCAAACTTTGTGTTTATATGTAAAATATTGGCAAACTTAGAAACATAAGTATCATATTAGTCAAACCTTATAGATATATTTGCAAAAATTCTAAAAAAAATGTTGAAAGAATCACTAACAAATTTATGATAGACTAGTGATGTTTAAAATTTGTTTGACAATAAACACACTATTGTATATATCCTTACTCATTTTTTTTATGAGGACATATACCTTTGCATAATTATTTCATCACTCAAGGACTTCTCATTTTAAATTCTTTAGTTTTGCCGATTAGCATTTTTAAATATTGTAAAGTATGATCCTTTGCATTTTAAATCCTCCACCCTCAGGATGTTAAGAAACACTATTAAGATATTGTAAAATATCTAAAATACTCTTTGTATTTTAAACCTTCTAACTTTACATATTTATCTTTTAAATTCTAAAATTTATCATTACAAGTGTATCCTATTATCCACCATTACAGCACTAGTTTAACTATTTCATTAAAAATAATTTGCATATTTTTATATTTACTCATATAATATTTCAAACTTAAATATTTCTAACCAATTATTTTAAAAAAAATTCATGAACTTATGCAAAAAAATATTAAGCTCAAAAATTTTGTTCAATTAATCTAGCTATACAAAGCAACAAAAATAGCAATAAGTACCTTTTGTAAGAAATTAGAATTGAAGAATTTATTAAATTTGCAACTAAGAAAAGACGATAAAATTGAAATCAAAACAGTATGAAATGGAAATCTCAATGCTTAAAAAACGTCATTATTAGATAGTAAAATTAAGTTGCATGTTGTTTACAATTTGACATAAGTCCAAATATAAATCAAAACATGCTTTTTTCGGCTTTTGATCCATATATGACTTTATAATAAATTCAATAGGTAGTTTGGTCTTTTTCTCCTTTTAGCCATTTTCTTTTCTTTTCTTACCTCACTGCTTGTTTTCACATCATAAAAATAATTTATCTTTTGTATTGTTTTTATTCATCCATTTGCTTACTATGATAAACTAACTGCCCATTTGATAATGAAGAAAAAAAGAATAAATATTTTTACAATAAATTTAAATGAAACTTTTAGTTAAGAATATATATGTAATAATATATGAGTAAATATAAAAATATATAAATTATTACTGATGGAATCTTTAAACGGGCACTCCAATAATATAATATGACGCGCATGCAATGACAAATTTTGTGGTTTAAAGTGCAAATATGCAAAGTAAAAAGGTTTAAAATGCAAAGGGTATTTTAGACATTTTATAATATCTTAACAATATTTTCTAACACCATGAGTGCTGAGATTATAAAAATGCAATAATCAAACTTCATAAGATTTAGAACGCTAATACTCAAATCCCAGAGTTCAGAATGTAAATATGGAAAGTTAGAATGTTTAAAACGCAAATTCCTCTCACTAGCTAAGATTTAGGAATATAATAGAGTTAAATTAAATTTTAGAAATAATATTAGAGATTGTTTGGGAAGTTGAAATTGAAATGAGATCAAGGACAATGCAACAAGTTAACCCAATAATTAACTATTCTACTCCTTTTCATTCTTATCATTTTTATCTACCGTGTCTATTCAAACTTTAGTCAAATTCTATCTTTTTCATTTCATTCCATTCTTGCCATTTACATTGAATAGTTTCTTAGTTCTAGACTTTAATTTTTTTTAATTGTGTTAAAGTCCACAACACTGAATCTAGCTGTTACAAGGCTTTAAACCTTGGACCTCATGAACTCATGCTCGGATGCATAATCACTAGGTTCAAGCTATGGTCATAGTTTTTTATGGGTATTTGTCATGACAACTAATATTATGATCGAATCCATTCACAACTCTTATATTATGGAGAAATTTTTACTATAAACACCTGGAACATTGGTGGAAAACTTGTGAAAAATCCGTAATAGGAGAAAATTGTTAAAAACCCCCCACTCTAGAAAAAAGGAGGAGAACAGTGGCGGAAGGCAAACATGCCACTAGGAGTTATAGACGTTAAGACTTGTGCTGGGTTGAATGCGAAAGTTGTCATCCATCCAGTGATTGTGAAAGGGAGCTGCAATGGAAATCCCTAAGGCCCAGCTCTCCAACCCAAGCAAAGAAGCAGGCTAAGTTGGAAATGTCCTCAACAACGGCGTGGAACTTTCAATAGGTATTCTATCGAGGACACGCCTGCAGAGTGCAGCCCATATCAGAAACGTTTCGATGGCTTACAGCTTTATATGCATGAGCCGTTTCTTCAGATATTCATGTTTCTTTCAATCAAAAAATTTATTTTATTTTATTTTTCTGATAGAAAAATCTATTTTATTTTTGAAGTCACATTTCACTGCAGTGGTGGCAGTTTTTCTGGTCACTGTGGATTGATTGGCTATTTGCTGCCGACAACAACGAAAGAATTGACTAGCTATCAGTTTTTTTGGGGGAAAACTTGCAAGCCTTTAACATCTGATGTATTCATCATTGGCAGACGGAAGAAAAACGAATCGGAATTAAGAGCCAATTTCTGCTGGCGTCTGATAGGGATGGAAATCATTAAAAAACCTCAACACGCATTCTAGCTATTGACTCCGAGTCCGAAAAAGAATACCAAAATGCTTGAGTTTCTTTTCATCTATACTTTTGCAATCGCTTTTAACTACATCAATGACAATGAAGTCCACCTAATTAAGTTACATTGTTACACAACACTTGCATGGTATACACACACCGGGCTTGATCATTATATTTCTTTCGTTTTTTTTTTCCTATTTTTATGCAATTTCAATCTAGATATTGGTTTTTAAATACAGGGTTATTATAGTCATTTTAAATTGTTGAAATCCAACATAAATATGTAAAAATCTTCAAAAATGATAAAATTTAATTACAAATTAAATATGCTTAGATTAACAATCTTATAAAAAATTTGAAGAAAAAATAAAAGATATGTTTCTTGGACCAGTCGAAAATAAGCCCATTTCAGATTGGTCTGAAATTATTATTTGCCTTATGTACACACATATTTGAAATATGTTCTGATAATCATCAATCAATCTGATTTGGCAATTCAGACCATTGATTTGCTCTGTTCACACAGTGAGGAGCTAACGAGCAGTGGCTAATTCTCCTGATAAGCAGAGAACTGCAGCTTTTGTGGTCTTTGAACACGGGAGAATTTGTTGAGGTCTTGAGGAGTTGGGATTTTTATTAGGACTAGACAAACCAATGTTTTGGACCATCCATTCATGGGGCCCACTTGGTGGACCTGATCAAACTCGTGCAGTTGTTGTTGAAATTTGTGGGCCTAGAGAGCACAAAACCTTTGCACTTGTCTTGGATTCTTGGCCAAGCAAGACTACCCATCAGGACCGCTACTGTGCATGAGAGAGAGAGAGAGATTTGAATGATGAAGATTATGATGATTGCATCTATCATCTTGACATCATACCCATGACAAGAAATGGATGACAAGTGGGCCAGCCCAACAGCAAGGCTCTGGGAAGGCATGTTTTACTCGATAAAGCTATTGCAACAGCCACATCACATGCAGACGAAAGTCAGTAGTCCTTCGTTTATTTTCTACGGCTAACTTTATACCCATGATAGTGTTGAAGTTTCTATTCTATTTTCTTCTCTTCTGCTTTAGGCCAACTAATGCATGTCCTTTGCACGGGCTACCTGCTTCCTGTGTCAACATTGGCAACTTGAGCCAAAATGGGCGATCCAAGATGACCCACGTCAAAATATCGATTTTTATTAATTGAAATTAAACTCATTTACTCATGTTTGTCTTATCTCCGCGATCATGTCATGAAAAAACAGCTAACGAAGATAAGCATGCGATGCATTACTTAAAGAGCCTTCTTATGCAAAAATGCACCAGCCACATGCACATGTGTCCTTCATGGATTCATTGGAATAATGCACCCAACACATGCATATATCTCTTTAACACATGCGTGCTTCCCATGTGGATGAGTGGCTTAATTATGCACTTCGATTTTGGCCAAGCTTAAGTCAATTTGGGCGTTTACTGAAATTAAAAGGAAATGATGCTAGCATTATACATAATAAACAGGGGTATATGCAATAATTCACCTCTTCATCTTTTTGTTATTTTAATTTGCAATTTTAATCTCACAACCATCACTTGGAAAAATAAAAAAAAATTACAAAAAAGCGGAAGTGAGAACCGAAAATAAGAAAAAAATATTTTAAAAATAAGAGAGAAGTAAAATATAATAAGCATGACAATTATGAATAAAAAGAATCAAATTAAAATAAGTAGAATAATAAAAAAAGATATGACAAATGATTAAATGTAAAAAGTAAAAAAAAAAAAAAAATTAAAAGAAAGAAGTCTTTACATCAAAGGGAAGGGATCTTGCACTTGATCGTGATTGCACAATCATAGGTTGGACCATATCTGAGCTGTTCAGTGTTCATTGATGCCCTTTTCCACGTGGGACCCATTCAACAAATAATCATTAAATCGACCTAATCTTCCGACCCCAACAATATTTTCAAATATACAGCTGTTGCAAAACTTGAGACGTGGACTGAATATGCGACTTATGTATTTCTATTACAAATGCCAGCTACAAAAAGTGCCTTAACATCACCGCAGACCAGGCAGTGCTAGTACCAAGCTTTTTTAAGTCCAAGAAAGCCAACTAATCGGTGCATTATTTCTATATTAGAGAATGAGGGCATCTTTGCCTTCTAAATCACATCATAAAATAGTTCAGCTGCAACCGATGTACCAAACTGCATTATATACCTGCCCGAATTTCACACATGTAATTAATTAGCCTCATCGGAATAGACTCAAATGCACTTTCGTGTGTTACTGACTTGGCGATCTCAAAGCTTCAGAAAAACATAATAGTTTTGGAATGCTGTGATTAATAAGAATTTCGAGTCATTTCCCATTTGCAGTAAGTTTAGTTGGGTAAATGATTTGGATCGTCAAAATAAGGGGCTGATGGATGAGAATGCATGAAAAAAGGAGCAGAAATGGAGTATATCTGCTGAATTATGGCAGTGGATGTCGAAGTCAGCTGTCCAAAATCCAATGGGCTGATATTTCCATGGTATCCGTCTGAAAACTACAGGAAAATCATCCACGTCACGTGGGACTAGAAGTTTCGCCTTCCCGCAGTGTGCCACATGGCGTGCACGTTTCAATGCAATCCTTTTCATCGTTAAATAAAAAGATTGAAATTATGCTTCCCCATCCAGTTCAACAGTCGTCTTAGGAATTAATTTGTCATACTCGAGCCTTGCAGCAAGCAAAGGTGCGGTAGGTGGCGAGTCAGTCGTCCAAAAATATAAACACCAAATCATCCGACTGGGTTGCTTATTGAAATAAAGGGCCATTATTGAAATAATGAATTTTTTTCCTCGCTAGCTTTATGATCGACAAAAATTTATTTCAAAATTTATATTTATCATCATTTGTATTATTAAGAAGTTCTTTTCAATTGCCAAATATAATTATACATGGCTTCCATTTAAAAATGTACAAAATTAATGTGATAAAATAGTTTAATGCTAAATATTATTTTTTTAAAGTTGTATTTTTAACAATTAAATCATCTAAAATATTGTTATTATATAGATAATTAATGCCATAAAATGTTATTAAGTTTAAAACACGTGTGAAAAGATTGAAGTATTCAATTGTGGTGTGTACACATATTTGATTGATATGAAATTTAACTTATTGGCTAAATAAATAATATTAAATGCAATAAATGAATTTAATTTTGTATCAATAATTAACATATTAAAAATAGAGTGATTACATAAAAGGGGGACCAAAAAATATGTTTGACCATACATATATATATATATATATATTACGACAAAAAAAATATATATATATATATATATATAAATTACGTGACGATGGAGTTGAAAACGCCGTACATAACTGCCCCGTACGGCTATAAGTATATGAATATGAAGCAGGCGTTTCTTTCAGATATCTAGAAAAAGTATAAACTTGACGTATGGCCCCGTACAAGTAATCATCAGTTCATACATCCAGTGTTGTGGGATTCATTCCATCCATTTATTATTATTATTATTATTATTATTATTATTATTATGTTTTAATAATATCATTTAAAATCATTCTATCAGAAATTTGTGTAGATCGTACATAAGAATTTTAATGGTTTTACAATCACTCTAAAACAACGCATATTGAGTAGCTACTTATTTATTTTAGATTCAAATTGATATATTCTCAATTACATTTATTTTTTTTCCATCAAAAAAATCAAATGTTTTAGGTAAACTGGGCGGAATGTATTTATATCATAAAATGGTGGAGATAAGGTCCACTTATTGGACATATTCTTAAATCTAAACGGGTTTCAAGTGAACAGCGCCAAAATATGGAATTCATGTAGAAGAAGAAGTTGGGTGTGTGTACGGGTAACTAGCTACATATGTGGCATTTGATATACGGTCATTAGCAATTTAATTATGACTCCTTTATAAATTTCGACATTTGAGTTAATATTGTGGGCCATGTAAGTTAATCTTAGATCAGGTCGATTTAAAAGAGCCTCTACGAAGTTTTGATTGTATGATGTGACCGCCTGAAGTTTCAATTAAAGATGCTTTTAATTTTGTCCTCAATTCAACAATTCAACTTACAAAAAGCAACAACAAGATTGCTTTTAATATAATAATAAAAACATCATGATAGCAACAAGATGACAAGATCGCAACGAAATTTTTTTGTGCAAATAGGGAATAGTTATCAGTCATGTCTGAAGAATTTTAAATGTTGGTAGATAAAAGAGTTAGATCAGAGTTGTTAGACCATTTGATCTAATTTCGACACTCGGACTCGGTATCAAACATACCACCAGGACTTAGATTACTGTACACTTGGCTCGAGTGTCGATGAGAATGATTACTGATTAGCAGCAAAATCGGCCAATGGTGATTTTTTATTTATAGATCAACCATATCAATGACCAATCACATTAGTATAAACGTGATTAAGAATTGTAAAAGCTTCAACTCAATTCTTATCCATAGAAATTGCAAAGTCTAAACAGCCGTGCTTGTGCTCCGATTGGTTCTTAATTTCGTCAAATGGGTTTAAACATGTCTTGGAAAGACTGGTTACTTTTTTCCTCATCATCTAACATTACGTCTATTATTTCATAAAAAAAAAAAAAAAAAAAAAAAAACACATTACTTCTAGTAAAGCAAATGATCAGTTACACCCTGCAACGTGTTGAGTTTTTTTTATTTAAATTAGCAATTTTACTAAATTCAAATCAATATGTTTTAATAATTATATGAAAATTAATCAAGTACATTTTGCTGCAGAGATAGTCCACTATAAATGGGTTTCATTCCATCATAAATTGACAATCACTCCCATCCATTATATTTAAAATTGGTTATTTTAATAGTATATTAATTTTTATCCAAATTGGATAGAGATTTGATCTCAAATGAAAATGGTATAAAATCAATATAATAAAATAATTTAATTTAAAAAAAATTTTAAAATTATATCCTCAACATCTAAACTAGTTAAAATATAGTTCTTATATGAATAAATAATTATATAAAATATTAATACATTTAAATGCGTAAAAAATTTATTTCTTAACAAAATGCATCATAACTACACTTAAATGTACTTTTGAATAAATTATAAATATAATAATAAAAAGGAATGCAGGTTTCGTGAACCTAGGCATAACACGGTTTTTCATCCTAAGGTAGCTCCGTGAGCATGATTCATAATTCAACTCTAAGAGGAGCGTGATTTCCAAATGAGAGAGTAGAAAAAGAGTCTTAAAGTCTAGGGTGCAGGAGATTTAGACTTCAAGTTTGGATAAGGATAGTTTATCTCCTACTTTCAAAGTAATATCTCTATTGGGATTATAATATATACTTGAGTTGAGTTATAAATATAAATAATAAAAAAATGATCTCCATTGATGTAGTAGTAGCAATAGTAGTAAAAGAATGGAAGTATTAAAGTTGAGTTTATGAGCACCTTTAACATTTTTAAGAGAGGTACCTTGGGGTGCCATAAAAGTAGTAACGTTAATTCAATAATTATTTTATTGATGTACACATAGAGTAATGTTGATTGATATGGCAAGCCATATGTTTTGATAGCTTCATTATTATCATTAACACATATAAAAGACATCTATATGTGGAAGAGAAGTATTTACAAAGTTTTAGAGTTAACATTTTGCTTCCTTAGTATTTTTTTTTATACAAATTATAATTATCATTTTCTTTATCTCTCTATATATATTGGATAACTAATATTATAATCGAGTACATTCCTAGCCCTCACAATTTGAAGACAATTTTACTATAAACTCCATCATTAAGGAGAAATTAGAACCCTATAACTTGAAAAGACTACTCTACGATTACGTGGCACAGGAGGGTAAAAAACTCAGCCCCGTCATTCCCACGATTGGGCAGGCGGGCACCAGCATTACCACAATGCCGCATTGTAGATTTATAGTTACCATTTTGGGTGACAATTCAAAACTTCCGACAAATATGATGCTTCATGCCCACCCTTAGTTAGCCCAAATTTCAGGTCGCTCTCTACAGTGTATCTGTCCCTTTATCTCGACCAGGTTCACGGATCCAAGTCTCTTGTGCATATTACTCTGTGTGCGGACTCGACCACCCAAAACGTCCAAATGAAAATACTATCTTATTCATGTGATCATTTTCCTTTCGTTTTTTACCATCACTTGGTTATCGAAGCGATGGCTAATTCGCCTTTCTTACAGTTACCGATTACATGAAATGAATATGCTAAACATGTTCGACGATGTTGAGGCCTATATAATCATTTGGCCCACCCAATTTGTATTTTTCGAGCGGAAAAAAGCGTGTGTCCCTTCCAATCAAGCAACTTATGGGGATAAAAAAATAGTCAATGTCGGCACCATATTCAAATGACATGGACAAATAATGAAATAATCATATTGATATGACAGGCTACATTTCCATGTGGCATCGCCCAAAAAGGGAAGCGGAGCTACTAGGTTGAATGGAAAAGGCTAGTTTAGGGGGGAGAAGGAAAAAAAAAAGTAAAAAAAATTTACCCTTTATTATTCAGTGCCGGTCGATAATGATATTAGTGAAAATATTCTACGATTGGGATGGTTTTAGTTCAACTGGGCAGTGGGTTGAAGAGAAATAAGCGCTGCTAAGATGGTCGAAATTAAAGTATGTAGTGTTGAAAATTCAAAGCTACCTGCCGCTATTAATTAAATTTAATATGAATAAGCGGCTCGCGGGATCCCACGTATTTACTTATTTTTATTTTTATTTTTTCATAAAATGTTTATCCTAATTGTATCTAATTCATACAAAAGATTTTCTCATTTTTGAAGATGTGTGTGTATTTTATTGTAAAATTTTATTTTTAAAATTTGTTTATACAACTATTTATCTAAATATTTTTACTTATGTATTAACTTTTACTATATTGAAGATGTGTAGTTATTTTTTTTTAAAATAGGAGTATTTTAGTAATTTTAAATGATTAAAATATCTTTATTTTTAAAAATTGTAAAAAAATGATAAAAATAGCTCCATATATTAAATACACTTAGCTTAATAATTTTATAAAAAATTTTAAAAATATTAAAAAAAATAAGTATTTTACACCCGAGTGCATTTAATTATCTACATTTATTCAATCCAATCCACGTATTGCTTTTAGCCCTATTCTGAAAATCATATCAATCATGTACAATTAGTTGTATTGTAATATTTGTTACATATATACTTTGCTTTTATGTAACTAGATTACATAAGCATAGTCACTATGTATATTATCAAAGTGCATTAAGTATAGAGAGAGAAGGAAAGTGGAAAAAGTCTAAGAAAATATACTCAAGTTAGGTGAATTGAATCAGCAATAAGAATTTTCCAGTTGAATAACCTCACTCGTTTTTTAAACTTTTACGTCTTTTCTTGTACGGACAATACTAACAGGCATTGGAATCTTTCGCTTGTTTATGATAGCTAAGTCCAAATTAAGCTTGCTTTGAGGACCCCCCCCCCCCCCCAAAAAAAAAGGAAAAGAAAAATTCAAACGTGTCGTCTGCTTTCAAATAAACAGAAACAGCATCCTATGCAGGCGTAGCTAGTTCCTTGTTGGGGGAAGACATGATCAATGGCTTGGAATCATTGACTAGAATAAGAGATAGAGCCGAGTGAGCTACGCATGCATGCATAAATAAATATGTATTATATAATATACTTCCGCTGCTTATGGCCTCTGAGAGCCAGAAATGGCATGTAAGAATCAAGGTCACTAAGTTCATGTACAAGTGAAGCGGCGCACATGCATCCTTTTTCTTTTTTTAAAAAAAGATATTGAGAACATTAAATGATATAAACATGACTTCATAAGGTTACGCTTATATAAATGTGAATGATTAACCTTCTTCGAATTATGAATTCCAAGCCAGCCATTGAGTTATCAGGCACAAAACGGAAGGTCCATTTGGTGGTGTTTCTTCTCATTTTTTATGATTTCTCTTTTCTAATATTTTTTTCTTGATAATTCATGAATAATTCACCTTACGATTTTCATATTGTATTTTTCATTAGCTGTTAATAACCAACATAAATTAGCAGGGCAGAAGACCAATGCTCCTCAAACAGAAAATACAAAGCTCCTTCGACAGCGTGGTTGTATAAACACAGAGCCAAAAACTTTAGCAACCGAGCTATACTCATGTTGGTTGGTGACGTTTCGTGTTATTTTAATTAAGAAGACTTAGGAATCGATTGTCTTCATCTGCAATCATGGAATATCCCCAAACTAAATTAATTAATATTAGTAGCCTATGACTCGTCTATGTAATTGCAGGCGACCACACAACCGGATCAACTCATTTTCAGCCTGTCAATTGAAAAAATGATTGAGTTTAGCGGATTGCATCAAATGGAATGTATAAGAAGATTAGATGATGATATTAGTCCATTTATTATTACGAACAGCCAACAGTTTCTCTCTTTTAAGTGATGCCCCAAATTGTTTCCGCCTTGGATTGGGCAAGTCAGAGTATTAATTAATTAAACGATCATCCATGATTTGAACCTAGCTTACGTTTAATCCCATCAAACTACCTAGTTGTTTAATTTCGAGACTATGTATATGCGGGGGAGGTTGATCAATGTACTGTTGGTTAATGCTAAATGATTAAAAGAAATAAAATGAAGTTAGCATGTAAAAATGTAGAAGTACTACCATTTTTTCAGTCAAATGTAGAGTTGGCTGCATCTAGTATCACATGCAGCTACTTACTTTTTACGGTTTAAAATTCTATTATTATTTGTACCCAAAGGTAAAGGACTGCATTAATTATTATTTTTAGCTACATAAAATGTAAAAGTTAGTTGCATTTGAGCAAATGCTATTTTCTTAAAGTCAATATGTATTTGTAGTCAAATATCCTTACGTAACTAAACTTATTTACGTACAACCAAAAACATCTTATAGACAAAAAAAAAAAAAAAAAGCTTCTTATAACAACATTTGTTGTGGTGCATATTGGTGACATAGCTATAAAGTGATTAAAAAATAAAAATTAGAAATTTGTAGATGGAAATATAAATAATGATAAATACAAAATAAGAATAAGAAAATTTAAAACTACTAGTGTTGGATAATTAAATATTGGTGTACCGATGGACTACATATTGAGGTTGCTCATCTACTTGGGATCAAGAATCTGCATAAGAATCATTTATAGTTTGACAGAGGACTCAACTTCATAATCAATAAAAGAAGTGATTTGTTGGTCTGAACTAAGCAAATGTCTCACTTAACTCGCTTCAAAAAATTTATTTATAACACTTTTTTTTACTTTTTTCATATACTTGTTTATTTAAGTGTATTTAACATATAAATTAATTTTTACTATTTTTTGACATATTTAAAAATCTCAAAAAATATATATACACATGTCCAAAAATATCAAAAATTGATTTATATGTTAAATACATTTTAATAAACAAGTGTATGAAAATTTTTTTTAAAAAAATATTGTAAATGAGTTTCTTAATGTGAACTTAAGTGAAACATTTGCTTAGTGCAAACTAATAAGATCATTACTCAACGGCCCAATGTCAGGGAATATTTTCGTTTGAATTATTTTAAGCATAAAAGGTATGCATTGCATTATAAAAGTTTAGATTGGTTGGATAAATAAAAAATAATATGATGTGTCCGCCTTCTCCAGAGGGTTCCAAAAAGCTCCTTTATTTTGCACCTTGTGTTACAGACACTCCTTGTCTTTTTCTTTTATCAAATCAACTCCATTAGAGACAAACTGCATCCTTGCAACACCAAATTGTGCCACATATGACTTCCGAGTAGCCGCCCCCAAGTTGTCTATTCGATAGTCAAAAATCTTCACATGCAAGTGGGCCATGTTAGATTTCCATAATCAAAAATTCAAAATAAATTAACACAAGTGCCTGTCGAGTTACCCCATATTTTCATAAATACATTCACTGGAAACCTTCTTTCTATTTTACAAATTTGAGTAAGCATGGATGTCTAGACATCCGGCTTGTGAGCATAAGAAAGGGAAGCATTATCATTTTGTCTTCTTTTCTTCTTTGATTTTTTTTCCCCCTGAATTACAAAAAGCGTGCCCCTGCACAGCACAATTTCCATGCGGTTGATTTGCTGATTGAAATTTTCCGAATGTAAATGATGTCTACATAAGATCAACTATAAAATAAACAAAATTTATATAAAGTAATTGAGAAATATTAATACAAATAATAATAGTGAAAGTTCAATTTTCCATAATACATAAATTCAAAGTCAATCCCTTGAATAAAAATATTTTTTTAAAAGTTTTAAACCTTTATAATCATTTCTAATAAAATAACCAATCATCTGATTCAGATACATTTTATCATAATATAAAGGAGATTCTTAAAAGTTTAAATATCTGAATTGATAGAGATTTATAAAAAGAAATATGATGATATTAAAAATTCCAACAATTCTAGCGCTTGTAAAAAAAAACGTATTTATTTAGCGCCACCGGGCTCACCACGTAATTTTGATTTTTTTATTCATAAAACTGCTAATTTATGTGTATTTAATTTATAAACTAATTTTACTATTTTTAAAAATAGTTTTTTTAAATACAAGTAGATTAATTGTTTTATTAAAGAAGAAATTTTAAAACTATTTTAAAAAGAAATTTCTACTTAAGATTTTGATCCCATAAAAAAATCGAGTATTTTAAATGTATTTAATATTTAATTCATTGTTTAAAAATTAACAAAAAACATGGATACATTGGATATTATACAACTAAAAAATTATTAAATTTCACTGCATAAAAGATATGAGTGGAACTAACATACATGGATAGAAAATCAATTTTTTAAAAAAATTTGCTGGTCTAGGGAAGCCACACCCATTCAAAATATAAGTCCTAAAGTTAATAAAGATAAATATAATTTTAAGAAACTAAGAAAATTAAAAAGTAATTAAATGCCATGATAAATTATAATAGCAATAACAGATTTTGCATCTATCTTACTCCGTATAAATTAAACATACTTGTAGAATTAGTAATACTATCAGTGGCGCGAAACGGGTACTGATCATGTGGAACAATTGGACAATTAATAGAATAAATACATTGCAGTTCCAGGAATCAATAATTTTCCGCATTTCGATCAATTCCTGAATTATTGTTTGGAGGTGATTTGAAGCATTAGATTTTAGAAGGCGCAAACAATTTATATACGGTTATGTTTTTATGTAACCATGTTATATAGAAATTGTCTCATTTAACTTCCTTAATTTTTTAGATATTGATGATTAATTTAAAATGCAATTTATTCATTTATTTAATATGACTTATTTATTTAGAAGATCAAGTTTCATTCACATTAAGTATATGCATAAGCCATATTTGCTCAAAATATATATATATATATATATATATATATTCATGTGTAAATTATAAAAAAAATACTCCAATCCATTCACATATATATTACAATGTAATAATACTTTATAAAATCATTTATACAAATAGTAGCAATACTTTAGATGTTGAAAAAGTTGATACTTTAACATTGAACTATTTTATAATGTTGTATTTACATATTTATAGATGGGACCCATATGCGATAAAATTTAAAAAATAAAAGAATTTCTTAGATATTATAGGTTATTCTAAATATAATGAATTAAGTGAATTTTTCATCAATCATCAAAATTTTAAACATCGAAACGATTACATAGAAAATGAGTTTTATAGAAGCAGAAATGTTTATATATAAAGTATGATTATATACAATATATTGTGCATGTGCCTAAGTTACAATATTTATTTTTATTTTTTATTTTATTTATTTTTTATTTTTGTTCCTAAATATATTTTCTTAAGTATATTTAATCTATATACCAAGTTTTGAGATTTTACAATACTTTTATATATTTATTTTTTATTTTTGAAAAATTATCAATTTTAGGTGCATATAAGTCATTTTTAACTCTCAAAAAATTTAATTTTAAAAAATAAAAATTAAATATGTAAAAGTATTGTAAAATGATAAAATTTGGTATATAAATTAAATATACTTCAAAAAAACAAAAAATTTAAAAATAAATATTGTAAGTTGAGAATATACATTATATTATATATAACTATGCCTCTCTGTGTGTATATATCCCTGTTGAACTTCTTTTTCTACGTAACTCTCTTTATATTCAAAATTTCATCAATTATAGTCAACATAACTTATATTATCATGAAAACTCTCTCATTTGTTTAATATAATTGTATATAGGTTCTATATATAAATGTGTAAAATCTACCTAATAAAATGATGTAATGATGAAATATTAATTTTAAAATAATATTTTCAACATCTAAACTATCTAAAATATATTTTTTATATGAATAAATAATTTTATAAAATATTATAATATTCTAATACATGTGTAAATGGATGTAAGCATTTTTTTTATAATTTACATGTGGATATATATTTTTGAGCACATATGACCCATGCACATACTTAATTTGAATGAAATTTAGTTTCTTCATAAAACAAATGATATTAAATACAGTAAGTAGATTGAATTTTTCATCAAAAATCACCATCTCAAAATTTGAAAGGGTTAAACAACTCTGTTTCTATATAACCTAGTTACATCTATAAACTGATGATACTCCTGTGGGGGTTATTACTCTTTAACTTAATTAACATCTTGCTTTTTACATTTTTTTAAAAAACTTTAAAATCTTAACTATTTAGAGTATTCTTATATGCATATATTTATGCAATTTGAAAAATGTTAAATTCAAGAATTCTTTTTTCACAAAAAAATTAAGAACTACAATATATAGGTTACAAAATAAGATTGGTAAATAACGAAACGACGGCAAAAAAAATTTTACCCTGTTTTTAACAAGAATCCATTTGTTTTGAATGCTGAATGCGCATCATGCCATGTGCTTGAGAATAAAACATTTTCATTAGGGTTATATTCGTCATTTCAAATTGCAAATGAGTTTTCAGTAGTTACGTTGTTAGATTACAATAGTTGAACAATAATTTAGAAAATATATACTTACTATGACTCAAGGCGTAAGGCAAAATTTTTTTAAAACAAATGAGTTTTTCTTCAATAAAACTTAGCATCTATTTTCCACCAAAATATATTTATTTTTCTCACCTTGATAGTTAATGAAAAATCTTCTTCATTCATGATATTTAATATTATTTATTATGTAATATAGAATATGGGCTCCAAGTTTAAATGAGTAAAATTAATTTAATAAAAATTTGTTAATGCTAAATATTAAATCTAAAGTTGTGTCCTCAGTGGTGCAGGACATGGCCTCACAAGTAGGTGGTCCTGGCTTCGAATCTCTCCGGCAGCATTTCTGAAATGGTGGCGTTGCAAATCTCCACAAGTTTGTAGGAGTCAAATGATTTTTGAAAGTATTATTATATACGTGAATTCAACTTACCATTTTTCATGTCACTCAATGGTGCTAATGCTGGTCCCTCATGTGGAGGTCTTGACTTCCAATGTTGGAATATGCATTTTGCATTATCTAGCTGGTGAACTATATAGTGACGTTATTTTCCTCGAATTTTGTGAAAACATCTACCAATATTCCCCGGTTTGAGCAGTTTAAGAAATTTGTAAAATTATAATTAGAAAATTTATAAAAATGACTCAGAGGTTGCTTGCAATATTAGTTTAGTTATTGTAATATAATACCCATAAAAAAACTTACCATTTTTCACAATCTATACGTAAATATATTTTTTTAATCAAATGTGGTAGTGTATATCTTTAATTTCGATAAATCTTAGTCTCCTATCTAAATTAATCATGTAAATACAATAGATGAACTTAATTTTGCATCCATAATTAAGTTTTAAAAAAGGAATGGTGTTTACGTGAAGCGGAAGTGTAGGACTTTAAAATAAAAACTAGCCATCTATCTATCAGTAGCGAATCCCCGATCCGCGCCCGAAGCGACGCTCCTTCGGGATGGGGGTGGCGGGCCTATGGCGGCTATCAGTTTGGCCGGTAAACCCGGAAGACTAGCTGAATGAGTCCGCCAAGGCGCGCGCTGGCTGTGTTTTCCATTGTTTTATCGCACGTTTCATGCGCTCAAGAGCTCCTCGCTTGTTTTTTTCCTCCCTCTCCAACCGCTCTTTGAACTTCATTAGAACCTGCTTTTCTTAGGGAAATATCCTTATTTTTAAAATTTCGCGCTGAAAATATGGTATCCACCGCTTCTCTGAAAATGGGTCCCACGTGATGAACGGATTGGATCTAATAGAAATCTGCTCGTTTTTAAAGATAATTCGAGAAGCGCATGTGGGCCCGCGCGCCACCACTGCTGTCGGGTACCGTTGCAACCAAAAGTCGAAGATCCGCGTGTTGGGCGGCACGGTTAAGTTCTCAACTTTTTCGTCGTCGCCGCCGGCCGGGGGTACTTTTTATATTATTTGTTAATATACATATCTATATATATATATATATTGAGAGAGAGAGAAATATAATTATGATGCAATTATCTTAAAATAGGTCATATATGATCATAAAATTATTATCTACTCCACACGTTGTGTTTAGAATTATGTATTCTATTATTATACCAATTTTCATTCCAATTAAATATGTATATGGACCCATCTAAAAATTGTACAAATTCAATGTCATAAAATAGGTTAATGTAAATAATAATTTTAAAGTTGTTTTTTAACATGTAAATCATTTGCTATAAAATTTATATATAGATAAATAATTGTATGAAATATAAATATATTTAACTATATATTTTTTTTAAATAGGGAAGTGATCTTGTTAGCTTGGACTAAGTAAATACCTTATTTAGCCCACCTTTAAAAATTTATTTATAATATTTTTATTTTTTCTTTATACACTTATTTATCTAAGCGTATTTAATAGATAAATTAAGTTTTACTATTTTTTGATATATTTATATATGTTTTTGATATTTTTAAACATCTACGTAAGCGAGGCATTTGCACCCAAGCTAACAGGATCACTCTTCTTTTAAATATTAATTTTAGAAATCAACAAAATGGGCATAATTACATATACAACAATTATAACTATACTATTCACTAACTTACAAAAATCAAAATAAAATACAATAAAGAGTTAGAAATGCTAAATTTCACACAGAGGATGATCAAAAAAGTTTTACAATCGCCTGCAGTCGTATAAGATCGCCCCTTCTTGCTGATGAGATAGGATAAGTGTAGGATTAAAAAACTATACTTTCCAGTTTGAGTAAGTTTTGTTTTAAATTCAGAGTGCCCGGAGTTCTAATATGCTTCTAATGGGCTATGCTTCTAGAAATAAAAAGGGAGATTACGCTTTTATAAAACTTCTTTAATTTCTAATATCTTAATATTTAATAAAAATAATTTCATCTATTACATTTAATATTATTATAAAAATATTTTTATTTGTCCAGCATTATAGAGCACGGGCCACATCTACATATGTACAAAAATCAACACAATAAGTCAATAAAATGTTAAATATCAATTTTAAAGTTATATTTTTAATATCTAAACAATCTAAGATATCATTAATATGCATAGATAAATAATTTTATAAAAGCACTATTACATTATTATATATAATGAATCTAAGAATTTTTATAATTTACACACGAACATATATTTTTTAGCAAATATGGCTTACACAAATATTTAATTTAGATAAAATTTAGTTACCTAACTAAAAAAATGATATTAAATATAATAAATGACATGTACTTCACATCAAATATCAAGATATTAAAAATTAAAAAACTACATAAAATTGCCTCCATTAACCTAATTACATAGAACCAAAGTATACTTTTAAATATTGTAAATATTGTATATCTATTATATTATAATTAAATGATATAAAAATATTTTTAAAAAGTATAGAAAGTAGTTTATCTATTAATATTGGCGACCGATTGAATGCACCCAGGTGCGGTTTGCCTATTTTTTATTTTTTAAAAATTTTTAATATAACTGTTAATCTAAGTGTATTTAACATATCTATCATTTTTTTACCATTCTTGGACACTTTTATATATTTTTTGATTTTTTTAAAATCAGTAACATTTTCAAAGTTTATAAATTATGAAGTTAAGTACACCCAAGTGCACTAGATAGGAGCTCATTAATATCAGTGCATTAAATAAATACATTTTGAAATTATATTATCATCATGTTAGTTATAATTTCTAAGTAAGATTGATGAATAGAATTATAATTTTCAAATATGGTTCATGATCCTGTATAGCTTGGTGCACTTAGCTTCGGTATACTCGAGTGTACAAATTTAGGGTGTATTTGGGAATGTATAAAATTTTTGATGAAAAGTTATAAAAAGTAGAAGTTGTTAAATGATACGATATTATAGGGGTAATGATGAAGAGTAAATAGGATAATGTTGAAATAGATTTGTTAGTTGTATAGGTAGTTGTTTAGAAATGATTTAAAAGTAGGATAATTGTATAGAAAAATGTGAAGAAATGATTAAAAAATAAGATAATTATGGAGAGCGAAAAGTTTTAAATTAAAAAGTTTTAACTTGATAATTTTTACTCATTAACGAACACACTCTTATTTTTAAATTTTTTTATACAATTATTAAATTTTTATACATTAGCTTTCACGCCAAACCGGAGGTCCGGAGGTAGCGCCGAAGTTGCAGAGTCCGTCGGGGGCGAGGGCGAACGAGCGAAAGCTGTCCATCGTGATATTTATTTGGAGATCCATCATTTTCGGGGATTTCCGAGTTTTGGGTCGTTGCATTTTTATAATCGAATTTTACTGATGTGGAATGATCTTGGCCATCGATTTTTCGGTGGGGATAAGCCTACGGGTCGACAGTCAAAAGCGTAAATGGATAGGCAATGAGAATATTTGCATGCGTCACGACCGTAACTCGTGGAATTTCTCGTGAATAGCACCGCTTCAAGAAACATACTCCCCATGAAAAATATTCCCGAAAGATTAACATATCTCGTGCTCTGAAAATCGTATGTTACTGGCCATCCATGAATTATGCATTCATGCATCGTATCCGGCGGGCGTGATTCTCAGAAAATCATATATTACTACCCTGAAACGCGTCAACGGTTCAGATCCGAAATCCGAAAATAACGCTGCCAACAGGAGCAGCGAGCTCACGCACGTGCCGATGCTCGTAACGGTGTCAAAACAGATTTCTGTAGTTGCCGGTTCGCGTATCTGTATGAATCTCACCCATCAAAATATCAGGAAAATGATGTATTCTATTAATCTAAACAGTTATTAATGTTCTAACCTTAAAGAATTAAGATGAAAAAACACAAATCACATAATATAATAATTAATTTCTTGATGGGTATTTATATTATAATCATCTGAAAACATTGTCTTACAAGTAAGTTCCTAAGACGTCCTAACAATTTTTCTCCTACAATTATGCTTAGTGGGCATATAATATAATAATTAGTTATCTTATCTGTGGAATGGTTTGATCATTACATTTTAAGCCAAATCAATCTAATTTAACTAATTAGCACCGATTTTAAATTAATTATAATCCGATAGACGGTTTCGATCCCATAACTTCACCACACGGGTTCAAGTTCTAGTGGGGGTAAATAGGCGAATCGAAGCTGGCCCGCCGGCTGCATGCATCGATTGTGCATGTTCTTTCCCCCTGTTTTTCGCCGATGCAGCAGAACGCCTCGTGGCGCTCTTGTTGCCGTGGTATATAGAAATCTCACCTGCCAATAATTTTAAAAGCCTTCCCAGCCCTCCAAATAGGAACTGCATCGCTGACCGGCAGTCCCAACGCAGACTCGGCCTCGCACGTAAAGGGCAGAGAAACTTCGGTTGCTGGGGGTAGCTGTTGGTGGAACCATCCCTTTGTCCTCCTGCAAAGCACTGAACTTCTCAGAAATTTCAAAAGGAAGTGGCCCATGGACCGCTTTATAATAATTACCACCTCACTGGAGCAGCTCCATTATTGTTTTTTTCTCCTATCTTTATATGCGAGGAGGAATCACATGCTCCTCAATGCCTCCAAATGAACCTGATTTTTT
>JAXCLR010000001.1:49417253-49432990 GCA_035584095.1 Annona squamosa | reverse complement strand
CATCTCCTCCACCATACTACTACAAGTCACCGCCACCACCTTCACCGTCTCATCCCCATCCATACTACTACAAGTCACCACCACCACCATCTCCATCCCCACCACCTCCTTACTACTACAAAAGCCCACCCCCACCCTCATCGTCTCCTCCACCATACTACTACAAGAGCCCGCCACCTCCATCCCCATCCCCACCACCTCCCTACTACTACAAGTCCCCACCCCCACCATCGCCTTCCCCTGCTCCAATTTACCATTACAAATCACCTCCCCCACCATCGCCATCTCCTCCACCTCCTTATTACTACAAATCTCCACCACCTCCCTCTCCATCCCCAACACATCCCTACTACTACAAGTCCCCACCACCACCATCGCCGTCTCCTCCTCCGCCCTACTACTACAAGTCCCCACCCCCACCATCACCATCCCCAGCTCCAATTTACCATTACAAATCACCTCCCCCACCATCACCATCTCCTCTACCTCCTTATTACTACAAGTCCCCACCACCACCATCACCGTCCCCACCTCCTCCCTACCTCTACAAGTCTCCCCCACCACCCTCGCCATCTCCCCCACCTCCCTATTACTACAAATCCCCACCCCCACCATCCCCATCTCCACCCCCTCACTACTACTACAAATCCCCACCTCCACCATCACCATCTCCCCCTCCCCACTACTACTACAAATCCCCACCTCCACCATCAGCATCTCCCCCTCCCCACTACTACTACAAATCTCCACCCCCACCATCATCATCTCCTCCTCCCAAACCATACCTCTACTCATCTCCACCCCCTCCTATCCACTACTAAGCTCAAAAATCCTCTCTCACCGCCCTTGCCAATCATGTAAGTACCATTTGAGTTGATCACTTAATCTTTCTTTTTTCTATGTAATTAGAACTTGATTAGCTTTTAATCCCATTGCAAGAAGTGTTTTTCCATGCTCAAAAGTATGCTGGTTAATTTGCAGGTCTAGACTGGGCAATTAGAATAAGAGAGTGCTTCGAGAAAAGGTGGTTGCCGCCTCAAGCTTCAAGCCAGTTGGGATTTCAAAATAAGGGTCACAAACATGCAAAGAACAGCTTTTTCGATTTTGATCACATTGGCCCAAAAAATTCTCTAGCGGCGGCAATCATTCATGTTGCAGTGTTAGGATATTCAATCTGGACTGGTTTTAAAAGGAAATAGCAAGCGATTTGCAAGGGAGCTATAGGGTGTAGCGAGGGGTTTTGAGGTTAATCATTTCTTATTTGTTTTTTCTTTTCAGCGATGTACAAGTGTTATATGTCGTGATTTCTTATTTACTGGGCCCTTTCTATTTGTTTGTCCATTGCTATTTATATATGGGGCCGTTTGTAATTTCATTCCTAGTGTTTTGTGCGCTTGTGCACTCAATCCAGAATAATGCAGAGAATTTTCATGTAATTCAATTTTGTTGGCTTTTCGCGTCTTTTTTTTCTCCATGGATTACATACCTCTTCCATGAGCTTGAAAGGCAAATATGTTCAAAACATTCAAAGTCATGAAGCCAGCGGACGTCAATGTTTTAATGCAACCATCCCATCCCATCCCTCGACCAGCTTGCAAACACAATAGATGGTGATGGGTCCAACAAATGGACGGTGCGGATCATATATCTAGTTGACAGCTAGCATGAAAAGGATCCCTTATGGGCCGGAGTGGAAGAGAGAACGTACCAAGGCATTTTTTATTTTTTTTTTGTGATCGTTGCACCACAGCAAATTATTTCTACGGATATTTAAAAAAAAATTGTGATGTGGACACGCGCTATTTGTGCAATTAAGTACTAGGGAGCAGGTATTAAGGTTCTAACTGCACCCTTTTATATATGAAAGGCTTCTCAAGTGGGGCAGGTAAACGAGATTGATATACCAAAGTCAAGCAGTACATACAAACCATTCATGGCATAGAAAATGACCACCAAAATGCATCGCTTGATCACACATGCAGCTCTTCCACACATGGGATGCAAAAACTCTGGTGTCTTCCCGAAATTCGCAGTACTTTTGTCAAACAAAACGAACACGTGTATGGAAGATTGAGCTGGCCACGTACGGCTGCCTTCATCGTCTCTCCTATTAATTCGGCAACTTGGATTAGATATTCACCTAAACATAGTTCCAACCGAATTTCAAATTAGTGTAGGTGGTCTGGCTGGCTGTCGATATATACTCCGGTCTTTGTAAGCTATTATAAAGCTTAAGGTTGTGCAGGAAACATACAAGCGTAGCCACATAATATCTTCAATTTTTAAGTTTTTGATACTTTAATTCATCAATTGTACTTAACATTATTTATTTAGCCTGTAAACTAAATTTCATTCAAATTCGAATATGTATATGAGTCATGTTTACTAATGTGTAAATTAGAAAAAATGTTTAGATCTGTTCATATATGATTAGAATATAATGATTTTTAAGTAATTATTTATGTGCATAGAAATGATAATCCAAATGGTTTAAATATTGAAAATATAACTTTAAAATTGATATTTAATATTAAATTCTTTTATAACATTGATTTTCTACATTTGTAATGAAGCCTTTATTTAATAATACTAAACAAACGAAAAAATTTCATGATAATATAAATAATATTAAAAGTTTCATTAATTATTAAAATTTTGAAAATAAAAGGAGTCAAGCCAAAATGATTTAAAAGTTCCCAAAAGAAGCACATGTTCTATTCAGCCTATTTAAAAACGAAAATCATCCATCGGGATCAACAATCAGACAAATGACAGCCTTCAATTGACACCCATCAATAAATCTTTTATAATGAAATATTGTCAGCTGTCCAAAATAGCCAAAAGCTTCACGGCAACCCACATGTGGCTCCCATTTTTAACCTCTAGTGATGTACACCTGGATGCGCAGCCTGCATATTGTATTGCCTTACTTCAACGTTCAAAAAGGAAAAGGTCGATGGGCACTTTAATAATTAGGGCAATTTCCATTTCAGTCCTCGTCTTTTATCATTTTGCAAATTTCATAACATAATTATACATAGGGTAAATTACACATATATCCGTGTATCTAATTCCATTTATACTTATGAATTTTTAAAAAATTCTAAATATATCTATGTATTTTGCCTAAAATTCTTCATATAAGCATGTTGTTGAAAATTGATTAGAGAGACTATTAGCTTCATGTAAAATGACTAAAATGACCGCTTCTAATTGTGATTTTATAGTTAAAAATTTATATTTAAATAAATTTTTGACACTTATACAACTGTAAAATTATCTGTTATTTAAATGTAAATTTTTGCTTTAAATGTAAATCCCTACTAGCAGCTTGATCGAATATATTCTTTTCAAATTTGTTTGAATTTTTTATACATGTATATAGGCCTTGCAAAGAGCTTTCACCCTATAAAATTTATTTAGTATTTTTTATTCTGGAGAATAGATGAGATGGGCATGGATTCATGGATATACTTTAAAAAAAAAAAGTATTTTTGCCAACCAAGCACAATCACGCCAGCGCCAGTAGGACATTGCATTGCGCCAGTGTGAGTATTGTATTTCACTTCTGTAGGATTTTAATCGAAAATTTTCATGGGAGCGGTTTCGTCTTTCTTTGGAGATGGGAGTTGTATTTTCCTAGGTGGAGTTGTGTCTCAAAATTTGCAAAATTATCTTAATGTTTCATTGCAATATATGTTAAGAAATATGTAAATATACAAATAAAATAAAGTATTTTCCAAGGGGGGTATTGATTGCATCACTCTACGAGCCTTTCCTATTTTTTTTTTTCTTTTTTTACAAGAAAACAATACTTATAGGTGAAAGTTACAGATTTGCAAAATAAAAGGAAGCATACGTTAGAAAATTGGGAGTTTCATTAATAGACCGCTGAGAATCTGTGTTGAGAACTTCACACCCAGGTAGTGTAGGAATAAAATAAAAGGGGTTGCTTAGGGTTATTCATTCCAGACATTGGGTCGATGGATGACACCTGAAAATTTTGCTACATTGTTCATTCGGACTTGCATTTGTGCATCTCAAATTCCATTTTTTTGGAATCTTGGCTTGAAAAACAAACCAGTGCGCAGCCCGATTGGTCGCCGACAAGCGCTGGATGCATGTTCGACTTTTATTGGTTCACTTTGTATGGTGAGAACTCGTTTCTATTCTCCTGGGTAAATAGACAAAAAGTAATACCGTCTTCCATATAAATAGATAAGAGCTTATTATTATTATCCCAGTAAATGACATTTGATATTTTAGGGGTGTATTTGAAAATGGATAAAAATTTTGATGAAAAGTTGTAAAGAGTAGAAATTGTCAAATTATGTGATATGACTGAGGTAATGATGAGGAATAAATAGGATAAAGTTGAAATATATAGGTTAGTTATATTGGTAGTTGTGTAAAACTGATTGAAAAATAGGATAATTGTATAAAAAATGTGAATAAATAATTAAAAAATAAGACGGTTGTGGAATGTGAAAATTTTTTGGATTTATTTGGCATCGATGGAAACTTTTTGACATATTTTAAAGTAAAAAAATGTCAATCAGGCTCGGATATAGCAGCGCATTTGGGACTTGGCACGAGCATTCATGCATCTGTGCATTAATTATCATGGTCAACAGTGTATAAAAAGGTAATTCGTTACTGAGAAGTTTTGGAATTTTTTACAGCGCCCATTGTGCACATCTTCCAATGTTATTGCCATAGCTAGTACGTGTGGCATACTTATCCTGCTGAAAGACGGACACTGAAGTGGTTGAAAGACAGGTTTTGCACAGAGCGCCTTGCTATTGAAAAGTTTTTGTTGTTTCAGGGAGTTTTCGTCACTGCCAAGCACACCCTCAAATTAAAAAAATTTTAACTTAAAAATTTCTACTTATTACCAAACACCCTGGCATTAAAAAAAGCAATGAATTGAAGCGCGGCTAGCAATTAGCCAACGGGGAGCTGAGAGATCCGCGCTTGCGTGTTGCGTCCGACTCCGACATGGACACTGCGAGGATCATGCGCGCTCAGCTTTTTCCCAAAGTCTGAATTGGATGGATAATCTGTCTGTCAGTCACTAGCGGTGGAGCCCACCACTTTCTTTTCTTGCCTTGGCCCTTTTTCTCTCATTGATTAAAGTTTCGTGCTCCCCACTGTGGGGGAACCCCTCCCCTCGCTTGGAGATTTTTCATAATGATTACTAAGCTTTTTTTTTATGATATTTCAATTCGAAATTCAGCTTTCTATTTTTTGCTACAGAACGTTTTTTACATCTTTGTTTTTCTTTTGAAATAATATTCCTCTTGTTGCAACTTGCAAGTCTGAAAAATATTCCTTTCTACTTCATAAAATAAAAATATCGGAACCAACTAGGCTAATGCCTAGTTGACAGCGCTTGCTGACAGTAAGCCAAGGGATGCACCCCAGGGTGGGTCTGGTTATAGTGGGAACTTAGTTTTTTTTAAGCATATGTAGGAGCTTGTGGTGTCTCATGTAAATGAGCGTTATTATAAATCGGATGTCCATTGTATAATAAATTCAAAAAAATTAATATATCAAAAACATTTAAAGAAAAAGCATTTTTTCACAAAACGTCTATAGAATTTTACCAATCGAAAGTTTACAAATGGCATTTTAAAATTTAATATAATACTATCAGTTTGTTACAAAATAAAAAAAAAAAAGATTGCAACTTCCCATAGGCTATTTCATAAGAGCGTTTTCCTCGATTTTTGGATTTGCATTGTCTTAGGGTGTGTTTGTTAAAAAGTTTTGAAGAATAAAAGTTGTCAAATGATGTGATATGATAGGGATAATGATGAGAAATAAAGGGGATAAAGTTAAAATAGATAGGTTAGTTGTATAGGTAATTGTGTAGAAATGATTGAAAAGTAAGGTAGTTTATGTTGGAAAATGTAAAAAAAAATAATTAAAAAATAGAAAAGTTGTAGAGAATGAAAAGTTTTAGATTGAAAAGTTTTAAATGAAAAATTTTTGTTATTGGCAAACACCCCCTTAAAGTTTGGAATTTGAATCAATAGTGAGCCATCACCTGTATGTTTTTGTTTCTTTTATTTGATGGTTATGCTTCTCCTATTGAAAACTAATCTAAGAGTACCAATCAGATTGGTTTGATTTAGGTCCGTACCTACATCATATTTCTAAAAAATCTACTTTAACTCATAGATTGATTGGTTCGTTTCTTAATGTATCATGCATTATTAATTATCCATACAAATCGATTTCTTAACTATTACAAAATATAATCGTTTTATTGAAACAATAGTAAATATTTAAATAAGCATAAAGCCAGGCCAACACTTCACAAAATCAGCACGATATTACAAATTATAAAACTATTAGATGACCGCATTCTCCATCTACACGTTACCGCTTAACAATGAAGCACGGTTAAGAAGAAACACGCTTCAATACTTCACAAAACTAAAAACAAATAATGCACTTTGTATACATTGTGCACACATAGCGCATGCACTTGCACGCACGGCAATACATAGTGTACGCACAAAGCACATCATATGTATACTTAGTGTAATTATTCAGTTCCGCTTCTATGAAACCTCATTTCTATTTATTTTCTTTTATTCTTAAAATCTTGATAGTTAATAAAAAAATCTACTTTATCCATTGTATTTAACATCATTTATAATATTCTGAAAACTTTTATGTTTTTAATTTAACCGTATATGGGTCTCATCTATAAACATGTAAAATTAATTTAATAAAATAATTTAATATTGAAATATCAATTTTAAGGTGGATTTTTCAATATCTACACCATTAATGAATAATTTAATAAAATTATTAATACTATGTAAATAAATGATTTTATAAAGTATTGTTATATTTTAATACATGTATGAATATATCTAATTATTTTTTATAATTTACACATGAATATGCATTTTTTCGAACAAATGAGGTCAATGCACATACTTGATTTAGATGAAACTTGGTCTTCTAAATAAAGAAGTGATATTAAATATAATAAGTGGATTGGTTTTGAAATCAATCATCAATATCTTAAAAATTAAGGAGGTTATATAGAACCACTTCTATATAAACTTGTTACATAGAAGCGAAACCCATATTTAATTACCTATCCTCTTAAATATATAGTCATATGAGTCCTACCACATCTATTATA
The DNA here is from genome assembly GCA_035584095.1 of Annona squamosa. Lineage (NCBI taxonomy): Eukaryota > Viridiplantae > Streptophyta > Magnoliopsida > Magnoliales > Annonaceae > Annona > Annona squamosa. The sequence continues at coordinate 49,425,825 of JAXCLR010000001.1, read as the reverse complement.
TTCTCACTTTATTAGAAAATGGATAATATTTTTTACCCTATTTATACTTAGTGGGTAACATTTTATACTCTATCTTATCCAAATTATGTTCAATAATTGGGTATCATGGATACTCCACCCAAGTTGCATCCCTAATAAACATCATTATTTTGTGTCAATTTTTAAATGGGAAAAGGTCTCTTCTATATCATTTATATAAACATATGCTTTTATTTTAAAATGGTATTTTGCATCCATATTTATGTGTAGCTTGAGCAAATTTAAATTCGTATCACAAATTTTCAAAAAAATTATATCAATTTCTACAAAGTTTGTTTGAAATTAAAAGCATATCATTCTTTAAGAAATAAAATTAAGAAAATGCTGAATCAAACAAATAAAATTATAAAATGCAAGAAATTATTTTTAAAATGGAATTTTGTGTTTTAAAGGTAATTTTTTGCATTTTATAATTTTGTTTATTTTCATGGGTATTTTTTAGTTTTTAAACAAAAGTGATATCTTGCAATTTCAAGTGAATCCTCTAGTTATAATTGCAAATTTTAAAAACTTATGAATTATGACACATTTACAATTTCACCCCAACTATATGTACGATGATGCGAAAGGACCCCGATTGCATGTGCCCGAGAGCATGCAGCGCTGCATGCTCCAGGGCGTATACACCTATTTTTTTAATTTTTTTCTAAAATTTTTTTACAACATTGTTAATTTATATTTATTTAATATGTGTATAAATTTTTATCATTTTTGGAGTATTTTAGATATTTATTTTTTATTTTTGAAAATCTAACTAAAATGCCACTGATTTTTAAAAATCAAAAATAAATATCTAAAATATTCTAAAAATGGTAAAAATTTATACATATGTTAAATACACTTAGATTAATAGTTTTATAAAAAAATTTAAAAATTAAAAAAATGAATGTACTTCATGCTCCCAGGCACATGCAATCGGGATTCGATGCAAAACCCATAAAAAGAAGAAGAAAAGGTAGCTTGGTAATTTATCGATCTAGATAAGTTTGTTTAGTTGCCCAAATTTTAGAAAGAAAAAGAAATTTATCATTTTAAAAGTTAAAATTACCTAAAATTCTTATACTAATTTTATCTTTTATTGTTATTTATAATTTTAACCATGAGATATGATACGCAAAAACCTTTTTCGAAAGGCGATTGAATTATTATATTGCAAAAGAAAAGAAGTCTGAAATCTAAAGAATTTTTAAACCTCATTTAGCGAGTAGTCAATTCGAACTTTTAATTTTCAAAAAAAATCTTTTGGTTTAATAATTTAAAATTTAATTATGAAATGCAAACCTTTTGTTATGTTTTAAAACATATTTAAATAAAAATCCAAACTTTATGCGATTGATAAAATGTTTATGTGAACTTGAAAAGCACTTCAAATCTTTAGATCATCCAAATGTTTCTTAATGTGACGATTGCATTGTTAACCAAACAATACTTTTTTAAATATAAAAAATGATTTAGATCTCCTATACTACTCTATTAAGTCATCTAACTAAGAGATTATTTGAAAATTGTTAAATGAAATATATATATATATATGGGATATATTCAGGTGCAGCAATGCTGCACCCAAATTCCAGTGCAGGCGCAATGCCCGTTTAATCCAGGCTGTCTGCTGAGGCGCATCAAATCCTGGACGTTCTCTTCCTCCCGCGAGTAGGCCGCAAAGTATGCTTGATACTGTTTACATGAGTATGCATGTATGGGAGAGTAGTAGCTGGAGGCGACATGCATCTCGTCGTATATGGGAGAGAAGTGTCAGGCGGCTGCAAAAAGCTGCTGCGCATTCAATGCTGGCAGCAAGCTTGTACTGCAAAAAGCTATTGCGCATTCAATGCTCATACAACAATTAGCATGCTGATATGAACGAACAAAAACCTTCAATTCTAAAATAAACACTTAGCATGCCGATGCAACACTTAGCATTCTGATAACCAGAGGTGAAATAGATGTCCTGCAATTTCACTTTACACAATGCAGGTATAGCATGCTCATTCAACACGACAAGAAACTAATAGTCACAAATAGATGACCTTCAGTAGCAGAATACACACTAACTTTTGTATATATCATGCTGATACATCATTTAGCATGCGGGTAGCCAAAAATAGATGACGTGGAATCTCAAATATGATATTGCACTCAGCACGTCTTCCGGCGCACTCAGAACGTCTTCTCTTGCCTTGGAAACCGAGACACTATCGAAAACCGCAGCTCCAGCTGCTACTCTCCCATACACGCATACTCAGCACGCCCGGTACCTGCATTACTCTACGGCCTACTCGCAGGAGGAAGAGAACGGCCAGGATTGCGTGCGCCTCTAGGGACGGCCTGAATTTCACAGGCAGCGCACGTGCACGGGAATTTGAATTGGGATACAGTATTGCTGCACTTGAATATATCTATATATATGAAATTTTATATGAACATAAGACAACTGCACCGTATCATGGATGATAACGATCATAAATTCTCCAACCTTAAATCCCAGCTGGAGTCCTTCTCATCCCATCTCACGCCACCCAACGCGGTTGGTCCTAATGATCCTCGAAAGCTTATGGAAGTGAGGGCGACATGGGTAGTGCAATGATGAAAAGTAGGTGGCGTGGTCCAAATCGAAGGCCATCAGTCTACGGACGTTGGTAACACTTTGAGATTTGTTGGAACCTGCAGTCTGCCTCATCCATATGATTTGTACGTGGGCTCGCGTCTGACGGCCCTTGCCATGCGTTCTGGCATGTGTTCCATGCATGTTCTTGCCCGGCTCTTTCCAAAAACGCCAAAAATCACCACGGCTGGTTGTCCTCAATAATGGAAAATGGAACCTAATTTTATGCACATCCATGCACTTAGCTTTGATATATTTCGGTGCAAGTGCTCTTTTTTTAAAAAATTTTTTTATACAATTGTTAATCTAAATGTATTTAACATGTATATCAATTTTTATCAATTTTAAATATTTTAAAATATTTTTTGAATTTTAAAAAGTTAGTGCACTAATTTTAAAAAATTCAAAAAAATCCAAAAATCTCCAAATTCGGTAAAAATTTATATATGTATTAAATACATTTGAATTAACACCTGTGGAAAAAAGTTTCAAAAAAAATTAAAAAATAAATTAAATGCACCGAGGTGCACCGGTGCAACAAATCACGTCCCATGTAAAAATTAGTACTTCGTCCACATGATGGACGGCTGAGATCAAATTATGTAGCCTTGTGTAGATGTCAGATTGAAAGGATCCCACAATTTAATTTAAGCTTGATATAAATATTTATTTAAAGCAAATTTAGAATTAAAATCTGCTACGGTAGTGCAGTCGGAAGTTTTTATTAGATTTTTTTTTATTTCAACCATTATATTCCCAATCCATCCCATACGCAGTTTATCTTACTTGGGGTTAGGGTCGCGATTAGATTGAATATTGAAGTTACATAATAGAATTTAAATTTAGATTAAATTGAAATTTTTGCAAATAAAATAACAATAAAATTAAATGGATGCAACCTCTTTAGACTAAAATAATTGTGACAAGGTATTAATTATTAATAATTAAGCGTGCATAATGGGACGACCTATATATGGACCACCTTTTTTGGCAAAATGATTGCAAAATAACCTTCAACATTTATGACCAATAATTATGTAATTAAGCTAGTAGAGGAGATCATGATGAGAGGGACAAATCGACAAAGATTGGTTTAAGATGGAGCCCTCCATTTTAATTTATTTTTTGAAAAAAATTTTCTTATACCCACAATATTTATCCTTAATTCTTACTGTGACCATAATGTTTTAAAATTTTCTATTATACAAATAAAATTTAACAATAAATTCCTATCATACCTATGTAACACTCACGACAACTCTTAACTACCCTATTAAAAAGAACATTTTGTCTCTTCAAAACTTTCTTAATTAAAATAATTTTGCCTTAACATAATATTTGAATTACTTGATATCATAAATTAATGGTTTGTCAACGATAATTGATTCTTATTAAAGTTGAATTGTTTCAATTAAGAAATTATAAAGGAAAAAGAATTTCTTTTCAACGAGGTAGTTAATAGTTGTTTTGACTGCATTGGAATGATAAAAATTTAAAGTGAAATATTATGAGTATAAAAAATTTTTGAAACATCATAGGTATAATAAAAATTATAGCCAAATGTTATAAGTAAAAGAGTTTTTTTTTTTCAAGATATCAAATCAATATTTATGAGACTCCATATTAATTGAACACGTCAAATTGTCATCCCCTGATGCCCAAGTAACTACCGTGAGTTAATCTAGAATGGTGTAAATGAAAGATTCAAAGTTCAAATATTGAGCAAAGTCTTTGTAGCCTTGTTGCTATGCTAATGGAGTACACCTCCATGGCTAATCATTCAAGATAAGTCACATGATTGGAAAAAAACAAACAAATTTGTGTCTTGTCGCTCTAATTGTCTGGCTACTCGAAGCCGTGAAAATAATGGCGTTGAAAATTCCACTCATGTGGAAAATGCGACATTAATTATCGCAATTTCGAATTGACTGGGTGGCTTTTTTTACAGGGTAATGATCCTGCCTTGCAGGGGCTCTTATGAGTTATGATGCCGGTCTAATTTATATTCTTTAACTTTTTTTTCATGAAATATCATGTGTATTTAATTTATATACTATTTTTTTAAATTTTTGTACATATTTATGTTAAAAATCAACTGCTTCTAGGGGTTCTTAAGTTTTTTTCAAACTTGAATTAAAAATATGCTTCTAAAATTGTAAAATCTTGTGTATAAATTAAATACATTTAAGATAACATTTTCATGAAAAATAAAAATAAAAATATATATCCGATTGGCTTCAAAGGAGCGCTTGTTAGGCCGACTTCACAGGATCAATACCCGTTCTATATTATTATTGTTTTCTGAGGCCTGATCCCCACATGGGATCCCATGCCTACGGCCGTAGAATTTTTTTATAAATACGTAGAATTAGGTGTATTTAACTTGTAAATTAAGTTTTATCATTTTTTGATACTTTTAAGTATTTTTTATTTTTAAATACAGTAGCATTTTTCGTAATTTTTGAGTTAGAAAATTACGAAAATATCACTGTATTTAAAAATAAAAATACTTAAAAGTATCCAAAAATGGTAAAACTTAATTTATAAATTAAATATACCTAACTCTATATGTTTAAAAAAATCAAAAAAAAATTTCTAGGATCCCATGGATGAACGCGGACGCATAAGACCACCCCTCTTGTTTTCTATCATAGTTGGTTGTAATTTCCTTTGACTAACGGCTGCCATACAAAGATGTAAAAGTAAAATCAAAAATAAAAATTATTTTAAAAAAGCGACAGAGTTATGTTATATGACAAGGGTTTTAATTAAGAGTAAAAATAATAAAATTAAAATATATATTGTAATTTTGTGCGTGGAAAGATGTAAAAAATTAATTATAATGTAGAGATAATAATAGAAGCAGCATGATAATTAAATAATTTTCTATCGTCGTATTTATCTTCTCGCTTTTAATATCACAATCAAGCTCAAGAAATTCTTATAATTAACGAGAGGGAGACCACAAACTCCCACCAAGGGACAGAGATTTGATCATGCATCCCCACAACGTTGCGTAACTCTTGGGCAATGCTTGGTGGTTAATTAAATAATTAGGATGTAAAAGTATGTCAAAAATGTGTTGGAAGTAGAAAAATAACATGTGATGAGAAAATAAATTATTCATAGGGTGTAATTTTAATTTCCAAAAGCAAAAATTGCAAGACGTCCATATTTTTTATATTAAAAGAAGCTTAACTAACTTAGGAATTGACTGCATTGGAGTTTTTGTCTGTTTTTTGTTGCAAGGTTGAGTTTATGTCTATTTGATATGGGCACAACTTGGGTTAGATAAGTCCAATTTAGAGTCAATCTTATTGGTACTTTATTATCAAAAACTATTACCTCATCCTATTTTAGGTTGGATCAACTATCAGCATATCCACCTTTTTAAAGATGAATCAGTTCTAATTTCGGTTTTAAATCAATTATTTAAAATGATCTTTGTATTATATTTAAAAATTATAATTTTATTATAAATTTTACTTAAAAACCTATAACAAAGATGATAATAACATAATTTTAAAATATATTTATTAGATCTACTAAATAATAGATAAATTAAACAGATATATATACATTTAAAGAATATATTTATTTCTTTTAATATAAAAGATATTTCATAAAATATTTATTGAACATGTATTAGTAATCGAGGTCGATTTTGGTTACTCATACCTTAAAACCTATCTTACCCTAATTGAATCAACTATTTTTCACTTTATGGGTATAAAAATATGAATCTAATTTATCTATTTTTGAGCACTCAATGAGTCAATCTATGGTATTTTACTAAGTTATACTCCTACTATTTAGGATGGTGTTTTTAAAGGGCATCAGTATATAGCGTGTACTATTTTTTAAAAGACAGAGCACATGTAGAGGGACCCAAATCAGGAAGTGGCATCATTGTTTCATTTTCCCAAGAGAACAGTGGCCCGCTGCTGGGTCTTCAAACAATAAAAGAGGGTCTAGCGACGGCGGGGTGCATATAAATTATATGGATACACGGTTGGATAAGTTTGGATTTCGCTTTCATTCCACCCTTACATTTTTTTCAAAACCTCATACTTCATCCTATTTTAAGTTGGATTGATTTTAAGCCTATCTTACTGTAATTTTTTAAGACGGGATTGATTCGAATTTCAGTTTTCAATCGGCTATTTAGAAAAGTCATTGTAATATATTTGAAAATAATAATTTCATTATAAAATTTACCTAAAAGCTATAATCAAGATGATAACAATAATATAAGTTTGACGATCTATTTATTAAATCTACTAAATAATAAATTAATTAAATAAGTTTTTATATGTTTAAACAATATATTTTATCTTTCAATATAAAATATATTTTATAAAAAATATATTAAACATATATTAGTAGTTCGAGTCGGTTTTAGGTACTCAAACTTTAGAACTCATACCACCCTAATTGAATTCGTATTTTTTATTTGGAACATACCTTACTCTACAGGTAGAAAAATAAAAAAAACATATCTTACCTATTTTAGAGTAACTAATAAATCTATCCACAATTACCTTCCAATTAAGATTCATGACATGAGTATGTTAAACGAGAGGTAAAATTTTTGGATAAAAAATTTTTAGTATAAAAATTTTTTAAATAAAAAAAATAATATAATAGAGGTAATGATAAAGAATAAAGTTCAAATAGTTAGTTATACGAGTAGTTGTATAGAAATAATTAAAAAGTATAGTAGTTGTAGAAAAAGATGTAAAAAAATAATTAAAAATAGAATAATTATAAATAAGGAATTTTTTTGAAACTTGTATATATAACTAAAGATGATCTAAAAAATAAAACGAGTTACACGGATAAGCATAGCCATGCATAGGATCATATATAAATATACGTTTCCTACAATCATGAATTGAAGGGGATCCAATGATTAGAGGCTCAACAAAAATTTAAGTACGAAACATCACGTAGCTAAGAGTATCACATTAAGAGGATATCTGATATCCCATTCGATCAGCTTGAGCTTATTACATTAATGCTGAGTTTAGTAATAGACCTGGATATTATGGGCTTAGACTCTTGGAAGGAGCGACCTGTTCAAGATAAGCCGTCAAAAGAATAATGAAGAAAAAAAATTAAAAGATAATAATGGGGATTTAAATAAACTTAGCTGTCCTGAATTCTGGTCGGGATTACGGAATGTTGGAGTGGCATGCGAAGATGGGTCCTTTTAATTTCTAGAGAAGAAAAAACAATCGAAATAACAGAAAGAAAAAGGCATGATAATGGAGGAGCATTTGATATCAGTTTCTAGGATTTCCTATGTATCGAGGGAAACAGCTGTCCTGATCGGGATTACGGATTCGAGTAGCCGCCATTGTGGGCCATGCCAAGATGGGTCGTTTTTTTATTTGAAGATTATAAAAAGATGGTCCTTAATTTCTAAGTAAAAAAATAGTAAAGAGACATGATAATGGAATATTTGGTGTCGTTTTCTGGCTAACTTTAGCTCAATCATGCCCCGAATAATCTTTCCATTTTTTATTAACTACGCCTAATGCATAAACTAACTGGGCTAGTCCCCTAATCATAGCTAGCATCATTATTAGTTAGGTTAAAAATCTAATAAATGTTTTAAAATTACGTGCAACCTTTATAATAAGTCCTTTTTATTAGTGTATTTACATTATATTTCGATTACGATATTATAATTAAGTTTAAGATATTTTAAGAGAGAGATCATGTGCTCTCAAATATCTAAAGAAGAGACGAAGTGCTCCCACCCGTTCCCTACGGTGTTAACCACGCCACTTTTTCTTGGGCTACTACTCGAGTGACAACCTTTAGAAGTCTTTAAAGTCATTTCTTTTTTTTTTTTTTTTTTTTTTGATTGGTATTAATTACATCCATCTCAATACATATTATACCTGAAGATCTGAGACATTCTTA
>JAXCLR010000001.1:49383210-49407334 GCA_035584095.1 Annona squamosa | reverse complement strand
TTCTTTCTTAATTTTATTTTTTAATTAGGACAAGTGGGAGAATGTTAGAGTTATACTCCTATAAGGTGTCCTAATTAAATGATAAGTCTTGGATTTAAAGATAGCCCAATCATATCTGGATTACGTACACAATCTGAGTTCAGGTAGAACTACACTTCTAGTTGAGTCATGATGGGAAGGGCTTTATAAATAAAGGAGTCTAGGTCCCTCTCTCACACGGTTTTACATCATTAGTGGTTCTCATCTACTGCTAGTATTATAGGGAGAAGTGTTGAAGGAGAAGACCTTGTGCTCTACTCGGTCTACTGGTGGAATCTACACACACATGGAATCAGGTACGCTTCCGCATCACATGATTTCCAACAAGATGGGCGTATATACATTCATTTGTAGAATAATTTTAACGTAAGAGCCAGAGTTCATTGATTTATGACACCCAACTGTGGTGATTAACTCATGACACCCTGGCATGCTTGAGGGTTCGAACCTGTGTTCGCAGTGGAGAATATTTGGTCTCCCTCTGAATAATACGGTGCATGTGGTCTTCTCTATGCATAATTTTGAGCTTCTCGTCTTCTCTATAGTATTTGATCTCAATTGTAATATTGCATAAGATATAATATTGTACAAAACCACTAAAAAAAATAACTCAGCAGGCTCAACTGGACCAGGTGAAGCAATGATCTCTAATGACCCTTGAGTCAGTTGCTGGCCCACTATCAGTAATGAATGGCAACCTTGAACAATCAGGATGATCTTAGCCGTTCGATGAAGCAATTATCTCTAATGACCCTTGAGTCAGTTGTTGGCCCACTATAAGTAACGAATGGCAACCTTGAATAATCAGGACGATCTTAGCCGTTCTTTGAGTCGATCATTCAAGTGATGAAAAAATAAATTGAAAAGTGGGTTCACAATCTATAGGAAGGGAGTTTGTTATCTAGTTGCCCCACGGATGCCACAAAATCTTAGGCTTGACTTTATGTTAGGAAACCTTATTGATTAAAATTATAATCACCTCAAGATCTTCCATGCTAAATCGTAAAGAAAAATAAATCATAAGTGAGAGCGTACCTAAATCCATGAGAAGTAATGTTCATCTTGAATCTTATGATTTCTGGTTTTCCAAGTTTTTGTTTTAGGGTTTTGGAAAAGATGACTTTCTCTTTTCGAATAAGGGTATATTAGAAAAGAAACTCACGTGCATAACCCGTATAAAACATTTATCTTTTTTATTTTTAATTTAATCCATCATAAAAATAACAATTAAAAATTAGGCAAACAGAGTTTCTATGCATAGGAAATTAATACTTTATTAGATGATTTAGGTCTATAAAATCTTATCAAATCACTTTAAAAATTATACCAACATATATATAATTATTATATATTCGTGTCCAAAATCCAACGCCTCACTCTTCTGACGATTACAGGTCTAATTCTCCGGGCATTAGCAGTTCAGAATTACTAAACGGTGTATCGTTGTCCAAAACTGCTGATTTGCATATTAATGTTCAGGCGCTTTTAACGTAAATAATTCAGGCTAAATGGGGCATAGGATACATATTTTGGCCTCAGTGCTAGTAAGTCAGTTGAGAATTCGAATTTTGGAGTTCAAACTTAAACCTCTTACACTTGTATGTAGTCACGTCCAAATGCTGACTAAATGTCTTAATTTGCATTACAAAGAGGTGGTTCAGCATTCTCAAGGCAAAGGGGCACGTTAGCAATGATCTAGTAGGATAAGATTTGGATGATGAAATTAAAGAAAAAGAGACAGTTGTGTATTAACATGTGAAAAATTTTATTGGGAAGAAAAAAATAAAACTCACCTTTTGAGTTGGGAGCACGCTTTTTTTAATGCAAGAGATGAGAATGAAAAAAAAAATTTTCGCACTTTCTTATATATTGACATATTTAACTACCTTACTACTGTATTTCTTATAATTAATTATTTTCGACATTTTTATATATAAATATTTTGTCTATTTCATCTTTATTTTCTTTACTTTCGATAATTACCTTGAACATATGACATTACTATTTCACTTTCCAAATTTTTTTCTACAAATTTGTTCTTTCAAAATTTTTTTCTCATCACCATGCCGTAAATCCACGGATCTTAATTTTCACAAGCCGTGGGTTAGAATTGGCTCTCATCATTGGGTGAGAGTTGATTTTAATAATCTCTTTAATTTTCGTGGGAGGTTTTAGGCCCCGTTTGTCATTGCATTTAAAGGGTGCTCATGGCTTATCTATTTTCAAAACTTGATAAATTGAATTCCTATTTGTCAAATGTTATATTTTATGGATATGCTTATTACTATTTTTAGGTAGAAAGACAACTCATAAGCACTTAATAATGTAGAAGTTCCAAAATATCACTTTTATTAAAAGTACTAATCTATTTTCTTTTAAGCAAAAGTAGAACAGTCATGCAATGCCAATTAGCCTTATATGATTTCTCCCCAATGTGGGGGTTTCATATAAATTTCTTAGTGTTAGGAGTTTATGGAAAAATTCTTTCATTGTGTAATGATTGAGAAAAAAATCCTTTGATTGTGTAATGGTAGAATGTGCTTGATTGTAATATGAAATGTACTGATGTATATATACTAATAAAAAATTTTTTATCTCTCACTATAATGTCAAACACACCTGCATTTATAAAAAATTAGGTGTTGACTAAAGTCACCGTTCAAACCATTAATCTATGCATGGTTAGTTTTGACCAAAATTTATGACTTATAAGGCACAATTAAAGTCACCTAATACTACTATTATTCCTCACCTAATTAAATCTTAACTACTTAGTTTAAGTTGTGCATGTGTTAAGGGGACGTTTGGTCATGTATATTTTTTTGAGATTTTGAAATGGAGTAGAGCATAAAAAAATATTTTGAAAAATGTATGATTGATATAATATAATAAGGATAAAGTTAAATAAATAAGGTAGTTAGAATGAATAGTGATTGGATTATAAGAATAAAATTGGAAAAAAATAGAATTTTCGAAAGGAAAAATCATGGCTCGAGAAACCTGTGGGCTGTATGAAACATGAATTCCTACGCTGGGGTGTTACCAAACATGCCTATAGTTTCAATCATTGTATGTGAAGAAAAGTTATGGATCAACAATTTTTTAATTTAAAAAATTTTCACTTTTGATATTTATTTTAAATTTTGATTATTATTTGTTTACATATTCTTACACAATTACCTTACATTACAATCATTTATTTACAATTATTTTACTTATTTTTATTTTTGTCTTCTCTACTTCTTATCATTATTCCTGTTATATTATATTATTTTTTACATTTTAAAAAGTTCTGCAGAAAATTTTTTCTTTTATAAGTTTCATTATTTACAAATGAAAAAAAGCAATGTATTTCCAAATTACCCTAATAATTTTTTATTTTTCAATTTGTGCCCATAAATACACTATTCTTAATCAAAGCTAGATGGAGAATTTGCGTCATACCCCCTCTAAGTTGGCGTATTAGCATTTTAGACCTTAATAAGTTTCATCATTTGCATTTTAAACTCTTTGCCCTGACACTGTCTATCATGCACCGTCTATCGTGTGCAATAACGAAAATACCCTTCAATAAAAACAAAATCACAATAGCTAGCTCATTCTCTTTACAACGTGAGCTGGCTTTCTTCTCTTCCTTGGCCCCCACCGCCATTGTACATTCGCAGCAGGTCCTCTACCACTACCTTTTTTCTCTTTTCGACTCTCTCTCTCTGTCACTATAGCAATCTGACCTTCTCAATTCAGATTCCAACCCTGTGTACGATCTACACAATGATGTAAAACACATTTCTTTCATATCTCCGCTGCGGAACTATGGGCAGCGATGAGATCCAAGGGGAGGGGGAGGCACTCTTGCCTATCTCTATAAAGTTCCATCATTGTACTTTAAAGAGAATTTTGCCTTGGAAGATGGGGCTATATTCCATGTTGCATGCCCTTTCTCAGATTTTGTGGAGGAGAACGTGACCTTGCAAGAAAAGCCCTCCCATACTTCACTTTTCAGTTTCCTCATAATCGATTACTCCTCATCCAACAACCTCCATCGCCGTCAACTCGTATCTCTATCTCTTTCTTGCATTTCCCACGACTCTTTGAGAGCACGTTGCAGATCTGGATTATCATGTTCTGATTCCAAGGAGAGAAGGTGCCAACTGCGAGGGGGCTCATAATAAAAGATGGTGGTGAATACGATCTTGAGGCAGTCATTTCTAGAGAACTTTGCTTGGTGGACTACATTGCAAATGAAACAGAAGATTTCTTCCCGCGATACCAAAGTCATGGAGATTTTGTCTTCAGTAATAAAAAAAAGCAAAGAGTTCGAAGGGGTAGATAGGAAAGAGGTATTCGAAGACGTTGGGAGATGAGGAGCAGAAGATCGTTACCTGCACCTCCGAAGCAGTCCTCTCCACAACCCTTTATTGTCTTCGTCCTCCTACTTACTCAAACCGTAGGTACTTCCTACATAGTCGAAGCTTTTAATCTAGGGAAATTGCTTCCACACAGCTACTACTGCTGTTAGCAAAGGATGACGAAGATGAGGATGAAGATAAAGAGAATGTTTTCATGCGTGACTTGGGAATGGATGCACTTGTAACAGGGTTGGAGGCAGAATAGGGGCAGACAAGTGTTTGAAGAGGAAGCGGATAAAGAGAGACATTCGAATACAGAGCAGGCAAATCAAGTATTTATTCGGAAGGGTTATAACCACGACTATTACTTGGATACCGTCAAGGTGCACTTGGTGAAGGAGATCTTGTTGCAGTCCGACTCATTTTTTGAGGCGCAGGGGCTTTGGGACTTGAACGTTGAGATCCTCGACACTTGTATTTGGATCTGAGAGCTGAAGGAGACAATGAGGCTTTTGGATGTTGACTTGGTGGAGTCAGCTAGACAGATTCAAGAGTTGAAAGAGACAATGAGGGTGCATTTTGTTTTTATTGAGGAGTACTTTTGTCTTTGCACCGACCAGATGGTATATGACAGACGGCGTTAGGCCAAAGGGTTTAAAATACAAATGATGAAATTTATTAAGGTCTTAAATGCTAATATGCAAATATCGAGGTCTAAAATACTAATACGCAAACTTAGAGGTCTAAAATGCTAATACGCAAACTTAGAAGGGGTATGACGCAAATTCCCAAATATGGAGTAAACAAGCTCAGTAAGCTGCTTCCCAGAGATCGTATCTGCAGCTCATGGCGCTTTCTACCAACTACGCCAAGGTTCGACATTTCATCGTCTCCCCTGTTCAAACTCCGCTCCCGCCATTAGCTCCTCCAAACCATGACCGTCCATCACTAGCTCTTTCAAAATCCATGGCAGGGTCCTACTTACAAAGGCTCATTTCAGCTCCAAACCCTTCCAAGCAAGAGGGAAGGCGGGCACTCCTGCCGGCGTTTTGCATGCGAGACGAAGACACGGCTCCGAGCTCTCCTGCCAAGGAGCTTCGGAGGATCCTGGAGCTGCCGAGCATTCATCAGGGGCCCGCTTGTTTCGATGCACTCAGCGCCAAGCTGGTTGAGAGAGCAGGGTTCAAGTTCTGTTTCATGAGTGGTATATGTTTGTTTGAATGTTCCAGAGATGTCCTTGCTTATATTAGTGCGTGGAATTGTTTGAGAGCTTAAGCTTGATGCCTCTTGTTGCCTCTGGAGCTTTTGGCGTATGCATCTGACTGTCGTTGTTATGCTTAGATATGATGATTTCAACGGAAGGATGAGCTTTTTAATGGATTCTCCAACGTGAGATTTCTAGTGATTGTTAATGATCCCAATTTGTAAGTTGGGTGTTTTTAATCAGCTCAGAACTTTCACACTGTATTTTTAACTTAAAACATTCAATTTGTTATAGGACACTTTAGCAGATTGGGCATGGGTGATGTATACCGTGGATAAAGAGGAGTTGTAAAGATATTTAATGAAACCAATGGTCAAGAGCTTGAACTTGATGCTTTCGATTAGTACGGGGACTTTTTCATTGCCGGGGAGTTGAAGTTTGACATGATCGATCAGTTCTAGGGCGCAAGGCATATTTTTTGTAGCTCTTTATTGGCAGGGTGACCATGTATGATAAATTCTTTATCCTGAGAGGGATAGTTATAAATGTCCTAATGAATTCCAGCGCTTTGCTTGTGCTTGATGACTTTACCATTGGCTTCAGGATTTGCTCTTGACTTGTTTCATCAGTTAAAAGGATAGCATACTTGACATTTGTCATCTGGTACAAGTTAAGCTTATATTTTTTCTTTTTCTTGCATACAACTCCTAAAGATAAGAATCAAAGAATTACCTAGAGCTCTTAGTGTACTAAGCAATGCTTCTAACTGGGAACCGGATGTCAAAATCTAATGTTTGCACTGGCCATTAGGTATTAATGCTATCCTTAGCTGCTAAAACAATACAAATGAATGAATGCAACTAGTCAGGTTATTCTCAACTATTGGAATGTAATTTTAAATGGAAGAGTTCTTAATTGTTATTATTTTTAATTAGAGCCTTAATGGTTCTTTTCTGGTCTGAATGAAGTTGATTATACTTCCTTCTTTCAGGATTTTGTGTTTCAGCTGCTCGGCTGGGAGTACCTGATGTTGGGCTTATCTCCTATGGAGAAATGCTAGATCAAGGATTTCAGATCACACAAGCCGTATCAATCCCTGTCATTGGAGATGGAGACAATGGATATGGCAATCACATGAGTGTCAAGCGAACCGTTAAAGGCTATATCAAAGCTGGTTTTGCTGGAATAATCCTGGAAGATCAGGTATTTGAAACAATATGAATCTCATCTGCATGTGATTATTTTCTTTTGCAAGCCCAGCTCATATTCCTTTTGGCCACTTTTGCAAAGCATGTATTCCTACTTGGAGTTTTATTTTTCATTTTGTTTTTTGTGCTTCTAATGTTACTTCTCAAAGCTGTTTTCTATATCTTGAGTTGTTGTTAATCACAGTTTTCTCAGTAAGGATTTTTGGAATAAAGGTTTCGCCGTAATATTTGTTAAATGTGGGACAGTGAATATAGTGGCTTTCCTGAATGGTATCATTAGATATTAGGTATGGATATACTTCTTCATTTATCAAATTTCAACTCTCATACTGCACCTTTTCTTCTACCTATGTCGTTGAGTATATGGCTTGGATCATCCAATGGTTCTCACCAATGCTTGCTCCAGTAGCCTGAGAGTGGATAATCGTGGATCAGTGTTTGGCTTGGTTAAATGCCAATGCTAATCATCATGGAGGCATTGGTAAAGTTCCCCATGTTGGGGAGTTGCGGGGACATATTTCCCTCAGGGTGAATATGTCTGCTTGCATAAACACATGATCAACAATTTATAGTTAATGTCTATGTGATAAAATTATCAAGAAAGTTTTAAGATTGTATGATAATGTCAATAAGTAAGATGTGGGATTAAAATTACAGTGTATGGCATGGTAGACTTCTTGGTCATTTATTTTATATCATCTTTAGCTTGTTATAGCAATAGTATGGTGCTTCCCACTTTCCCAGTATGATTAAATTTGAACGAAAATTCTGGTTGTTTATGAAATTTCCTGCACGTGTTTTAATATTCTTCGGACAATTTATTAAGCAAAGGAGAGGCTATGAGGTGATGACCAATCAGTTGAGAGTAATCCTCTTGTCAATCCTACTGAACAAACATCTGGCATAAAGAAATGTGATGAAAAGATGGTTGGTTCCTTTTTACCTTCATTCAGACAATTGTCATGGAAGACCCCTCGAAGAAATGGAATCAAAAGAAGCATTCCAGTGGTAGAATTCCTAAATTCCATCATACTGGAAAAACTGATACATTAAGAAAAGATATCTTATCTTTCTCACTCCTTAAGACCATACTGGTAAGTTTATGCTATATCTATGCAGGAGAGTTCATTTTTAACCAAGTTGAAAAAAGATTTTTTGTTTGTTTGTTTGTTAGAATGAGTATCTTTCATCTGCCCAAGAAACAACATATTTCTTTGGTGTAGCTTTAGAATCTTGCACTTAACTAATTGTAACTGTGGTAAAGGTATCTCCAAAAGCCTGTGGCCATACTCAAGGTAGAAAAGTAGTTTCAAGAGAGGAAGCTGTGATGCGCATAAAAGCTGCAGTCGATGCTAGGAGGGAGAGTGGTTCTGACATTGTTATCATTGCAAGGTCAGATTCCCGACAAGCTGTGTCCTTGGAGGAAGCACTTTGGAGATCGCATGCATTTGCCGATGCTGGAGCTGATGTTCTTTTCGTTGATGCACTTGCTTCAAAAGAAGAAATGAAGACATTCTGTGAGATTTCTCCTCTAGTTCCAAAAATGGTACAATTCCAACTTTTTTCTCTTTTCTGTGAGAGTTCTCCCCTATTTCCAAAAATGGTACAATACTGAATTTTTCTCTTTTCTTTTCTTTTGTTTTTCAAAATTCTATGGATCTAGTTGACAATCTAGTTGACACATCAATATATCGTGATAATTTCTTTCCTTTCTTTTTGATAAGGCCTCAATGAATATATTCTGCTTTCAGAATGTTCAAAATCTAAGCAGTGTATATTTTTCCTCCTTCCTTAGCCTGTCTACCCACTCTACTACTAAGGTTGTAAACCTGGTTTTGCTCTTACAGAAGTGTGCGAGAATCAACAAAAAGATATGGGGAAAAAATTTCTTTTTTGTGGAAGCACAGGATGTAATTTAACATTTCTTTGTCTTAAGCATGGCTGCATTGCCTGCAGCCACAAAAAACTCATGTCTCCATACTGGCTCAAATCCCTAAAACCATCTCTTCACATCAGTGGAACCTTCTTTTCAACATGTTGCCATGATTGAGACAACAATCATTGTTTCCATCTACCTCATAGCAGCAGCATTACTGTAGGAAGTTAGGACTTGTTTGGATTCCCGATGTTTTGGGCTGGTTTTCAGTTGCTTCCTGGGAGGCTGTGCATGGCTTTATCAGCAAATGAACAGAGAAGAAGGGAAGAAGATCTTCTTCTAACATGATCTGGAGGTGGCAGCAATGTTTGCCTATTCTTGATGGATTACTATAGGCTTTTGCAGATGGACTGGATGAAGAGCCCATTTTCTGAATTCTGGGTAAAAGAACAGCAGTGTTCTTGGGTGGTTGTTTGCCGGAGATGGGAGTGAGGAATATGGGGAAAGTATTTAGAGGAATACAGTCCATGTTGAATAGAATTAGGTCTTCTAATTTGCAGTTCGTTGCAAGTTGTTCTTTAGGTTTGAGTTTTGGTTGGAAATAACATGCTCCTCTATTCATTTTTGCAATTAGATTTATAAATGGTAACAACGCCACATACCATGGTCTCAAAGGTCACAGGTGTTGCTGACTCTCATCTGACTGCCTTAATCGAATGTCCGAGTTAGCTGCATGGATGAACTTTACTTGTTCTCCCCTCGTCTTAAGCTAGCCTCCTTGCACTTGTTCCCCATTAGCCTATGCTCCTTGAGTTTTTGCCTCAAGATGTTGTTCCTAGCAAATTAGGATTAACTTAAATGGTAGGTTATAGTGGAATATTCTTTTTTTTTCATATAAATCAGATGATGTTCCTTGCATGTGATGTTTTCCACCATCACAATCAACGTTATAGAATTAAATTTCTCTTACACATAATTTCCTTGAAAACAAAGCAAGTTATGGAGAATTGTGTGTGTATATATGTTTCTATCATTCTATCTCTTGCTAAGAGTTGCACTTTCTGTTCTTTAGTATTTGATTTGCTTTCTTAATTTTATCATGATTTCTGTGCAAAAATTCTGAAGGCTACTTGCAGTTGTTAATCTGCATGACTTTTATAAAATTTTCCCTTGAAAACCAAGTGCATATAATATTTAGAATGCACAAATAACTGATAATCATATTGTTCTCCTTTCTTTTTTCCTGCCTTCCTCTCTCTTGCAGGCAAACATGCTTGAAGGCGGAGGGAAAACTCCAATACTAAACCCTATGGAACTTGAGGAGATTGGATTTAAAATTGTGAGCTACCCACTTTCTTTGATTGGGGTGTCCATTCGTGCAATGGAGGTATATTTATTACATTTTACTGGTATGATGCTAGTATAAATATGGTTTATTCTGCATAAAATGTGTAATATCTCACTTTAAAAGAATATGTGTGGAGCATTGTTCTTTCTGGCTTGTCAATAGAAACTAGCAAAATCTTTAGGTTGGTGTTTCAAGAGATGGATTTTGCTTTTATCAAGTTGAGATGTAAAAAAAAGGCTTTGGCCAGACATTTTTGACGACTATAAATTTCATGGGTCAGGATTTAATAGCATTTAAAGGTGCTGCGTTCCATTTGGCTGTGGAAAGTTGAATCATCATTAAAGCATATGTGGGTATAATGGGAGAAAATCCTTCAAGAGAGGGCTTGGTACTTGTGAACATTCCACTTTTAGGATTATGGTAGTTATAATTTGAAATTATCAGCACTTTTTTTTTTTAAAAAAAAATGATGTTGACTGTATCTTTCATCTGTTTACTGTTGCCTTGGATGCTGTAACTTCTTATTAACACCCGGAAATATTTCCAGGATGCACTTGCTGCTCTAAAGGGAGGACGTCTGCCTCCTCCTAGAAGCTTGCCATCTTTTGAAGAAATCAAGGAAACCCTAGGGTTCAATGCTTATTATGAGGAAGAGAAGATATACAGCACCAGCTCTGGCAAGCCGTCTTCTCAGACAGGTGCAACAGGGGTTCTCATTTCCGTGCTATCATGGCACGAGAAAGTTGATGTTTACTAGTAACCTCTTCTGTATTTAAGCATTAGAGATTGATCTTGCATGTGTAGGGTACAAAACCTAGGTTATGTGCTTCTTTGGAATGAATGGAAAAAGATAAAAGGGAAAAAAATAATAAGAAAAGAAGTGATGGTGTGTAAAATCATATAAAAGGGAAAAAAGAATAATAAGAAAAGAAGTGATGGTGTGTAAAATCATACTCCCACACTGAGGATAATGTGACTGTTATCTGCTAGATATGAGCCATTCCTCTGGCATTTCCTGCCTGATATTGGTCATTTATCTCTTGCCAGGCCCTATGAGCGAAGAAAAAAATATTTTGATGGCCACTGCAGACCGTATAATGTTTCGTACCAACAAAACGTGTAGAGTAGGATTAACCATCCTCATTTCTTGAGCAGCCGTGCCATTGTTTCCTGCCAAGTGATCCCCTTCAGCCTAACATCCATCCTTTGTGTAAACAGGTTATAATCCATCCAGTCTGCGCACTGAATCACAAACTGCATTTCAAGATGAGTTTAATGCAAGAAATGACAGCACTGAGGATCCCATTGTCGAAGTGATAACACCTTATGTGTATGATGACTCCCAAAAGGATGGATCAAGGGGTCCTTTCTCTGGGATTTGGTCTCGCTCACTGAGAGTGAAAATCACAGGAAGAGACGGATTCGATAAGCTCGATGCCAGGATCCCTGTAAGCTCCCTATATCCATTTTACTGTTGATCTCATGCATGCTTGCACGTATAAGTATATGAGCACTTGTTGATGTACACCAATCCATAACATGGTAAATGGTGTGTGCATTTATAATACTGAAGGTAACATGCTGCATTGTCGTGGACATGAATGCATATGCACTTTATGAATTATATCCATTCGCGCATAGATCTGGACCGGTAGGTAAGATGCTGCATGACTTTTATCCGTTCATGCATCAAAGGTGACACTCTTTGGTATTGAGTGTCATTTTGTGTTCATCCAAAATGCTTGTACATTCTTTTTAAAAGTCCTTTGGACTTATTTGCTCCTTTATTAATCAATGCATATTCCTAAACATTCATAAATGCAGATTCCTCTGTCCATCAAACATAATGTACATGCAGATGTCAAAAATTTTATTTGTATAGTTCTAAGTTCATGAAAAATGTAAGACTGACAATTTTTCTGTGACAGGCTGGTTTCTTGGAAGGAATTGTAAACATCATTCCAGGTATATAATTCTAAACAACAAAAGCAGTTTGGTAATAAAGTTCTCAGCTTTTATTTAACAGCCCACGAACCCTAAGGTGAAAATATCTGAACCTGAAGACAATACATGAAATCCGTATCCACCCATTAAGCATTCTTTGGCTGCCATTTGATATATTCTAGCATGTGTAGCAGTGAAGGGACATTGCAGTAATCTTGATCCGACTGATCATTGCCATTCTGTTCTTTTTTTTTTTTCCTCCCTTTTTTCTTTTTCTTTGGCAAATAGGGCATGGTTTTGAATATCAGTTGATATCAATACAATATGGCAATGTTGTATAAGTATTGGTCGGGTCTATTACATGATGTAGGGGTGTATTGGGTGGCATGTCGAAATGCCGAGTTTCTTTTGTTTCATGTGTATATTAGCTACTTCGGACAGAAAATGAACTTATAGAACATCATTTGCATGCGTTAAAGATTAAATAAAAAATAGCTGCCAGGCAGTTGCCTGAGTGGCAACTTTTGGGTGGGTGGGGAGGCTACCAGCCCACCCAGGTTTGAATTCCCCTTCTTGAAGGAGGGGTTTCTACAAAATCCCTCCCTCTCCTGATGTGGAGATTTTACAATTTCCCCTCTGGACTAAGGGTTTTTATAGATTTCCCTTTAATATGGGGGTGTTTATAGAAAAATTCCCTCCATGGTGTAAAGTTCGTGAATGTGTTAGATTTGTCATATCAAGTTGTCACGTTGTATAAATACCAAGAAAAGAAATTAAATAAAGATATATGATTGGATTTCACAATTTTTTGAATATTTTGTTCATATTGTTTGGCTTGAAAAAAAACTGATATAGGACAAAATGGTCCAACACTTTTACAATATACCCATATTGTATAATGTATATAGGTTTGGTGGGGGCCGATATGCCCCTTACATCAATCTTTGATGTCCATTTGGCAATATGTAAAAAAAAAAAAATTTTTAAAAAAAAGAAAAAGAAGGAAAAACTTTTCCACTCTTTCTTATATGCATTTTGATACGATTGAACAAGCCTACTTTTTCTATTATTATGTTTACATTCCAATCAGTTTTTTCAGACTTTACCATACAATTATCTTAGAATATTGATATTGGACTTGGGTGCACTTAGCACCTGAGTGCTTTATCCCATTTTTTAATTTTTTTGAATTTTTTTTTATAAAACTGTCTATTTAAGTGTATTTAACATACGCACCAAGTTTTACTATTTTTGGATATTTTTAGATTTTTTATTTTTGAAAAACAGTGGCATAAAAAATGTCATTGATTAATTTAAAAATATCTAAAAATGGTAAAACTTGATGTGCATGTTAAATACACTTAGATTGATAGTTGTAGAAAAAATTTCAAAAAATAAAAAAGGGGTTAAATGCACCAAGGTGCATTTGGCCTCTTTCCATTATCTTATATGATTCTATTTGCTTTACTTTTAACCATTATCTATATCATATTACATCATTCAAACAATTTCTTAAAATTTTTCCCATTCCCACCTGACCACTTTTACCTTTATGTCTTACCAAATGGATCCTTAGAACCATGAAATGGGGAGAAAAGGGATGCCATTATAAATGTGTCTAGGGCAAAGAAGGGAAAATGAAATTTAACCAAGATATTGGTCGACATTCCTCAGTAGATGGTTGGTGTTCATGGTTCTGTGAGGAGAATGGTCTGGATCCTTGTAATTGGTGGCATGGGGTGTTGGTGTGCTCTGAGATACTGCCTAAGAATTTTATTTTTATTTTTTGTTAATATCATATATTTGTACAACAAAATCCAGTTATGCAGCAATTTTTATACAGCAAAGTTGCTGCATATAGTTTATATGCAAGAAATAAGCATTTCCTGCATATGGTACTATACGTAGGTAATCCATAATCTAATTTTGACTACACGTGCCTTCATTTGTTGCATTTAAGTACATGCCATCAACTATACTTAACTGCATAATAGCAAAATGTCTGTTGTTTATAACTATAACCAACAAATCTTTTTATTATAGGCAATAAATTGCGTTGTTGCATCTATTGATTTTTCTTGCCGTGTATCTTGATATGGACAATGTCAACTCTTTCTCCCTTTACGTTTTCCTCACCTTTATGTGCTCTACAGGTTTGGGAGGTGTGAATCTCAAGGCCATGCTAGATGATGCTGTCAAGAACGTTGATGATGAATTGCAAAGGGGGATGAAGTTGATAGATTTCAATGATAGAATGGGCGATAGGATTCAAGTCTTTTTGGAGTAACTTCGATGGTATAGCACATCCAACAAACAGGAAAAGGCCTGTTTGAGCTGTCAGCAATATATTTCCCAACACAACAATCCAACGTACACTTCGTTATATCATTTCAATAACAGCTCTGGCTGCTGAGGGAAAGGAAATGAAGAGGCGTGACCGACGTGGTCCGTGGACTGCCTCGCTCGCCTTCAAGTGATGACGGTTGCTAGGTTGTGTATGGTTACCCATCGGTACTGCTCAAGACGACCGTTTCATTGCGTCGAAATCACGATAAATCACATAAAGGCGTAGTTTTTACGATTTGCCTCGTGCCTGCTTACCCAGCGACGTGGATCTCACCAAATCCTGGCTCTCCTAAAGTGCGCGTTCATCTTTATTTGGCACATGCAATGCATTTGGTTGGGTTCACATGCAATTTCGAAGTTATACGGTGCGGTTTTTCAGTCTCCAGTCGACAAAATAAATAAATAGATATAATAAAATAAAATTAAAAATTTTAAATAAATTGTTGAAAGTGGTCTCTTTTATTCTTGAAGCCCGTTCCTTTGCACCTGGGTGTGCTTAGCTTAGGTTCATCTGGGTGTAAAAAACTCATTTTATTATTTTTTGAAATTTTTTTATAAAACTGGTAATCTTTTTTTTTTTTGAAGAAATAATTTTTTTTCCATTTTTGGAGATTTAAAATGACAAAAAATAGGTGACTAAGATATTCCTGTTTTTAAAAATTAAAAAAACACAAAACTTAATATATATATATATATATTAAATGCATTTAGGTTAAAAGTTTTATAAAAAATTTTTTAAAAATAAATAGGTTTTTGCGCTGGGTGCACTTGAGAATGCCCGTGTATTCTTCTGAGGCTATATATATAGAAAAATTGAACTTTTTCAAAGTTTCGGGATTGTTGACTTGTTGGGCACTTGTCGCGAATCTGTACGGAAATGAATGATATCACAGATTTAACGGATTATAAAATATCTTGGTATTCATTTACAAGAAAGCAAGAATTGTGCATTAAATTGCGCAAAGTGATTTCTTTTATTCTGTCGGCGGAAATGGAAAAACCAAACTTTTGGAAGGTTTCAGGATTATTGAGTTTTGGGGTACTTTTTCGATGTATTAATTATATTGCTATTTAACTGACTTAACGGGCTACATTAAAAAAAAAAACTGATTTAACGGACTATAATATCACGGTATTCATTTGCAAAAGAACAAAATTATGCATTGTCGTGCAATTTGATCGAAGTTTAGGGTAGCCCATGAAATTACAACTATGCGTTGATGGCTTCGTGCTTTCATTACTTTCCATCTCTGTATAAAATTATCATCGTCACCGTAAGTTATTTCTCACCTGGGTGGGTCGGCTGTATGGATTCTATCGCGCCATTCTTAGCAATTTAAGGTTAAAATTTTTGTAAGTTATAATATTTTTAAATCTTGTTTAATTATTTCCATTCATATTTTTTTTGGGTTTTACTCTTATTTTTCTACCATTTCGACTTAGATAGATTCTGTTTTCCTAAACGGTACTACTTTAGGTCTCTTTTTAACATGACCAAATAATTTTAATCTATTTTCTTTTATTTTATTACAGCTCTGTTTCACTTTAAAGTTTTTTAAAATTATTTCATTTTTAATTTTATCTTTTTTTTTTTTATTTTATCACTCATCCATCTTAACATTCTTATTTCCAATATGCTCATTTTTTGTATATTTTGTTCTTTAATTGTTCAAAATTCGGCTACATAAAACATAACAAGTCTAATTGTAGTCTTATAAAATTTTCATTTTCGTTTGATTGGAACTCGACGGTGATATAAAATTTCTTATGTACTGTTTCATTTATTTCATTCTGCTTGAATTTTATGTATTATATTTTTTTCGATTTTACTATTCTCTTGAATTATTAATCCTAGGTGCTGGAAATGATTAATTCTTGTTACTATTTGATCTAAAATCCTAATTGGTTCATCATCTGGTTCTCACTATTATTAAAATTGTATTTCATATATTCAATTTTTGTGTGACTAATTCTAAAATCATTAGATTCTAAAGTATCTACTTACTTATTCAATTTTAAATTTAGTCCTTCTTTAGTTTCATCTATTAAAACAATGTCATTTACAAATAACATACATTAAAGTATTTCTTCTTTGAGGTGTTTAGTAATTTCATCTATTATTAAGGTAAAAAAGTAATATTTCTGTATAAAATGCTTAGTTAATTTAGCATTATTTATTTTATTTTTAGTCGCTAATGTAGTTGCATTAATTTATTTCCCTTTTTTCTCCTTTTTTCAATATTTTTTTCTCATTAGAGTACCTTTTTTTAATTTGATTTTTCCATAGCCATTGCCCAATAGCTTTTGCTAGGAATCGAGTCCCGAACATGGGGCAACTGAGGCCCCATGTGACACTAATTGCCCTAAGGTCAGGTTTACATTAGATGGATTACCCTTGATGGCACGTATTAAAAATTAACTAAACAAATGCGAGAAATCCTCTTGAAGCCTCTTGAAGCAATTTTATATCGTTATCCTCATTTTTAATATAACGATGGATAGAAAATCTAATTTATCTATTATATGCAGCATTGTTTATTTAACTAAGAGATTAAGTTTGATTGACATAAAAGATGTTCATGTGTCACATTTGTTTAAAAAAATATATTTATGTTAAATTATGAAAAATATGAAGATTTATTAACATATGTATTAGAATATAAGAATATTTTATATAATTATTTATCCATATAGAAATTTGGTTTTAAGTGGTATAAATGTTGGCAATATAATTTAAAATTGATATTAGTATTAAATTATTTTATTACATTAATTTTACACACTCATAAATAAGGCTTATATATAATAATACTAGATAAATGAAAGTTTTTTTCTAATAATATAAGTAGTGCTAAATATAATGATAAGTGGATTTGATAATAACCATTAGTGGTGTAAAAATGGATAAGATTGTAAAAAATGAAAGGTTTCACAAAAGCACAAGTCTTTTTTTAATATAAGCGGTAACCATCTCTCTCCAAACATTTACACTTTTTTTGTTGCTAAAATGTTCAAATTTTGAATAAAAATTTATTTATTTATATATTTTAGATATTTTGAGTTGTGACACATTTGAAAGAGCTTTTCTCCTATGAAAAGTTTTAATTCTTTTAAGATATAAGCCATCTATCATAGTTCCTTCAATTAATATTTGTGTAATTTGAAAAGTTATTGTAATTGTATTTTATATAATCCACAAAGTGTGCAAATGCTTGAGGTTCTTATAAACATATATATTTTTACTAAAAATGTTTTTTTTATGAAACTCCTCCTTTATATGATTTATTTTATTTTAAATATCTTGATAGTTGATAGAAAATTAGCTTCATTTATTATTTATTATTATTTATAGTATCTTGAAATTTTTTTATTTGTTTAGTATTATTTTGCATTAGTTTCATTTACAAATATGTAAAATCAGTGTAATAAATAGTTTAATATTAAATATTAATTTTAATTTGATTTTTTAATATCTAAACCGTTTAATATGATAAATTTCTATATTGATAAATGATTTTATAAAGTACTATTATATTCTAATATATATACAGATTAATCTAAGCATTTTTTTCTAATTTACATATTAATAATTTATTTTCGAGCAAATGTGACCTATGCACATATTTAATTTGATGAAACTTAGTTTCTCAGCTGATCGAATAATATTAAATATAATGAATAGATTGAATTTTTTATCAAATATTCAAAAACTTGAAATTTAAAAGGATTATATGAAACTGGCTTGATGTTTTATATTATAAATCATAAAAGTTTTCAATCAAGTTGATTGTAATTATAAGGAGTAAGATGAAGACTCTCATATATTAGCTAAATTGAATGGAAGAAGCTTTTAAAAAAAATTCCACCCAGAAGTAATTTCACTCGTTTATGTTGTTGTAAGATAAATTAGTTAATTTAAAAAGAGGAATGATTATATTAGTTTGAGCTAACCAAATATCCTACTTCACGCACATTAAAAAATTCATTTAAAAATATTTTGTTGTTTTTTTATATACTTGTTTATCTCTGTGTATTTAATATATAAATTAAGTTTAACCATTTTTGGATATTTATATATTTTTAGAGATTTTTAAATATATATATGCAGGTGTGTGTTTAAAATATCGATATGTTTAAAATTTTTTTAAAAATATATACACATATTTAAAGATGCTAAAATTTAACTTATATATTAAATGCACTTAGATAAATAAATATATGGAAAAAATATTTTAAATAAATTTTGTAGGGTAAGCTGAGTACTTTGCTTAGCCACTAGCCAGGACGGATCACTTCTCTTCTAAAAAGCCAATTTCTAGTATCTTTTTGCTGCTTCCATATCCGGGGCAGGATTGAGGATCGTCACTTCATTTGCGTTTCAAGCGTGCGCACACTTGCGCACGATAAATTGGGCGGCAGTAGGAACCGCCGAAAAGCCTTCAGCAGCAAGGGTCGATTTCGCGCTCTTCCCCACGCTGCCATAAAACCTCTCCTCATTTCCTTTCCTTTTCTCTCCTCAGTGCAATCTCACCCGGCGTTGCTTGCCTCTGGCTTCCTGCTGACGCTTCCCGTGCTTTGAAGATCTTCCAAATCTTAACCGTCGATCGCCCGGGGAAGTCTCGATTTTCGGTGATGTCGTCGGATCAGGTCAGCTTCGTTCTCATTCTTCAGATCTGCTCCCATTTCAGTCTCTCTGTCTGTGTTTTTTGTTTGGAATCTTGCTTTTCTCACTTACATTCTTCATGGAGTGGAAGAAACTATTGATTGGATTCCCGTGGACAAGTCTGGAAAGTAGGCGCGAAACTGTCAATCAGATCAACAGATGTTTCGGATTCACTGGTTGTTCTTCTCATTGGTCTTTTTTATATCTTTCCATTCCGAGCTTGGATGGTATCGTCTGCTTATCTCGGAATTGCTCGGTTTTATTGCATGGCATGTGTCCACTGTGAATTCGTTGATGATGAATTTTGAAACCTTAAAGTTAGGTTATTGCATGTCATTTTTTACGCTAAGATGGATCCAATGCTTTGTCAGTGCGCCGCAACCTTTCAGTTTTCAGACGGTGATTGGCCACGTCATGCAAAATGTCTGTCCACCGAGTGAAATACACGTGGGTGCAAAACCTTGAGAACCCAACAGCCTGATTTAATTGGATGCTCAATCCACGAGTGTAAATCACCCTTAGACATGCCCATCATGTCATGTGCTGTGGTTTCTACCCCCTTTCTCATGTATTTAGCTTTTGGCAAAACGAAGGCTTTGCCGATGTATGTGGCTGGGTTGATTTGGCTATTGGTTCTACGTGGACAGCGCATGGAACAAATTCCATGACGAGATGTTACCGTATCATTCTTGTTGTCTTTCCTGGTTCATAAATCTCTGGTCTTTTTTTTTTTTTTTTTTTTTTTTTTTGAGTTTTTGATTGAATTATTAAAAATTCTACTGCTGCTTTTCTGAGGTAGATGATTTTGGAGAAGATAGATGATGAACGGACCAACATTTAACTTCGATGTCTCTATTTGAAATGCACCAATCAAAAATCTTAGTGGGTGAGTAATACTTCTACTTTGCTATACTCGATGATGACCAACCTACGATTTTGTAGTTGTTAGAAGCTAAAACTTGTTTGAATTTAAGTAACCTCGTCTGAAATTTCTTAAGAATGTGGGATACTGGCAAATTTGCTAGTTCGGTGAAAGCTGTACACACCTAGTCCTACTTTTAGTTGAAGAGAGTGTGCAAGTGTGGATTGCTATTGTGAGAGGAGATGAGCTGGAATAGCTTCACTTGTTTATCATCCTACTCATGTATAAGCATGGAGTATTACTTGGCATGAACTAGGCCTATTGGCTCCTCCAGCTTTGCATCAAACATAAACATGGTTTGTACATGATCTTGATTCCTGATCACCACGTAGGCTTTTTACCAGCCAATTGGTTAGACACATTAATTCTCCTCAACCCAGTTTTTATTTTATCAACAGAACATTGTAAAAATTTTTGCTTGAATTTAAAAACACTACTTGTATCATAAATCGTGACTGGAGAGTGAATTAATTGGGCATGTCCCCCATTTGCAGGTTCTGAAAGTGGCGAAAATACTTGAATCCATTCCGTTTCCTGTCTTTACATATGTTTGGAATACCTGCGGTCGTGTCTGCCAATAGCCCTATAATTCGACGTTCTGGCAGCAAAGCTGCCGACCTTGGTAAAAAGATTGAAAAAAGATACCTGATCTGTTGTTTTTGTTCTCTTCTAGTCTTTGGATCTTCTTGAGATTCATCTGAATTTGGAGGTAGAGTTGATGAACACTTCATGTCTCTTGCAGCAGTCAATGAAATGAAACCTGCAAATTCACCAGTGCATAGTGCTGGAATAATGCCCTCGCCAGTTTTCTTATGGAGATTCAAGGTTGGATTGCCAAAACCATCAGACGCATTTTCTGGTTGTTTTCCAGTTGAATAAAGGATGCAACAATGTCAAGTTCTTATGGTAGTAAATTGTTGGATTATACATAAACTTCGCATTTGCATTTTGAAGAAGGGCTTTGCTCATCTGCAAATGGGTTGCATAGTAAGGCATATGCAACTGAATTGCATACTTCTGTTTTTTTTAAAAGACTTTAAAATGTGTATTTTTCAAATCTAAATCATAGATTATTTTTATTTGTATGCATTTATTCATGATGCCAAACATTACTTTGATTGGAAACTTATATTTCATTAAAAATTAACATCTTTGAGAGTGAACATATACCTATTGGATTTCAAAAATAACATAGAATGCATTTAAGTTTCAGATCAAAGTAATTTTTGAACATCATGGGTAAACATATATGGATAAAAATAGTAAATGGTTTAGATTTGAAAAAAGAAAGTTCTAACTAAAAAAAGCTGGGAGTCAAATATGTCTTACTATGCTAGCCGGTTGCATATGAGTACTGACCTTTGAAGAATGGTATCACTCATTCAAGAGATTTGATGCTGAAGATGCCTGGAGTCAATAATGGTCATAATATCAGAATTATTATGAGATTCATCAACTGGGGATATGTAACTTGGATGTGAATTTTTAGGGCATTGCTAATGCATAGAAATGCATGGAAAAGCTTTGTATTTATACAAGAGATGTTGAACGATAGCAAATTGCACATATTTATATGTTTGAAATAAAAACATAGCATAATAAGTCCATACATTTTAACAATCCATTAAAAAATTGCGAATTAATAAACTTGAGTTCTTCTATTTTATCCACTTTTGTGGTAGATGGTATATTCACCAAATTGTATGATGGTTGACTATAGAAATCATTCTGTAATATTGGATAAAATTTCCCTCTCATTTAATCATCCTTCCATGCATGGCCTTTGTTCTGCTGCAATATACCATTGACTTATGTGATACTTACTTGACAGGTCCTACTCTTTCTCATTTGGGGTTGTGGCTGTTGCAAGGTGAGTCTCAATCAAGGAAATTCTTAGAAAAATTCTATAAACACTGAACACGCTGTTAGTGTGTTCTCTCATGTTAATTTTTGGTGCTGCAGATTGGATGGGACTCAGTCATGAGAATGAGTGTGGATTTACGGGATTTATTTCTTTATGAGGCTTTTTTGTATTATAATCCTCTTCTTCTTGTGGTAAGTTGTGTTTCAGTTTATGTGCTTAGGATGGTTAACTTAGGTTTGATTCAATTTATCTTTCAACCTTTCACATGCACACCTGCTTTCTTTCTCAATGTTTTCATTTCTGCAGACTGTGATGGTTTGGCTTTGGGGGGTGAATTTATGGATCTTTGCTCAATCCTCTGTGATCTATGCAAGAATATTTGACCTAGATCACAATCATCTTAGTCACAGAGAAATATGGAAGGTGCAAATCTAAACTGCTTCTGTGTTGGTTACTTTTGTCTTTCATGTACTCACCTTGTTGGGCAGTGTTGTTGTCATGACCAGGGAGATTTTTTTTTTTTTTTTTATTCTTTAATTTTGTCTTTTCCCTTTCTTGGAAAGCCTGTAATTTATTTAAAGGAAGAATAGTGTTCATTAAACGCTAAATTCAAGCAGCAGATTTGCAAAGATAAATGTTATGAGGACTAAGCCGTTGAGTATATTAATGTGTAGGAGGCATCAAAGCTGATTGATTATATCTAATTCAAGTCCACTTTGGTAATCCCTATAGCCAATACTGTATCTTAACACTTGAATATATATTAAGCATTTTTAATTTTCAGCGAGGATTAATGCATTAGACAGGAATCACTTCATTGTGTAGATCTTCTCACATGCTACTGGCATTTACCTTTGCCCTTTCATATTGTGGTTTCTTCTGCATAAGTTGCACTTCCTAGAAATTGAAACACCTAAAAAATGTACACAATGCATTATCTTCCTTGCGTCCAGTGTTGTGCTTAAACCAACATTACAAAATCTGTAAAGCTTATGGTGTGCACTGGCTTTAGCCTTTCAGATATTTGGCTGTTAGGATTATAACCACATGTTAGGTGGGATGCTAGATGAAGGATGATAAAAACAACTGATTTTTATCAAGTGGAACAGTTGCATTTATTGTGTATATGATATGCAAATGGAACCTAAAGACTTATCTCTTTTTTTTATGTGGGGGCACCTGAATACTATCCTTTCCATGGGAAAGAAGTTAAATTTTGATGATGCTGAGTCTTTGGTTTGTCCCTGAGAAAGCACAATGTCAGGATATCTATGGCGAGTTCCTAATTGCTTTTTGAGGATTCCCCTGCATACTTTCACTCTAGCTGCACAAATCACATTGGTTTTTTGCTGTAGGTGTCAAACCTACATGCACTTTAAGTTTTATATGGTTTTAGTCTATGTCATACTTATCATGACTTCTTCAGCACATAAACATTATGCGAAATCATGGACTTATTCATGTAATATTGTTTTATGCAATTAGAGGCCGCATAGATCTATAAATATTTGCCACCAGTTTGGACTTTCCAATTTTTTAAAAGGGCATAAAAGGGATTTTTTGGTGATGCGACAAGTATAAAGGCATCTCAATGTGCATAGTCTTGGGATTCTCTGTCTTTAACTTAGCTGGTCTAGTTACCTTTTGGTGGCAACAGATGCCATAAAATTGGCTGAATGTTTCACTTTTATATTTTTTGGTGCAGGTTGCTACTTGGATGACGATTGTTGTTCCAACCAGTATGACCTTTTACCTTTACCTCTACTCTCATGGAGAAGTTTCTTTAGCTGCATCACAACCAGTGTAATATCGGCCTCTTCTTTCAGTAATCAATTATCACCTCGCTGCCCTGTCTTTGTTTAGGCATCTGATCTTCAATGCCTTCATTCCCATATTTGTTTGTGCTTTTTGTTGATTTTTGAAGTTTAAACTATTGTATGCTTCTTCAAGCATAATTACTTTCTACTTTTTTTTCCCCCTGTTAACGATGCTTGGTAATGCTTTCCGAGAAATTCTACTAGAACTAGAAGCAGCTATAACTCCTTTCTAGTATAGAATCTTAGCTGGATACTGCTAGAAATAGTGTAAATGGAAAGATCGTGGTTTAATCACTGTGACAATTTTGTGGTCTGTTATCTAGGTTCCTTAGTTCTGGCTAAGTAATTCTGACCATCTTACAAGTTAAAGACTTAGCTCAAAATCTCGGTCAAAAAAAAGAAAAAAGAAAAAAAGAACTTAAGCTCAGAATCTCAACCTACTGTGTTCTTGGCCTTATTGGATCGCATCGGTCAAAAAAAAGAAAAAAGAAAAAAAGAACTTAAGCTCAGAATCTCAACCTACTGTGTTCTTGGCCTTATTGGA
>JAXCLR010000001.1:49362275-49383110 GCA_035584095.1 Annona squamosa | reverse complement strand
TCGCATCTTCCAATATTTGATGGAAGTCATGACCATTATAATTTTGAGAAAAATATGTTCTACTCTATGTCAGACTTGTTGCGAATTGTGATGAATGTTGAAATGTGATTCAGTACAATTGTAGAGCAAGTGTTGATCTCTTAAGTTTTCATCAAAACAATGTGGATTAGTAAAACGAACATTGATATTTTGGGGACTTTACAATTTTATATACAGAAGTTTTAGTGTACAATTTATTTTTTATTTTATTTTATTTTTTTTGAGAAAGATCTCTTTTAAATGAAAAGGCTTGCTTCTTCTTGGTAGTTCCTGTGAGGATAGTGTCCTAGGAGTACAAAGCGTAAATAATATGATTCTGATGTGGCATGTCATGCACAATCTTTTCTGGCTTATTGCAAACTCAAGAAAATCTTTATTTCCTTGAATCTTTCTTCAATATTTATCTCAGCCTACATTTGCAAACAGCCATGATGGTTGGTTAAGATTCCTGCTTTCTGTTCTTTGCCCTATCTTCTGTAACCAATATCATTTATTATTAAGTAATTACTCTTTATGTGACCCAACAGTTGAAGACACTTCACACGTACTTTTTTCCCCTGATGCACAGACTTCTGCTTAATAGCAGAGTTGGTGTCTTCTTGTCCATGACTGTTGTTTTCTTTGTCGTTTTGTATAGCAACCATATATTCATTTGGCTAGATTCTGGGGTTGATTATCGTACGATCAATCTGATACTTTCTGGCCATAAGTTCCATGGAATTATTTTAACTTCTACCAATCTATCATTAACAAGCTGGTTGGAATTGCTGTAGAAAGGATAAGGTGATTGCGATGATTACCAAATCAATATAAAAATTGTTTGTCTTTGTAATTCCCCCTTCTATCAGTAAAAGTTTGGGAACATCTAAAATTTAATGCCTTCTTTGCTCTAAGTTTATACAAAATGTAAGGATCTTGCTTAAACCATTTCAGGTACTACTATATGCAGTTGTTTTGATGATTCTTATATCCCCTTTTGATATATTTTATTTATC
The DNA here is from genome assembly GCA_035584095.1 of Annona squamosa. Taxonomy (NCBI): domain Eukaryota; kingdom Viridiplantae; phylum Streptophyta; class Magnoliopsida; order Magnoliales; family Annonaceae; genus Annona; species Annona squamosa. The sequence goes on along the minus strand of JAXCLR010000001.1, from coordinate 49,382,076 downwards.
ATCTCGCTACTACCTGTTGAGGACCCTGTGGCGGATTATACTCCCATTACAGGTAAATTGATACTTGTATGCATATGTTTCCAAATTTATCATGTATGATTCTTCAATAAAATTTAATGGAGCAATTGTTGCAAACAATTTTCCAATTTTTACTTACTCTTGTTAATTTGTAAAGCTTTCATATATTCATTTATCTCAGATACTTCACTAGTGTTTTGGAACTCCCAAGTCATCTTGCCTGGTTTCACTAGCCAACTGTTATAATTCTTTGGGAGTTCCACTTCTATTACTTTACCTATTTAAAACAGTAATAACAATCATTATAGTGAACATTTCTGAATTTGGCCATGTTTGACTTTGACTCATTTGATATATCTTTGATTAATGCAGGCTATTTCATTTTCCGACTTTTTCTTGGCTGATATTCTAACCTCAATGGCAAAGGTATGCATCCTGTCAGCCTTTAGTAACTCAGTTGGATGTGGGAGAATTAAACCACGATCCCTTGATATAAGAACATCTCTGTTTAGATATTTTTCTTTTTTGACCCCTGATTGACTCAGACTGATACAAAAATATAAATGTGGCCAGCCATTCTATGATGCATTTTGCTTATTTTGTTGATAGTGGAGGATGAGATGGCAATATCTTGATGCAAATCTTGACTCTCTTGATTACCATTTTGAGATTAAAAGACATGCTTCTTAGTATGTAACTTTTTCCTAACAAAGTTGATACTCTGGCCTTTAGATGTAGGCTTGACCAATATTGACAAGTGCAGCAGAGCCAAATGTAACTGCTGGATCCTTCATGACATGAAAAATTCAAAAATTCATTATGCTCCACGTATGTTCCTACAATATTCCATGAGAACAGCCCTGTGGACTAAAAACATTCTGTATTTTATTTATTTATTTAATGCAGGATCACCATTATATCTGGGAAAATAAAATTGTACATGAAACTCAGCTTGGGATGGCCCAGGTTTTTGTAAGACTGATTTGTGATGCACATGAAAACTGATTGGCCCTGACTTGCAAAATGCAGTGGTTGATAGTTGTAATCCCAATGGAAAGCTTGATGGCTACTGCTTCATGCAGGTTGCCAGGCCGTCTTGCTTCCATATTTTTTTTATTTTTATAAAAGGCATGTTTGGGATTTATTTCAACCCTTATCTCTTTTAAACATGGATACCGAAGCCTCTTAATTGTATGGATTTCATGTCTTCATCTTAAGCATGTTCTTTTAGATTTGTCAGTTTAGGACTCTAGATGACATGGAATTTTAATAAAATATTCTTTATTGACCATCTGTTTCGAAAATGATGTGACACACTTTTCTTCTTTCCATTTTTAATCATAAATTGTTTTTCAGGTGTTCTCCGATTTGGAGCGTTCAGTTTGCCGGATGGTTCATCGTCAGGTTAGGACTGGAATTTCATTCAATGCGATGAGATCTCCATCATATCCCTGAATGTAGTGGCATCACTGTGAAATTCCACTGGCTCTTGTTTGTTAGTTTGCGTGTGCATGCGTGCATACTTATCAACAACGTTGAAAAGTGTTGTTTTGTGTCCTACTCTTCAATTTTCTCAGACTCTGCACTTTCTTGTGCTTTTCTCATTGAAAGTTGTCCAATTTCATTGGCACTACGGGTGGTTCATGGGAGGGGAATTTCCTCTTGTACACTTTATTTACAAATTATTTATGTTGTTTCCAGTCCAGTCCATACAGTCAATTGGTCTCTACTCCTTTTTCCAGCAATCCAAGTAGAGCGTAAGTTTCCACCTTATCTCCGAGAAGAATGTATGTTTGTTATTTCCTTACATGTTGTTCCAGAAAAGCCATGCCTTACTCACAAAAGGAAAAAAAGAATAGGGGAAAAAAAAATACGAACATACACAAAAAGATCTGGTCAGCCTGACTGAGGAATGTTTGCAGACTTTAAGCTGATATCTCCCATATAAACTATCATTTTTCATTGATTCAAACCATTCATTTTCTTTGAGCTCTGCAAATTTGATGAGGGTCTCAAATTATGCCAACTAACTGATAAAAAACAACACTAGCAAATTGGCTGCACTAGCATATATGCTTAACTGCCATGTGCAGAATAATGGTTTCAGAATGTCACTTCATCTTATCATTGTGCATTTATGATCAGAAACAAGATGCTTCAATATGCATGGATTTTCTACTGCAGTTGCACATAATAGAATGAGAAGCTTCAAGTCCCTGATTACGTTCCTTATGTTTTGAACCTTATGTTTCGATTCAGTGTTGGTGCCTCTACCTGATGATTCTAAGCAGCAATTCTTTAGCATCATTTAATTTAGGAATTTCAAAACCTTATGTTTCGATTCAGTGTTGGTGCCTCTACCTGATGATTCTAAGCAGCAATTCTTTAGCATTATTTAATTTAGGAATTGCCTTTCATGTTTGACTCTTCTTGTTCCATTTACTTCATAGTGATGCATTCCCTCTGCTTGTTTAATTTCAGCATCCTATCTCTTGGGAACTTGTAGGTTGCAACAATTGCATGGTTTGAAGCTGATTCTGTTTGTGGTAGTCACTCCATTGCAATCCCCCTTGTCCTTGTCCTACCGTACATGTGCCGTTTCTTCCAATGCCTTCGGCAGTACAAGGATACTAGAGAGAAAACATGCCTCTTTAATGGTAAACCCTTCTTCCTATTAGTCATGTTTCTATCAATTGTTAGTCTAGTTCACAATTACTAATAATACACCTTATCCTTCCCATTTTCATTTCGGGTAGTGATTCAATACAGCTGGCTGCATGAAGTGTCAGTTTATATTTCTTTTCCATATTCCAAAAATTTATCATGCTTATACATATACATATATTTATGGTTCCAAAAATAACATTATTGAGAGACTTTTATATACTTTATATACTATGCCTTTTTGAAAGAATTAATAGTTATATATTCACTCTTAAAAGATGCTAACTTTTTACAAAAAATAAATTTCTAATGAAAGTGATTTTGCTAATATGATAAAACGAATGGTGTTAAACAAAATAAAATGGCTTGCATTTTGAAAAAAAGTTTAAAATAAAACATCAAGTGGCTGCATGGACATCCCTATGCGGTGGCTATATGGAATCATCTTTGGCAATCTTATACAAGAGTGGCTGAAACTTTTTTTAACTATGTTTTATTATTTTCAAATCAAAGTAAAAGTTCAAACATATTTGAAAAAAATTGCCAATTTTATAGGGAGGAAGATATAGGTAGGGCCTACACATTTATGAGAACCAAAAAAAAAAAAAAATAAAAATTTCAGCCAGCCATATCATGCCTGCAACATGGGCAGCCGCACAGGATACCAACCTTTGAATCATTGCCCTTTTATTTATTGTTACTATGCTACATGAATCAAAATATGGTCCAATAGTATTGCTCTGGTTTTACTTGGCTGTATGACAGTCATGTAGTTTTCTGAGGGAGGCAGTATTTTTAATAAAGTGTATTATTGATTTATGCATTTTTGTTTCCATTAGTTAATTCGGATAGCATGGTTGGACTTGTTGTCCCTCTAAAATGAAAGTTTCTACTCCCCAAGCTGTGAAAGAAGTCTTTCAAAATGTAGTGTGGAAAGCTGTACTCTTGTGCAGTTGTCTAGTTCATTTGGGAAAAAGTTGATACTATAAAAATGCATTAAGTATGATTCAGTGAGGCAAGCTTGAGCTTGGAGCAGCTTGGCTTCTCTCTTCAGCAGAAGAGTTCTATAGTTTGATAGGGTATCGTGGTGTCCTTAAGCTGTGGCTTACTCATGTGTATGCACCAAATTTGGTAAATATAAAGAAAGGAAATAATCATATCATGTGCTATGCAGCTATAAACAAAAACACACACACACACCCTAGCTTCTTTGTCTCGCATGTAGTGGGCTCTATTATCCAAACTTGTTTGAAGTCAGGGTTGGCAGATTGGTTCATGGACCCAAGTGATGTAACAGATTGAGTTGGCTGACTATGCGAGCTAACCAAGAAATGTGTATTTCAATCAAGGAAATCATCCTGCCAAATTTAGTGCAGATAAATGTCATAGACTCGGCTCAAGCATATGTGTTTTTTCAGAGATAAGTACTTGTGGTTATCTGTCTAGGAAGATTCTCCCTAAAAGGTACAGGAAAATAGGGCCACTTGAGTCAAACATGGGATTCATTCATTTTCCTCATGGTTATGTTTCTGCTGATAGGGGAGAGAGGACCATGTACACATAAGCAAGATTTCTCAGAATGCTAATTTTTTAATATTAAAAAAGATGCAGTGTGTGATCATCATTGTTTGTGGCTGGCTTTGATGACCAGTGCAAATTACTAGGTTGGGATCTGTATCCGTTAGTTGCATTGACTGTTATTTTCTTAACCATAGGAGACCCCAGAATGATCATCTGAAAATCAGATTGACTACAGGACCCCATTATCTACGTGTTCTATACATTCGTCAACCATTTCAAATTGAAGTTAATTACGTCGAAGTGCATCCTCTCATCTGTTAAATGTGAATCCTCAATTTGAAGAACAAATTTAAATAGGATGGTCATTGGTCAATGAACTGGACGAATCTTGAGGGTGCTTGGTAATTCCTATTTGGCATCAAATTGGTCAAGTACATTATCTTTGTAGCTCATTACTAGGTTTAACTGATCTTTAGTTGTTGCTTCTAGTTATCTTTGTTCTGCTTTGTTAACTTCTGTAAAGAAATATCGGACGATTGCTGAAGAATTAATATTACATTGTTGCTGCATCTAGTTCTCTCTTTGATTTCTTAGTTATTTTTTATCCAAAGCAGTTGTGTTTTCTTGTCTTCTTAAAAGAAATAGATACATCATTCATTAACTAGTGCCTGATAACTTGTATTGTTCTTAATGTGTTCTCAGCGTTAAAATACTCAACAGCAGTCCCAGTTATTTTTCTATCGGCTCTTAAATACCATGTCTTCCCTAGTAGGTGGACAACAATTTATCGTCCTCTTTGGCTTCTTTCAAGTGTTATAAATTCATTGTATTCATTTTACTGGGACGTGACACGGGACTGGGATCTGAGGTATGGGTTTCATCAGTTTGTGGAAATTGCGCAAGCAATTATAAGGAATTGTCCTCTATTTTATCATAAGCTAATTACTTTTCTTGTCTTAGTGTTTTCTCCCGAATTTTCAAGTTCAAGAACCCACATATATGCTCCACCCTGTTATATGGACGACAATGGGTAAGCTTCGTTCACTAGAACATTGTTTGAAATTGGATATGCTGAACTTTACTATTTTATGTTACTGTGTGGAAACACAGGTCTTTTACTGGGCAATTGGAAGCAACTTGATCCTTCGGTGCACATGGACCTACAAACTATCAGCTCATCTCCGTCACAATTATTTGACAGTTTTCACAATTACAACTTTGGAGATTTTTCGGCGCTTTCAATGGGTTTTCTTCCGTGTAGAAAACGAATGGAACAAGATTGCACTCAAGCCAAGCTTACAGGTTTCTTTGAGTGAAGTTCCAAAAGAGGAAGATAGACTACTTGGTTCTGCCAACCATGTTGTATGAGGTCCCTTGTAAGATGCCATCTCATTCATTTTCGCTTCTTATCCTTGCCTTGCGGACCCCTCCTTTTTGAATTAATTCCTGGGGGGGCTGATAGGGCTTCCTTATTCCTTTTGAAGTTCATTTACAATTGAGTGAGAGAATCTTCTTACGATGATTAAAGTAACAATGTTATTTGTATTTTGATATGATATTCACATGATGATAGTACCAGTGCTTAATTCTTTCTCATTCTTTGGATTTACATGCATTTAAACGGTTGTTTCAAAATTGTTTTCCATTTTTATCATCATCAAATCATCTAGCCAAGCCAAATGATGTTGGGGATTATTGCGCAAGGGCTTTGATTGCTTGCGTTATAATTTGCAAGCTGCAATGAAATGAACACTACCGTCCCATCTGATGGCTTGCACTGTGAAATCCACACTACATTTTTAATAACTGATTGTTTTCCCCGGGTTTGCTTATGTATTACACCTTGCTGTCCATCTTGTACTTTGGGCCACCAAATCAATGGCGACAACAAAGGCCAGGTGTTTGCATGTGCACAGTTTTAATAATAGCCTTTCAGGTCGGTAAATGCTCATCTCCGTTGGTCACAGATTCGAGTTCCACTTCTATAAAACCCTATTTGTGCGAAATTTTATTGGAAAATTTACTCCAATTTATTGTGTTTAAAATCATTTCTATTATCATGAAAACTGTCATCATTTGCTAAATATCGTTGTACATGGGTCCTATTAAAATGTGTAAAATTAATGTGATAAAAATGGTTTGATGTTAAATATCAATTTTAAAAGTTTCATTTTCAACACCTAAACTGTCACGCACAGACCTAGAAAAGCGACCATTGGGCTTGACGCACAGAGCACATAGACCTCGAAAACGTTCGTTGGGCTTGTGGGCTATGGGCCTCACAGTGTGATATTGTCCGCTCTGGCCTAGCAACTTAGCCGCATGGCTTTAAAACGCGTCACACCATATTGACCTTGAGACCCACTTATAAACTACCAGGAACTTTTCTCCCCTTTTCGATGTGGGATTCAGTTCTGGGCTATTACAAGCCCACCAGCTTTCGCCTGGTTCGTCCCCTAACCATAACCCAACTCTGGGCTTCTGCCTGCAGCCTTGACTTTCACTGGTTCAACTCTCCGAATCACATCTACTGGAGGGGGAGCCGCTCTGATACCACTTGTCACGCACAGACCCAGAAAAGCGACCATTGGGCCTGACGCACAGAGCACACAGACCTCGAAAACGTCCGTTGGGCCTGTGGGCTATGGGTCTCACAGTGTGATATTGTCCGCTCTGGCCTGACAGCTTAGCCGCACGACTTTAAAACGCGTCACACTATATTGAACTTGAGACCCACTTATAAACTACCAGAAACTTTTCTCCCCTTTTCGATGTGGGATTCGGTTCTGGGCTACTACAAGCCCACCAGCTTCCGCCTGGTTCGTCCCCGAACCATAACCCAACTCTAGGCTTCTGCCTGCAGCCCTGACTTTCACTGGTTCAACTCTCCGAACCACATCTACTGGAGGGGGAGCCGCTATGATACCATTTGTCATGCACAGACCCAGAAAAGTAACCATTGGGCCTGACGCACAGAGCACACAGACCCCAAAAACGTCCATTGGGCCTGTGGGCTATAGGTCTCACGGTGTAATATTGTCCGCTCTGGCCTGGCAGCTTAGCCGCACGGCTTTAAAACGTGTTACATCATATTGAACTTGATACCCACTTATAAACTACCAGGAACTTTTCTCCCATTTTCGATGTAGGATTCGGTTCTGGGCTATTACAAGCCCACCATCTTCCGCCTGGTTCGTCCCCTAACCATAACCCAACTCTGGGCTTCTGCCTGCAGCCCTGACTTTCACTGGTTCAACTCTCCGAACCACATCTACTGGAGGGGGAGCCGCTCTGATACCACTTGTCATGCTCAGACCCAGAAAAGCGACCATTGGGCCTGACGCACAGAGCACATAGACTTCGAAAACGTCCGTTGGGCCTGTGGGCTATGGGTCTCACAGTGTGATATTGTCCGCTATGGCCTGACAGCTTAGCCGCACGGCTTTAAAACACGTCACACCATATTGAACTTGAGACCCACTTATAAACTACCAGAAACTTTTCTTCCCTTTTCGATGTGGGATTCGGTTCTGGGCTATTACATAAACTATCTAAAATACTATGTGAATAAATAACTTTAAAAAGTATTATCACGTTCTAATGTAGATGAAAATGTATTTAAGCACTTATATATAATTTACATATGAGGATCATGTATATATTTAAATGGGTCTTGCTTTTATGTGGTTGGATTACATTTACATAGAAATGGTTTCATGTAATCTTTTTAAATTTTAAGATTTTAATGCTTGATAAAAATTCAATTCATTCATTGTATTTAATATAATTTGTTTAGTTATGAGATCAAGTTTCATCTAAATTTAATATATGCATATGTTGTATTTGTTTAAAAATTAAGTGTGTTTGTATGTAAATTAAGTTAGATGCTTAGATCTATTCATATCTGCGTTGGACTGTGGTAATATTTTATGGTGACCTACTGAATGCGTCAGGGTGCATTCAGTTTTAGTGTACTTGGTTGCATTTTACCTATTTTATTTTATTTTTTTGAACTTTTTTATACAACTGTTAATTTAGGTGTATTTAACATATGTATCAATTTTTATTATTTTAGGATATTTTTAGATAATTTTTTTTATTTTTTAAAATTAGTACCATTTTCGAAATTCATAAAATTTAAAAATACTACTAATTTTTAAAAATAAAAGTATCCAAAAATGGTAAAAATTGATACGCATGTTAAATACATTTAAGATTAACAGTTTTATAAAAAATTTTAAAAAATATAAAAAAATGGCGGGGTGCACTAGTTTGGGGCTTATACTTTAAGGGGGCTCATACTTTAGAATTATTTATCTATATAGTAAAAATATTTTAGATGATTTAAATGTTGAAAATACTAGTTAAAAATTAATATTTAGTATTAAATTAATTTATTATGTTGATTTTATATGTTTGTAGATGTGTTCCATATATGGGGATATTAGACAAATGAAAGATTTTTGATAATGATACAAGTCATGTTAAACACGACAGATGAAATAGATTTTTCATGAACTATCTAGATGTTAGAAATGAAAGAGGTTATATAAAAAGAAGATTTCGTAAAAGTATTTATGATATTTAAAGAAATGTAGCCTATATATATTTTTTATTGGTTATATAATATTATATCTCATTTGATGTGACAATCAATCTCAATCATTAAGTTGTCCCCAATTTTACATGGGAGACAATAACAGGCTCACACCATTTTTTTGAGGGAGGTGGGAGACAACAAACTTTCACCTAGTGGTCGAACTCTCATGGTAGTTAAACACAAATGGCTAGTCCTTTGCTTGTGATTATGACTAAGTAGGCAAACACAAATGGCTTGTCCTTTGCTTGTGATCATGACTAAGTAGGCTAACAATCGGTCGGCAACTTATTTTTTCTTCAATGGGAGCACGTAAATTTTTTATTTGAATGAAATTTAATCTTTAGCTAGCAATTCATGTTTGTTAAATATAAAGGATAGAGAGGAATTTCCATCAATTATCAAGTTGAGAAAAAATGGATTAAGTTACCTAAATCTACGTTTACATGGTTTGGTTACATAAGAGGCATGATTATGGAAACTTAAAACTGAATTAATGTTATTCTTTAGTTTTTTTTTAAAAATAAACTCACTACTTTAGTTTTAAATATATCCACAATCTTTTCAAAATTCTAAAAATATCCATTATGTTTGCACTTAGTTTCAAAAATTACATATTTCATGAGTAGATGCCATTAGTGAATATGTGAAATTATTAATATGCTATTTTAATTTAGGACAAAATTAAAAAAACGAATGTCATAATTTGTTGATGCTTTAATTGTACTTGAATTTTAAATTAAGAGCCTTAATTTCATTTCCTTTCTATGTCATTTCATCATTTATTATTTTATAATAGGGGTATTTTGGGTATTTATAAAAAATACTAATAGTTTTTTTTAAGAATGAACGTTTTTGGGATTAAATGCAAATGTAGTAGGGATATTTGAGATTTTAAAAATGTTGGAGGTATATTTAGGATTAGAACCAAATGTAATTCTCTTATGCTCTGGTTATGATATCATTCAAGGGATTGTTAGCTAGGAAACAACCTCATGTGCTTTGTATTTCTGATAGATTTTTTTTTGTTTTTAACTTCTATGTAAGCCGAAGTGTTTTTTTAATTAAAAACTTATTAAAGTGTTTTTCAAAATTTTACTATTTTAAATTTGTAGAAATTTCTTATAAAATTTCAAAAAAAATGGCAAATGTAATTAAAGATTTTACCATTTTTATGTTTGGGTGAGTGTCTCTGGTGAAAATTTTTGATTTTGAAATTAAATGAAAAAATATATAAGAATTTTAAAATGGTAAAATTTTGTATTTGAATTAACTGAATTAACTACACTTTGGCTCACGCAAAAGTGAAGAAAAATTAAAAAAAAAAAACGAAAATACACGAGGTCATTACTTGGCGGTAACAACCTATTATTTTTTAATGTATTAGTAACAATCCATTGTATTATAACTTGGGTCAAATTTTCTTTTCGAAGAACGGAAGATTCCTTCTAAGGGCTTAATGGATTTATTTTTTAAATCCAAACAGTCCATTATGTTTAAAAATGTTTATTTAACTAAGAATATAATTATCACATTGATAAAAGTTTTGATAAGCTACACGACTAAATCATATAAAAGGGAACATTTTTAAGTGTAAAAACGTTCAGTTGAGGTGATCCGGTCATGTGGATATCACTAATTTTTACAATGTGGGAAACGCATTCATTGCTAAGCAATATGATGCATGGTTTGGGTCCAAGAAATTAATCCATTAAGCATTTAAAGGAATCGATTCATCGAGAAATTAATTCTTTTCATGTAGAAAGTAAATTAGATAGTAATAGTGGTAATCATATTCGATAAAAACAATTTATGGGTGGCGGGTATTGTTTGTTTTTCAAGAGCCTGTTTCTTATAATGCTGCCCCTATATCAGGCGACTCACGGACGCCTAAAAATTTATGTTTATCTATATATGTGGGTGATATCTAAATTTTTTTTACTTGTGAAATTGTGCAAGTATTGAATCTTTTTGGTATTTTATGTAGATACAAAATAAATTCAAAATTTTACCAGTGCTTAATTTTAAAATAGGGTCCACATTTGTATATAAAATTTTAAAAAATAAAAAAATATTTTTTGAGCCTCCTGTTGAATCATGCAACATTTTTTAATGGGTACCAATCCTATGTAACTTAAATTCGTTGAACCTCTCTATCTAGGGCTTACTTCGATGGTTATCAGGAATCTGTTTCACCCATTACATTTAATATAATTAGGAAATCGAGCTTCATTACGGTCGAAAATGTGCATGGCCCCACTTAATAAAAATGTTCACGGCCCCATTTAATCGAAATGTAAAATCGATATAATTAAATTGTTTGACTAATAAATTAGTTTCATAGTTGTGAATTAATCATCTAAACTATTAAAAAAAGCATTCTTCTTATATGAATAAATAATTTATAAATTATTATACGATAATGATTCAATACACCAAGTGTACTGAGCTTGACGTACTTAGGACTGTCAAGGCTCACACCTAGATGTGTCGAATCATGGGCAATAATTCAATACATATTTATGTATGAAGCCTCAATACGTACATATATGTGTTTTGAGTCTTTTTCTTTAATTTTTTTTACATTTTATTTTTTACGCGGCCCCACATGCATTCAGTTCATATACTAAATTTTATTTTTTTGAATTTTCGTATATATTTTTTATAATTTGAAAAATCAATAGTTTTCACCCCCTTGGAATGAAAATGGTTGATTCGTGAAATTATAAAAGTATATACAGGGATTTAAATTTGGTAAATTTTGATGTATATACATATAAAGATTATATATCGGACCACATGAAGACGAAAAGAAAAGTAAAAGATTCAAAACACCTATACAGAGGCTTGTACATACGTATATATACTGAATCATTGCCTATTATTATAACGATCCAATGCAATTATGAACGGGTGCAAGTCTTTTTTTTTTTAATAATTCTCATGTGATGATGATATATTTAAGTAGATACGGTCTACTTAGAACGCCATTTGAAATGTCGACGGGTTTGGCCTGGCCTATATGCCAGGGGTCCGAGGTTTGAATCCTAACGGAGAACATTTGTCTCCCGCTGTGGATGGTCTTTGTCTACCACTATTATTATTATTTTTTGGATAGGGGTCTACCACTAATTAAGTTGTTTGCAAGTAGTTGCGAAAAATGAAAAGATTAACATGATTGAGCTGTAAGACATAAAAAAAAAAAGATCAAAGAGATTGTTTTAAAATCAAACGATAAAATCTCATCAAAAAAGAAGAAGAAAGAAACAGTAAAAGAGAACTCCACTTGTTGGCACCATGATAAACCATATCATGCTAAACAATCTGAATGATTTAGTTTTCATTTCATCATTAAAGTAGCCCCAAATGGGAAGGTTTCCCGAATTCAGTTCTATATAATTGAGGCCTTTTTTTTATACCCGAAGTGTGAGTCAACCAGATCAGTAGTTAGAATACCTGGAAATGTGCATGCTCTGTTAAATCGTTTCCATTTTCCAGTATGTGGCCTAATGCTTCCTATTGCATTTTTCCTTTCAAAATCTCAACCACCATTTAGTTTGAATAAATTTGCTGCACTTGCCTAGTGCATTTTAAAAAAAATAAAATAAAATAAAATTACTTTTTTTGCATCCATGCCTAGTGTAATTTTTTATCATCCGGCGTATGCAACGAAACCCAAGAACTTCTTCTGGTCAATGTTAATTCTTAGTACCTAAAATAGTCGGGCAATTAGAAATATCGATCCAATCTACAATCATGATCAACTCATATTTTTACTACTAATTTAACTTGTACTGCGCATATCCAATTTTGGTTCAACAAAACTTAAAATATTCAAATCATAAGCCTTCTTGTTCCTCCAGCTTCGAAGTATCACGCCCGAGAAAGAGAGCCACACGACGAAATTTCATCAAAAATTTCTTTTTAACTTCTATGACTTCAACAATAATAATTCCAACTTGGAGAAGATACACTTGTAGAAGTTTGGAGGACCCAAAAGGATATCATGCCAAGAATTGCTCTGGATATTCCGCTTTGACGACTGTCAGTACACAGATTTGGATAAGTGAAAATAGAACTTGACATATTCACTCCCGCATTTGAAGACAGACTAATGTAAAAAATGGCTTATTTTCGGCCCCAAAGAATCCTGCAGATTTAACTACACAGCAATTTCATAAAGAAACAAAAAAGTTACAGGTGTTTTCCTTAGTGACTCTTGCCTCCTCTGTTGGCTCTGCCTGCCTTATAGACCATCACTCACTTTTAGTCGCACTATCTGTTACTGACCGTCATCGCTGCTGATGAGCATGTAGTAAGGGCCTTTCCCTACTACAAAACAGAATTCCATCACCAACTATATCTTGACCGTTTTTAATTTTTTTTTTTTTTTTTCTAAGCATCACTTTCAGCTTTCCTGCTATCAAGTGGAACTACCCCTGCAGTTGTTGCAGGGGCAGGAGTGGAGGAGGATCTGACTTTACCATCGCCTGTCTGCTGCCTCCCAACTGCAGATCCTTGGACTGTATCCAATCCAGCTTCCTCATCCCCGTCCTTCTGCAGCTGATTGTCGCCTCCGATCATTTGTGCTCTTTCTTCCCCTTCCTTTGCACCTCTAAAAAAACAGCATGAAGATGAACGTTGAGGTTGAACGTTTAGAAATGCTGATAATAAAAATATTACTCTATGCTGGGACATTGACATGTCAATGTTACTCTATGGAGTGTTAGTTTAGATCTTTCTACAAAAGAACAGGATCAAGATGAATTAATTGGCATACCCAGAGTACACAACTAGCCCAATTGCAACTGCTACAAAGGCTAAATTACTCTATGCTGGGACATTGACATGTCAATGTTACTCTATGGAGTGTTGGTTTAGATCTTTCTACAAAAGAACAGGATCAAGATGAATTAATTGGCATACCCAGAGTACACAACTAGCCCAATTGCAACTGCTACAAAGGCTAAATAGTACATCCAGTCGACCTGCAAAGAATTTTCACTGTTGAGATACAAGGTACGGTCAATGAAAACCAAAACTCAATACGATTCGGTCATGTAAAAAGACATGAAAAAGCCGAGACCTTTTCATGGTAGGCAAAGATGCGGATCAAAACAGCCCACATATCTGACGTCAAAAGAGAGAGATTAAGCATAGTAGATCCACTCATCTGCACAAAGGAATAAAACCTTCAGTAAGCACTAAAGCGGATTCAGAATATATATATTTGTCGCTGCAGAATTTTTAAAAAAAATGTTTAGAATTATAAGGTCTTTCTTAACCAGGCCAGGCATGCGACGAACACATTGTTATGATTTTTCTTTTTTGATGAAAACATTGTTATGAATTTTCACACAACAGAAATTAAGTGGATATAGGTGCTTAACAAGGACTAGAAAATGCAGAAGCTAAATGAGGGATGACTACCTGTATAAAACTATAAATGTGTTGAATACAATCAAAATACTAAGAATAAAATTTTCGCCAAAAAAAAAAAAAAAAAAAAAAAAAAAACCGGTCAGATTATTGAGTATTTCTGTCTTGAAACATGCACAGAATTCTGGGTCCTCTAGATTTATGCATGAATTTTAGTTTATAAACCAGAAATCTCAACTCAAAAGATCAAGACTCTAGTAGTTTGCAATTATGCGAATTTTGATTTCTATGGCAAGAAATACCTCTGGCCATCTGAGTGTTAATCTTTATAACCATCGGACCCATAACCTTTTTTAAGGATTCCTAGAGGTTAATAAAACCCACTTTTAGTTATAGGAGATCAATCAAGACAAGTCATCTTATGCAACTGTAGACATACCTTAAGCAATACAGGCACTGTAGAGTAAAATAAGAACATGGCCAGTGCAAATCCAATGAATGGTAGCACCTGCACTCAAAATGAACACAAACTATCAACCATACTCTTGTTAAGTACCATGAGATACCATGACATCATAAAAAATATTAATCAATAGCATACTATGGGGCAGACAATAACTCAGAAGAAAAGAAAAAGAATTGCATTTTTCTTTTTTTTTTCTTTTTTTTCTCTTCCTCCCTCTGGTACTATATTCAAGTTGAAGATTATAAACCACATCCAGCTTATGTGCAATATTTTCCAGCAAGACATATATCCAATCTGCATCCCACTTGGAACAGTTTTTAAGTTGCAGTAATATAGAAAGCATGTGCTGAATGCTAAAATTGAAATTTCTTGTTTATAGTCATAGTAATGGCTATTACAGGCCAATAGTCATAATGACCTGCATCCTTTTCTTCATGGAAGTGGCTTTCAGACTTTCACTCATGCAAATTCATCAGAAAATTTGTGGAAAGAGTCACAAAGATATCATTTTAGGTGGGAGGGAGGGAGTGGAAAGCAGAAAAGGAACAAACAATAAATTAAAGGGGAATGGTTACAGATTGGAGAAGGCTTGGGTCCTGTGGAAAAAAGGTTAAATGGTAGATGCAATATACAGCCTTATACCTTACTTTCATAAACGTGCAGTCAAGAAGTGTACCAGAATCAAGCAATCGATTTCCTTCTTTCAATATTAAGTTGAATTATGAAATCATTGTTTCCTAAAAAGTTGAGGTTGCAAAAACATCTCACAAGCCAGGCAGTTAGAAAGAAAATGACAGCCTATCTAGTTTTTTTGTGAAAACTTGATAACTATTCAAGATTGTATTGCTTCAATAAATGCACATCGTGCAAGTTCCATTAAACATAGAGACATACCACAACACTACTAATGAACAGACAGCGAGAGAGAGAGAGGGAGAGAGAGTGCTTCAATAGATGCACATCATGACTGACACCGAGTTCCATTAAACATAGAGAGATACCATAACATTGAAACACAAACTAATGCGTAGCGAGAGAGTGCTTCAATAGATGCCCATCATGACATGAAGTTCCATTAAACATAGAGAGATACCATGACATTGAAATTATTGAAATACATAAACTAATGAAAGAAAGAGAGTTTTACTGCAGAAGCTGTCCAGTGGATTGAACGAAGTTCATTTCGCTCGAGTATGCTTCTGTGAATATGATCAAGGAAAATGGAAATTTAAGGCATTGTTTGAAGAGAATGAGGAAAATTTCATTCCATTGAATGGGAAAAGAATGGAGCGAGCAAAATCAGCAGAGAAATCCTTGCAGTAAGATAATGCCTTCTCATTCACAATCATTTAGAGCTATGCCAGCTACAAGGTCAAACTGACATCTACAGACTACAAAGAAGCAGCTTTTTTTTTTTTCATTGATTGATCACATCAGATTCATCTAGTGGTCAAAACACAAAGTCATGCCTTTTCATGGCTGGTCTGTCTAGGTGAAGATGCATCAAAGGCAAAGGGAAGTGATATGGTGGTTCATATCTGCATAAATCTATCATGAAATCAAGTAAATGTAGTCTAGAAAATTGAAAGTATCGTGAACCCACATGCATAATGATAACTCCTGTTCTGGCAATCTCATGTTTGGCAGACTCCAACATGGGATATTTGGGAGCTTGGTGGTTTGTTTTTGTGCTAACAATTTCATTTGAGATCAGTTAGCTGCTGACAATCTTACAATCAACGTCAAAAAATTAAATTCCCTAGTTATCCTAGGCCTTCGTATGAGGCACATTTCTTTCCTTCCGATGCCTTTTCTTCTACCCAAAAGAGATTTGTATGAGTTATCAGCAATGGGGGCAAAAACCAAGTAACACCTGTTCTGCGGGTGGAATATATTTACATCCCTAAGTGCAAAACCAATCCGTTCAAATACAACTTCAAAGGAACCAAGTTCTGGCATCATTAATGGAAAGCCAGGTGGAAGAAAAAACAGCTGAAGTCTAAATATGAGCCCTGTCAATCTTCAAAGGAAGAATAAAGAAATGCAGAACTTTGATTAGGTTGCTCAGCCTCTGAAAATGAGTTTAAAAAATGGTTTATTAAAGACGGCCGTAACTGCACCATTGCCAATACTGGGTTCCGATGCTTTTGGACAAAGATAACAATTAAATTGGTCAAGTGTATTTTAAACATATCACAAAGATGAGCTTGAATTCAACACCTAATATGACAACAGAAAACTCAGTTCCTGTAAAAGAAAAAAAGATTAAATTCAGTTCCTGTTGAAGAAAAAAGAGATTTTTTTTTTTTTTTTTTCACTGTCACAATAAAGTGAAGGATACATTTGGCATGCACTGACAACAGCTCCAAATGAGCCCAGCATTGCCATGAGCTCAATTCTATCACCAGTTTTTACCAGAAACTCCTGCATCGTAATAAACATGTAGCATATCAGCAAAAGAAAAAACCGATAAAAGGGGGAAGAATCCAGCTCTACGGTCTTATTATTCGTATTAGTTCAAATGACAATAAATGGGACTTCGATGACTGAAAGCTGAAAGGCCCACTTCTAATTCTTACTCATCATTCTATTACAATAAAATCTAAACAGGCAATTATCAAGAATTAATGCCCATAAAATTTACAGACAGAGGAAAAGCACAAAAGAACTGCAGAAGCATACCTCGCTAACATTACTTATTGCATATAGCATGGACCCACCAATCACAAGCAGATCTCCTTTAACAGGGTTTGGCCCTCCTAAAATTCAATAATATGATACATCAATCCAAGAAAGATATGGACCATACAAAATCCCAATAAGAGATTCTCAAGCAGCCCATCCATTTATCTAATGTATGTCATATACCAAGAGAAATGGACAGCCGAAGCCAATCTGTTGCAAAAAAAAAATTTCACTATCTTAGATCCTTTTAATGACTGTAAGAAACACTGATTATTATCTGTGGAATGCTTCTGTTATCTTAAAGAATCAGATATGTTTATTGGTCAGATTACACCCATTCCCTGACAATAGCACCTAATTGAATCATTAGCTCAGATGCATGCGATTCCAGTAACACAAAACATAATTGTATCACTATCATGCGTACAACTGTGGTTAAGTGCACACAAAGATGCACATACACAACCATGCCACTGATTGCTCCCTGGTATGATAGAAGTTGAACTGTGCGTGTAACAATGAACAAGACATCACTGGAGATTTGAATAGCAAACATGATAGAAGACTAGTCAGTACCTGGTCTATCTTTTGCATGTACATCAGAGAATACAACCGTAACAAGACCAGCAATACAAATCCCTACCCCAGCAAACTTTCTTAATCTGTATTTTGTCTTCAAGAACATCCAGGTCAGGAAAATGACAGATGGAATAGTCCAACAATCTAGCAGCATCACGCTTGTCAAAGATGTATACTGATACGCCTTCACCACTGCACAATATACAACATGTTCAATTTTTAACATGTTCTTCAAAGTGATACTGATCTCACATCCAATTTTGCAATTTTTTGAAAATCAATATGGTATGCATAAGAGTGGCCAATCAACTATGAAATAAAAATTCAAAATTTCAGATCATGCCTAAGAAATTCCACAAGGTTTCCACATTGGAGGGTTTAACTAGCCTTGGTTTTTGGAGTGGCTGCTCGAGCTAGGGCTGAACTTGTTTTGAACAATCATTTTAGCAAATTCATGTAATAGACAACAAAAAAACACAAGCAATGTTTATCGAATTTAATCAAACGTACTTGACCTTAACAAGCCACAGTAACAGACCATTAACCATTTCCTGAGAGGTTTGCTTTAACTGCCAATTCCAAGCCTAAATAAAAGAGATTTGCTTTAATTAATCAAATTTGCTACTAAACGGTGAGCTAATAAGTTGGGCAAAAAAACACCACCTCAATCTACCAAGTACCAATGCACTTAAAAACAGATGATGAGTTAATGAGATAGGCAAAACTGTGAACAGATGGTGAATTAATAAGTTGGGCAAAACTGCAGAACCTCAATAACAATGCACCCATTTAGCAGTGAGCTCTGGTTCATAACAGGCAACTTTTTCTTAAAAAGACTCATAATTAGTGAGAATGCATTTGGATTGTCTACTAGAACAATTCTAGTACTACCCCTGAAATTAGAGTTAGCTGCACTTAAATAGATGTATCGAAACAGCAATACCATTCCTAGCAATCAAGCTGGAGAGACCTGAATACAACATCATTAAATTGAAGACTGACCATACAAAATGTATAATTTGGGGAAAATAGAAAGAAATATTTATGAATGATGTCAGAAATTACCAATTAAATAAAAAGTTTCGTCCAAGGCCTTTGGATGTAATTGGAGAGAACCAATGTGAAACAAGATTGCTGACATCAAGATACAGTTGACTAAAATACATCATCACTCACCTAGAAAATTGGCTTCTACATCAATGATGGCAAGCAACAAATAGTAATACCACTTCATCTGCCACAAAATTGAAGAGGGATTATAATACTTTAAGCGCACAAGAAATCAGAACAATTCAAGAGAGTAAGAACAACAGAAATAGAAGGAGATGAAGAAACAAGTCAACTATTTTTACAAAGTTTAACAATTTGGAGTGTGACAAAAGTTGAAACCAAGAGTATCATTCCCATGAAGTAAGGATAGCAAACCTTGAATTTAAAACTAAAATATCAAAGGATAAAATTAAAATCATCACAAACCAAGGAAAGTTGTAGGAAATCAGGAGTTTTAAAACACCGCAACAGTCAATCATCTCAATTGTCAAGTAATAAAACTTTTGTCGAAAAGTTTTTAGCATAAAAGTTTTTGAATTGGTAAAAAATCATGTGATGTGATAGGGGTAATAATGAGGAGTAAAGAGAATAAAGTTAAAATAGATAGGTTAGTTGTATAGGTAATTATGTATAAATGATTAAAAAGTAGAGTAGTTATATATGAAGATGTGAAGAAATAAATAAAAAATATGGTAGTTATGAAAAGTGAAAAGTTTTGAAGTGAATAGTTTTAGGGTGTGTTTGTTTAGGGCAAAAATGTGTCAACTAAAACTTTTCACTCTCTATAATTACTCTATTTTTTAATTATTTTTTCACATTTTTCTATACAAACTACCCTACTT
>JAXCLR010000001.1:49344255-49362175 GCA_035584095.1 Annona squamosa | reverse complement strand
TATATCACATCACTTTCTATTGATTTGACAACTTCTACTCTAAAAACTTTTCATCAAAAGTTTTACCTCCAACCAAAGACAACCTTAGTTGGGAAAGTTTTAAGATTTGCCAAACATCCTCTAAAAGTTTTAGGCTAACCAAATGAAGCTGAGAAAATCATAATAAAGGCAGCATGAAGTTGTATACTTTCATCCATGGGTGACTGTCTGGCTGCTCAGCATTGGCTTTCATTTATGTTAAGACGTTCAAATTACACCTAATCAATCTCCAACAGCACTTAATCAGCAATATTGCAACACCATTGTGTCAACAACTTTACTCCTGCTCTTATAAAACCTTTTTTGTACTTGAATTTCCTCGATGGCTCAATCTCAATGTCTAATGTTTCTTTATATGATTCAATTGAATAACAAAATTCCCAATGACTACTTAGCAAGGGATATGCTGGGTAATCAAGTAAGGGAGAGGAAAGAATCGCCATCTCAATTAGTTACAGAATAGGAATATGGCACATTGCAAAGGATCCCACTAGGTAAACATCCCAGCAAGAAACAGGATACAACATGTGAAGTGCCCTGTTCTTTATGGTTTGATTCCTTGCGCTGATAACTTCTATACTGCACGAATCATAGGCATGAATTCATGCAACTTGAATTTTCTAGAACACTTGCACTCTCAATCCCTCCTAATTTTCCTCGTTGGGGAATTTATCCATTTGGCCTAATAAAACTTCCATCAGATCATATACAAAACATGATTTGAGTATTCCTGAATTAAGTACGGTAACAACAAAATGAGAACAATTCCCAGTTGATTAGCGTCGGAGTAAGAAATTGCAATTTTTAAAGAAGGCGTAAAAATAATCATGTCTACAGGGATCCATAGTTGACAGAAGCAATAAAAATTCCGTAGTTGACTTTAGAATTAGAAGCGCATAAATATATGGTAATGATAGAGTGAGAAAATTTTTTTGAAGAAGTCTCATGAAGTAGAGAACAAAAACCTGAAGTGCTCTTCTTCTGTAAATCAAGATGCTTCCATAAACAAGCGCCAAAAGCACATAGTTGAGAAAAGATTGAGAGGTTGGTGCATTGATTCCTGAAAGCAACAACCATCATCAAAAACCAAAAACAAACCACAGTTCGACAACAAACTAAAGAACCCAAAACGAAGAAGAAAAAATGTTAGTACATTTCTAAACATGAAGTTCAACTCTTGAAATTCAGGCACCATGAATTCATATTTCCACAAGCTCGAAGCACTTCCTTCTTCTTTTCCAATTCACCGGCAGAAGTTGGAAGTACCGATATTCTCCAAACTATGAAAGTCATACGTGGGAAGAAGAGACACTCTCCTCCACCTCCGATGTGTTTCAAACCTTCCCATCAACGGGCAATCCAGACCGTCAATCTAGTCGCCCATCGAAAGCACCACGCCTCGATAAACGGAACAGATTGGAAGATTTTTCCCACTGAAAACGTCTCCAGCCAATCAATGGCTCGGAATTCGTCGACATTCTCGACGAACAAATGAAAAAAAAATAATAATAATACTTGCTGACCTTTTCTGGAAAGCTCGGAAGACGAAAATCCAGTGGAAGTGATGAGGAGCGAGACAATCTGGCCCAATCCGAGAGCAAGGAGAGTTCTCCTCGACCAAAACCCTTGTGAACTCACCATCTCCCCTTCTCCCTCTGCCTCCCTCCCTCCCTCCCTCTATTATATAAGAACGAAGGAAGGGGATTTCCGGATTGCGGCGCTGACTCGCTGTCTCGCCCGCAATAAATAAATAATGCACGAGCGGCGAGCGCAACCCAACAGCCACCAGCAAAAGAGGAGTCAAGAGCAGTGGAGTACACTGCAGCGATGATTACGGTTCTGAAGATTGACGGTCGGCAGCACTCCAAATCCGGAAGGAATGGTTTGGACCGTCGAATGCTGCTTTGAAAAGTTCATACAATTCAGAGCATAATCTGTTAAAATAATGTTATAAGATAGCTTTTTTGCTTTTGATGGCTGAGCCGCACCGCCCTTTTTTCGGGTTTTCCTATTTGTATAAAGTTGGTGCGAGTGAAAAGACTGAAAAGTTGATGTTTGGTGTGATTTGACTATTTGATCATGAAAAGATTCCAGTGCTGAAGGCCTCCAGTTCACCAGTATAAGCCGCGGCTAAAGATACAAAATAAGAGCCCAGTTGAAATTAGATAATAATAATAATAGTAATTTGTTACTGAAAAAGTAAAGTGAAATGGGTGGATATGAAATAGTTGAAGTAATTAACTATCTGATTACTTACTTTATTTTCTGCTTTTACTTTTATATTTTAATATTTTTCATATCTTTCTGTACATGTACAGTACTATCCAAGCTATTACCACTTTTTTATGGATATATATATTTCACGATTATCTTAATTTATAATTTTTCATATAATATTTTATTAAATATTTAATAATATTTCAATTTTTACTACAATATCCTATCAGTGAAAGTTTCCATAAATAATTAGGGAGACATGTAAACACAATGTTTTGAACTTTTGTTAGTCCACACCACTGCACCCACTGCACCTATTATCACTTTATATTCTTGTAGTTGATATTCATTCTTCTTTGCTTCACAATTCATATTAATCTAAATACTTGTTGCTCTTGAATAAGAAAAAAACACCAACTGAATTTAACTCTAGTGTCACATAAATTCATTATGTTTTGGAAATTCTAAATATACTTACTACTTTTGTATAATTCAAAAAATACCCATTCATATGTTTAAATGTTGGTTATATTTTTATAAATGGCAGAATACTCTTAATGCAAAATAATAAAAGATGAACTAAAATAAGAAGGAAGTTAAATTACAACTCTTTGGATTTAGAACTCTGTGCAACTAAGATAGTGATGAGCTATGATATTCAAAATTTGAAATCCAATCTTAAATTTGATGAGAATATTGCTAATTTTACAAATAAGTTAACCGTGTTTGTTAACGTCTTTAATGAAATGAATATATTTAGAATTTTAAAATATAGTCAGTATATTTAGAATTAGAATCAAACGTAGTAGGTATATTTAAACAAAAATAAAAAATACTTTAGTACTCTAACGTTTGAAAACTTAGATGGGATAGGACTAGAACGAGTATAAGATAAAGTTGGAAATTTCTGTTTTATAAAAAATATTTTTTTTCATTCCCAAAAAAATATAATTTACTTTTATCAAACTTTTTAAAATTTTCATCTAGCTTTTCTCCGTACTACCTACAATACTTTTTTTTATCCCATCTACTCATCCTGAATCCAAGTCTTCATAATTTTGTGGTTGTGATTGTAGATAGGGTGGTTAAGTTGGTGGGGATCATGAACTTTGTAGTTGAAAGTAGGAGTGGAACTTGAGGGACTTTGATTCAGTGCTCCCGGCAGCATTCAGTGCTGCATGCTTTCGGGCGTATGTATATATTTTTTTTACTTTTTTTTGAAAATATTTTCATAAACATGTTAACCCAAGTGTATTTAATCTGTGTGTAAATTTTTACCATTTTTGGAGTATTTTAGGTATTTACTTTTAATTTTTGAAAATTAGTAGCATTTTACGTAATTTTAAATTACTAAAATGTCACTGATTTTCAAAAATAAAAAAAAATATCTAAAAATCTTCAAAAATGGTAAAAATTGATATATATGTAAAATACACTTGGGCGAACATGTTTATGAAAATATTTTCAAAAAAGTTTAAAAAAAATATATGTATACGCTCTAGAGCATGCAGCATTGCGTGCTTCTGGGAGCACTGAATTAGGGTCGGAATTGGAGTGGAGGCTAAGTGGGGTTGAAGGTTAACCTGGGTACAACCACGGGTACAAGTTGACTTACGGGCACTACTAGGCTTACACGGATTACGTCGACGGAGCGTTCGAGTCTACGTGATTATTTGCAGCGAATGTGAAGGCAACGGCAGCATTAGCGTTTAGCAATGCGTTTTTCATTTGGCTAATGGCTTTTGTATCTTCTATTTGTTGTGGGGCGGCCACCAATGCAGCAGCGACCATTCGAAATTTCTAACAACATATTCGATTCCAACAACATGCATCGGCAAATTTCTTATCTATGAATATGATTCCTCTTGCCTCGTCACTATCAATCAACGTTGTTCTCATCCGCATTAATAATTTTGTGATGCAACTTACAATTAAACTAATTAATCATTTCAATATCTTGTCATTGATCTAGCATTTGTTGTTAATGTCCTCCCATCATCAGACAATCTTTTAAATAAATTAGTTCCCACAATCAACGCCTGCAGCTGGCGTCTTATGCAAAAGATACATACGTGAAGTATTTTATAGATTATCAGGGTTCGGGGAAAATTGCCTATATATTTGCGTCTTTTATTCATGATCTAATTTTATTGGTATTATTAAAATTTTTTAAAAATTGCTAAAAATTAGTAAATTTGCTGATATTATTATTTCAGAAAAACTACGTAATATCTCCTACAGTGAAAAAACTATTCTCCAAAACATAATCATCAGTAATTGCGTTAGAAGTCAATTGCAAAACTGACACAATTTAAGCGTTGAAAAATGTTTTAGTAATATTCATTTTTCTAAATATTTGGAAAATCTTAATAGAACCACAATCAAAGTGGAGATAATGATCTAACGCACCTTGATTGCATGGATATGTCAACGTTCCCCTTTTGGGTTTTTTATTTTTAAAAAAGATTTTTTTCAAATTCAAATTATGTTTATCTATACAAATTTACCGATGATGACAAAAGTACTTTGATTGAAAGCTTATATTTTATGAAAGATGAGTGATGCTTTTAAACCGGGTGCATGGCCCTGAGACACTCTAAAAATATATATATTTTTTTTATAAATATGTAAAACTAGGTATATTGAACTTATAAATTAAGTTTTATCATTTTTTGATACTTTTAAGTCTTTTTTAACTTTTAAAGACAGTGACATTTTCATTATTTTTTGAATTAGAAATTATGAAAATACAACTGTGTTTAAAAATAAAAAATACTTAAAAGTATCCAAAAATAATAAAACTTATTTTGTAAATTAAATACACCTATCTTTACATATTTATAAAAAGAAATAAAAAATAAGTTTTTTGGCCGGATACATAACTACCACCATGAGCTCGCTGGCACCCGAACACCCCTCTTTATGAAAATGAATCATTACTTAATAGTAGATATAAAATAACTAAAATTTGAAAATAATATATAGTACGCTGTCATGAACCGGCTTGGATTCACGCACTCACTTGTACAGGAAAAACTAAGAAGGCTAATCGACTCTTGCAGGGCCAAGGATAAACAGGGTTACTCTAAGTTGCGAACGTCTCCGAATAATCATTTCTCAATGACAATTGCTATAACAACCATCGAGTTCCCTACTTGGCTCAGTTGCCTAATCCAAAACCCATGTCCTAACACCAATTGATATGATTCAATGCTAGTTTAACTAGCAAACATAAAAAAAAACTATTTATAGATGAATTTTACTTTTAATTTCACTTATATCACCAACTTTCAAAAACGTGTTTCATACATTACGAATTTTCATCTTAATTTCACATGTATCTATGTTATTAAAAATCTGTTAAATGAATGGTTAGCTTCCATGTAAAATTATAAATATATTTAAGCATTAATATAATTTGAAGTTGCTTTGTTCAAAATGAAAGATTTACATTCAAATAACATACTATTTTATAGTTACAGAATTACTAAAAATTCATTATAATAATAATTTTTAGTTGTAAAATCATAATTAGGGATGTATATATTCATCATTTGACATGAGATTAACAACCTGTTTAATAGATTTCTAATAATATGTGTATACGTGGAATTTAGTTGAAAATTCATATATATATATATATATATATAATAGGTATTTTTGAAAGTTTGTGGGTATAAGGAGAATTAAGCATAAAATTCGTGAGTATATGAGAAATTTGTCATAAAATAATTATTCAATGCATAAGCTCCATGAAGCAATTTTTTAAAATCTAATTTATTTATAATGTTAAACACATCTTGTTTTATGACATCATTCAAAAATAATTTTTGTTAAAAACTTATTTTTAGAAAAATAGAATCTTTTAATAGTGAATATATAATTATTAAACTTTTTGAAGAAGTTCAGTATTTATAGAATATATAGAAGTTTGCAATGTCTGTAATGTTTAGAATTATAAATAATTAAATGTACATGGATAATCATAAGAAAGGATTTAGATTTTTTACAAATTAAAATTAAAAAAACAGCCTCTCAGCTGACGTGATCATCTACAACCAAGCAGAAATGGGAGTGAGACCAATTTTTATCTTTTTTTAGTTTTTTGAAATTGATAATGTCGATGTATATAATCATACTAAAAGTGAAACCTTTTAGTTTATAAACAATATACATCTGGATTAATAATGCCAAAAAATAAATAATGAAAATAATATAAACCCAGATAAAAAAAAAAACTTTATCAGTCGCCCATTGGAATGGTTACTCATTGAGGGAAATTTTCATATATACGACAGTGACATATTTTTATGTCATTACTTATACCTCAAATCACTAATTTTTTTTTCAAACTTTAAGGCCGAGGTCATTTTCTTTCTTATTGACGTTCTTCGGTTTTTTGTAATTTTCTATACTCTTCATATATATGATTTAAATTGTGTGGTTATTATCTAAATTCTATAGCTGAATGATTATTTGGGAATGAGTTGACACAAGGGATGAATGAGACATGCTACCAAATCACCGTGTCACAGACGTAACCTCTTTCGATCGTCCATATATCCATTAGAAAATCAATGACGGAAGAATAGGATTCTTTGTACGCTATACACGGTAGATATGAGTGTACTTTTCAATCTCTCTTTCGGGAAAGGGTTGGACAGTACTCTTTATTATTCTCTGAATTTCAAATCTTCTTTTTCTGCTGTTTCCGTAATGAATTGGGATACAGCAAATAATTATTGCACCTGTTGCTGCCGAAAATTCTCTGCTCATGGGGGTGTGTTTGTTAATGAATAAAAGTTGTCAAATTATAATTTTTCAATTTAAAACTTTTCACTCTCTAAAACTATTCTATTTTTTAATCATTTCTTCACATTTTTTCTATACAACTATCGTACTTTTCAATCATTTCTACATAACTATCCACATAACTAACCTATTTATTTTAACTTTATCTTATTTACTCTTCATCATTACTCCTATCATATTACATCATTAGACAACTTTTATTCTCTACAACTTTTCATAAAATTTTTTATCTATTCTCCTCCTTATGATGTATATTTTCCTACTTCAAGTAAAAATTTCTGGCTGATGATTATGCTTTTTTTACAACCAAATCGAAATTTAGTTGCTTAAATGTAAAATTCATAAATTATTGGCGACTAAATTTCTTATCAATGGTTCTATATGACATATATTACCTACTTATTGGCAGCCAATTTTCTCAAACAACCAAATTTTAAGTTTTTGCAAGAAAATTTGTTTGTACCAAAAATTAAAAACTTTTTAGTGCTCTATACAATTATTTATAATCACCTATATTCTTCAACTTTTATTTATTTATTTTGTTAATTGTATGTTTAGCATCATATATATAGGCAAATGATCATTTTAAACGGGTCCAAAAAAGCATATTTTTATTTTAAAAATTTTTATATAATGGTTAATCTAGGTATATTTAATTTGTAAATCAGTTTTATTTTTTAAAAGATGTATATATATTTATTCAGCATTTTTAAATGAAAAGATATTTTAGTTCAACCATTTGAAATGAATAAAATATCTCCATATTTAAAGGTCCAAAATAAATATATACACAACTTCGAAATTGTAAATTTTTATGAAAGAGGGGTCTAGTGGCTACACGACCTCTACTCGTTAATTTATATGATCATGTCATTATACAATAGTTTAAAAATGTATTCAAGCAAATGATCCTACTATTGCCCACATTTTAAGATGCAAAATTTGCTAAAAATGATTTGACTCAGTTACCTTCATATATCACATGGGTAAATTGTAGCTCACATTTATATATATATATATATTTTTTTTTTTGATACCTCACATCTTCTTAAACTTTAGAGATTTGATCTCCTTTACGAAAATCTACATAGTAGACATCTGGGCAAATTTGTTTTTCTTAAACTTTAGAGATTTGGTCTCCTTTACGAAAATCTACATAGTAGACATCTGGGCAAATTTGTTTTCCGGCATATATGGTATAACATGACATGAGAGCGCATTTACCGGCACATGATTTTACAACCCAACAACCAAAATTTTCCAACTTTACCTCAATATTCTAATCGTTTTTTCTTCCAACCGCCATATTTATTCTAATTTTATCTATACTATTTCATATAAATTGCACAAATCTCAAAATATTTCCTCTACCGCTCCCACCCCCATTCTGCAATTTCTTTCCACCCTCATCCCCAGACGTGGAATTGGACTCACATGTTGCAAGCTTATGAGGACCATAGAATCGTTTATCATCTCCATGTCATTCGTTTCTAATTGCAGCAGCCACTTAATTCCGAAGAGCATAACAATGGGTCTATGATACCTTGTGTCGCGCAACACCTTCTTGCAATGAAGCGTCTTCTTCACTCTTTTGAACAGCCTCGCATCCAATAATGTCTTGATCGAATTTCTTTCTTCCATCGATATTTAATTTCAATTGCCCCTTTTCTTATAAGCATAGTGGGCATGTTTGTTAATGAGTAAAAATTGTCAAAATTAAAACTTTTCACTCTCCATCGTTATCTTATTTTTTAATTATTTGTTTACATTTTTCTATACAACTATCATACTTTTCAATCATTTGTATACAACTATTCACACAACTAACTTATCTATTTTAACTTTATCATATTTTCTCTTCATCATTACCTCTATTGTATCACATCATTTAACAACTTCTATTCTCTACAATTTTTCATCAAAAGTTTTATCCATTCCCAAACACACCCTTATAGTTGTCCTAATACTGGATAGTCCAAACTCACTCCATACGAATATATCTTATTTGTTAAAAACTAGATTAGCCAGCAAATGAGTTAAGAATCCAATTCATTTTGGATACTTACGATTTCGTAGCTCTCTATATATTTCTTGTATGCATGAACCAATAATTCTATTGTAAATATACTAAATTAATAGTTTCATAAAAAAAATTTAGAAAACAAAAAAATATATTTTTTGGACTTGTCCAAATGATCATGCCCCATAGATGTATACCTTGTTCTGCTTCTACGAAGTCTCATTTCTATATAATTTTATCCATTTTCACCTTAATGATTGATGAAAAAATTACTTTATTTATTTTATTTAGTATAATTTATATTATTATAAAAATCTCATCATTTGTATAATAGTCCATAACTGAATCCCACGTCAAAAAGAGAATAAAGTTCATGATGGTGTATAAGTGAGGCTTAAGTTAAATATAGTGTGATACATTTTAAAATCATGCAGCTAAGTTGCCAAGCTACAACGAACAATATCGCAATATGAGGTTAACAGCCCACAGGCTTATATTCTGTGTATTAGGCCTAATGGTCACTTTTTCTAAATCTTTGCTTACAAGTGGTATAAGAGTCAATCCTGTAGGCAGAAGCCTAGAATTGGGTTGTAGTTTGAGCACGAACTAGGCAGAAGCAGGTGAGCTTGTAATAACTTAGAATTGAATTTCGTATTGAAAAATGAGTCTCAAGTTAAATATAGTATAACACGTTTTAAAATCGTGCGACTAAGCTGCCAGGCTAAAGCAGTCTGTGTGTTCTATGCGTAACGCCCAACGGTCCCTTTTTTGAGTCTACACATTACAATTTGTCTCTAACCCATATACAAATGTATGAAATCAACATAATGAGACAGTTTGGTACTAAATATTGTTGAATTTAAACATTTAAACCATCTTAAATATTATTATAATGTAGATAAATTATATAACATAATATTATGTACTAAATACGAGCTTAAATTGATCTAAACATCTTCATAATTTATGTACGAATATATATTTTAAAGAAAATGCAGCCTTTTTACTTCTTTAATTTAGGTGAAATTTAATCTCGTAGCTAAAAATGATATTCAATTAGTAAATTTTTTACCAATCATAAAAAATATAAGAAATTGGGGAATATGAAATTGCTTAAGTAGAACAATATATCTTCCTCTTAGTATCATAGATAGTGAACTAATGCACCGGATCGAATGTATTTTATACTTTGTTTCAAACACTAATCATTATTATATTTTATCTATACGTATTTATTCATAATGTCAAAAAATTACTTTAATATGAATCTATACTATATATTTTATATTCTTTTCAAATTTTAATGCCTATATGTCCCCTACATAATTTTCAAATTTTATAATACTTCTATATTTCTTATTTTTTTTATAAAATGTAAGTTTCAATCAAAGTGATTTTTGCCTTTATGAATCAATATACATTGATAATATAATAAATTGACTTTAATTTGAAAACATTTTTTAAATGACAAAGGAGTGCATGGAAATGTTCATACAACCCAAGCACATTAGATCGTTCTTACTCTAATATCATTATCTGTCTCCTCAAATCTCAACCCTTGATTTTATTTACTTTTACTTGATTTTACGAATATTTTACATCAAGCCAATCTAATTAATGATAAAAAGAATAATACTTAGTTTATTTAATAATTTAATTACACTGCTATTGATTAGCTAGAATTATGATTTATCAAGGATATTTCTATGCAACCCCTCTTTTATTGAATTCTCTTTATTTTTAACATCAATAAGGTCGATGAAAAATCCACTTTGTATATTATATTTAACATTATTTATATTATCATGGAATTTTTTTTATTTATTTCATATAACTGTATGGGGTCTCATCTACGAATATATAAAATCAACATAATAAAATGATTTAATGCTAAAATAAATTTTTAAATGGTATTTTCAACACTAAACCATATAAAATATCACTACTGTGCTGATAAATGATTTTATAAAGTATTACTTCATTTCAATACATATGCAAGTGAATTTAAATATTTTTTCTAATCTACACATAAATGTACTTATTTTTAGCCAAATCACATATTGGATTTAGACGAAATTTGATCTCTCAACTAAATAAATGATATTAAATAAAATAAATAAATTAGATTTTGCATTGATCATCAACATCTTAAATATGGAGGCCTTTTTATTTATGTACGTACGGAAGCATCTATACTTACTCTTCATTTTAAAATTTTGAAATATAACTTTTAAAATCTAAATCACCGTTGATGTTTAACACATGTTATTTTATCGTGCTACTAAAAATAATTTTTATTAGAAAATTATATTTTGTAAAAAATAGTATCTAATCACTAAAAAGTTTAGAAAATGTATGGTATCAAAATAGTATATAAAAGTTTGCAATGCATGTAAATTTTGGAAACATAAAGAAGTACAGATAGTTAAACATGATGAATGGTTTAAATTTTTCGAAAAACATTTTAAAATTAAAAAACAAAGAGTAATCATGGAGGTTTCCATGCATACGTAAATATTGAATCACTCCTCTTCATGAAATTACTTCTACGAAAGCATTCCCGATAATTCTTGATGGTGAAAATAATTGAACATTACCCACATTAATCTTAAATAGAAAGGTAATTACCCATCCCTAATGAAAGGGACATTCCAACAGGCAAGTTCTCCAGCATCAATCAAAGTAAATAACACTGCAGCTGCCGGAAAAAAAGCATAGAAAATCAGATCTTCTGGAAGAGAATGTGAACACCATACTGGGGGTATAAGGTGATCACGAACATGGGTGCATGAACATAAGATGGCGAGACTCTGAAAGAAAATCGCCTAAGGATCATGGCTAACGCGATCTTCGACTCAATCAAAGACAGGTTGGGGCCTGCGCATGCTCGAGGCCCTAATCCGAAAGGGAAGAACGCCCCCAGATTCTTCCTTGGGTCGGAAAATCTAAGGGGATTGAAGCGGCCGGCATCTTCTCCCCAGATTTCAGTGTCATGGTGGACTGCGATCATGGGCAGGTAGAGCTGAGCGCCCGCTGGAATGTCCAGGCTCCCAAGCTTCACATCCTTGCATGTCTCCCTCATTAACATCACAGCAGGAGGGTATAGTCGCAGGGTTTCATTGAGGATCATGCCCACCTGCAGTCCAATCAATGGATGGCGATGGGATATTGGAAGGAGATGATGTGAAGGTGAAGCTTATGAGAGAGAACATAACTACTAACTTTTTAAAAAAGACGAAGTTAATAACGTATAAATGAATCATGTTTTCAAATTAATAAAGTTCAAAGAAAGGGAAGGGTAAATACTCAGATGACCATGCGGTTGACATCAATGTAAAAGGTGTGAGAGTATGTGTAGATGGTCTAAAGTTCAAAACTGGAGCATTGGCTTCCACTTGGATTGAAAAAACTTCTCTCTTGTCCATTCTCATGTTACCTAATGGGAGGGGTGTGGAGGAGAAATTTGTCTTGTTCTTGGCTACATTTGCACAATGTCTACTTCAGCGTAGCAAAGCCCATGCAGTTTCATCTTTTTGGCCATAACCTCTTAATTAGATAGCAAGGCGTCTTACATAAATTTTTTGAGTTCACACCCACATTTACTCTCATTTTAAATTGATTTGCTTGCCGAAAGAGAGTGGATTTTTTTTTTTTTTCCCCTGAAATTCGTTGTGAGAGTGGAATTTGATCGGCCTTAATGTACACTTTTTACCGGCATATCGAAGATGATTGGCCCGTGTCTAAGCAAAAGCCTACAAATTGTAGGAGTTAGGAAATTGGACCCAAATCTTGCAATTCCTACTCCTTGGTTAGGAACTAAAAACAATCACCAAGCTTGGATTTGGGGTGCATTTGCTGCTATAAATTCCTGACTTTCTATGGTTAGTTAATCAGCTCAATTCGTTCAGGTTTTAAAGATATATTTTTGCTAATAATATGGGCTACGGCCATTTTCTCCATTTACTCGTACTTGAATATACACTGTACCATGTAAAGATGAGTGAAACATGCATGCACCGAAATGCAATCTAATGCTAATGTTGTAAACTTGTATACTCACAAGCTTGAGGTGGTTCAAGCATTCTGCGGTGGGAGGCTTGTCAGAGCCACAGACCTTGATAACTTCCTCACGGGCCTTGTGCTGCCACTCTGGGTGCATTGAAAGGAGGAGGAAAGTCCATGCTAGAAGGTTTGCACTTGTTTCCTTCCCTGCGAAATGGTATGTCTTGCATTCGTCGATCATTTCATCGATTCCTATTGTTTCTCCTTCTGCATTGTTGTTCTTGCTAGCAGAGATCATCACGTCGAGCAGGTTACCGGAATTGTGACTCGATTCTCCCTTTATTTGCACTAGCTTTAGGAGGGAATTGCGGATTTTTCTGTCTAGCTTCCATCTCATGATGTTCTTCCTCGTGGGCAGAAACCTGCAAAGTGGTCCAACAGAATGCCAATGATTCTTAGGCATTAACATATATTTAATGGGAAATTCTTCCATGGAATATGGTTACTCGAGTTTAATTTAGCTCGAGCTCATTTTAATGATTATATAAATTACAATCATAGGCCTGTATATCTAACATCATATCATGCATGTGTTTAATTTAACCCCTTTCAAAATAATATACAAAAGTGTATAATTAACACCTTAGAAGGTTTGGATGTTTAAATAGAAGTGTGGAAGTCTCTTTCATAATAGAAAACAAATTTAATGATTTAAAATTCACTCTTAAACTAGTAATTAATTTTTTGGCCCCACTTCGATTTTTGTTACCTCACTAAACAAATATTAGTAAGCTTGATTGATGATTGGCTTGGATTTTGTAGATTCATCAAGTGAGCCCAAAGTAGCTTTGACCACAAAAGAATTTCTCATATTTGACATGAACAAAAATCTGTACAATATTGGATATCTTTTTTCGAAGCTACAATATTGGATATCTTTATATGCTCTAACTCTAGTCCATTTCAAAAAAAAAAAAAAAAAAAAAAAAAACTTGTCGAAATTCTGTTTCGAGATTATTACCAAATTTCATTAAACCTAAAGAGATCAATAAAACCATATGCGTACCATCTCGTATGTCAGAGAAATTTTGTAAGCTTTGAAACACTTCATATCGGGTTGAGTTAAGGCTTATCAAATGGTATCAAAGTCACTCGCTGGCTATTTTGTTAATAATATTTTTGGGCTCGAAGGATAAGCTAAAAAGATAAAATTATACTAATGGAAATATTTAGTGTGTTTGGCAAGAGGTTTTAAAACGCTGGAGAAAGAGTCGCGGGAAGAATTTCGAAAAGGTGAGAGTATAATAAGAGCGTAACGTGATATAATATGGGCATTACTTAAGAGTAAAAAGAATAAAAAAATTAAATAAGGTAATCGTATTAAAAGATAAGAAAAGAGGATTGAAATGCAAAGCTAATAATAGAAAGAGTAGAATAATTAAAAATGTTAAATCATTTCAACCGGAGTAGATTGTATGTGGGAAGATTTTTTTTTTCCCCCTTT
The DNA here is from genome assembly GCA_035584095.1 of Annona squamosa. Classification (NCBI taxonomy): domain Eukaryota; kingdom Viridiplantae; phylum Streptophyta; class Magnoliopsida; order Magnoliales; family Annonaceae; genus Annona; species Annona squamosa. The sequence goes on along the minus strand of JAXCLR010000001.1, from coordinate 49,347,581 downwards.
TTACGAAATGACAAGGGACGGCCAGTACACTTCTACCCGTTTCGCCGGAGCTCCAGCCCAAACTTGAAACCACAGTTCCCTCACACCAGACACGCTGATGTTAAATCATATGCTATGAAGGTGTAGACATTTCACCGGATCTTTTTTTGATTTGGTCCCCCCGGGTCGACGACTTGGGACAAACTCTGTCACCGGGTCTATTTCACAGGATCTTTAATTATGATTTGTTAGGACTCATAAAATCATGAGTTTGTTTGGACTCATAAAATCATGAGTTTGTTTATTAAAAGATAAAATTTTTCACTCAAAACATTTAAATATAAATTTTTTATACTAATTAACTATTTTATTTTTTAATTATTTCTTCACATTTTTATGCACAAATTATATTATTTTTCAATTATTTTTATAAAATTATCCGGATAATTAATCTATTTATTTTAACTTTATTATCTTTATTTTGCATTATTATTCATATCATTTCACATCATTCTTTTTATATAAAAAATTTTTACACCAAACTTTCACATAAAAGTTTATCACTTTCCAATCACACCTTTTAACTTTGATTTGAATCGTATACAGAAACGTTCTCAATTACAAGTACGTGACCTTACCTGAACCCAGGAATGTAGAGGGTGCGCAGGGCTTGCGAGACAAGGTAAGTTTGCTGGCCTTGCAACTGGAATACCAGCTTTCCCTCCTCATAGCTGCTCCCAAAAGCAGCTTTTGAGATGATGTCTGATGTGAGATTTTGCATCTCTCCAAACACTTCCAATTCGAATTCTCGCCCATTCGCTCCTTCTCTTCCCCACCTTTCCATCACCTTTTCACAGCTCTCAACAATTGAGGGCAACCAACCCTGAAACAGTGAAGAAGTCTTCATTAACCACAGGTCCTCTCATAGTATAAACATAAATATCTAGCAAGTCCAAGTATTTTACAAAATAAGAAGGAAAATTAACCTCGATAAATATTGCCCCAATTAATTAAAATGCACAGCTAGCCCCTTTATTGTCAATGGTCTTTTTTCATTACTGTGTTTAAAAGAAGCATGAATGAACAGGGCAAACGTTAAATAGGAATTAGATTAATTAGAAGGAAAAATTGGAGAAAATGACAAAAAAAAGTTCTATCATAATTATTAACAAAAAAATATATATATACCAGCCTTTCGGATAAAAATAGATAGTGTATTGGTATAAAATAATAATTATTATAACGCATAAAAGACATGATTTATAAGTCAAGAAAATATTTGAAATTTTGAATTTTAAAAACTAGAAGAAAAATTATAACAAACAAGGGTAATTAATGAGTCAAAGAATAAATAAAAATATTTGTTTTGATTAAAATAATGTTTTACTTTAATTAGAAATATATTTATTATATATTTTTGTGCTTTGACGTACTTAGACCTTAAAATGTGTAAGTTCAGTTTCTATTTTTTTAGCTATAGTATAGGGTAGGTTTCAAGTACAAAAATATTAGATTCAATCAGGGCATCGTATATTCCAAATTCCATAAGTCTGAAATTGACCTGAATTACTGATATATATTTAATATATTTTTATTAAATATACTTAATAATCTATAATCAATATGATAATAATATAATATTCTTTATTAAATATATTATATGTTTGAATATATAAATATTTATTTAATTTATCTATTATTTAGTATATTTAATAAAGAATATTATATTATTATCATATTGATTATAGATTATTAAGTAAAACTTTACGATGAAATTATAATTTTTAAATATAATATGAAGATTATCTTAAAGATTGAATCTGATCTTAAGAAAATAGGATATACTGAGTTTCAAATCAACCCAAAGTCTTTAAAAGTAAGATAAAAGTATGGTCACCAAATTTACGCAACTCAAGTTTAACCCTACCAATGTTTTCCTAGAATTAGAACTATAAATATTGAAGAAAATTTTTTTAGGATAGATGCTGCTTCAATTTAAAGAAGGGGGACAGATCAGGGACCGGTTAGTGCTTTCAATTAAGTTACAGTTCTGAAGAGTATCTTTTCTGTAGAATGTACTTAATTTTTTTCTACTAAAAACGACAAAAATAAGCTGTATCAATCAGCAACGTGCAACAATGGCCCCATAAAAATAACCAATAAAAAAAATAGCAGTATGCATCAGCCGAATCCACTGCATTATTCAATTCGGGAAAAAGCCAAATGGCTGCTTATGGGGTATGCCGACCATATCATTATTATATATTTTTTTCTGCATACAATCACGCTAAAGAGCACATTTTCCGGTGTTGGTAGGCCGCACTCATCCAACAATTCTTAATTAAAGCCTGTTGGTCCAAGCTTCTATTCACGGAGATTTTGTTTGCTGATTTGCAAATCTATTCGCTTAGTTTGATTATAATTATAAATATATATATATATAATTTTTTTAAATAATAAATAACTCCTACATAATTTAATCATAATTGCAAATATAACTCCATGGTTATGGCACCGTTACTGCATCATCATGATACAGATATATTTGCAAAAATATGCAAATTATGTGGATTTATATTTGCAATTTTGAAAATTAAATAAGTATATCTAGTTTTTATAAGTAAATCTATATAGTTTGTACATATTTGCAAATATAGGTAAATTATAAGAGATTATTTGCAATTTATAAAACTATATGAATATTTTTGCAATTATAATCAAACTAAGTAAGTATATTTGCAAATTACTCTTTTTTCAATCATGTCTTAAGATAAAAGTTCTAATTCAAGCTAATTCCATACTTTCCATGGTTTTTAAGATGTACTAAAGAAGTAATAAAACTTTTGAGCTAAAAATTTATGTTGTGCAAGTTTTTAAAATGAAAAAATAATACGATATAATAAGAGTAAAGAGGAGGAATAAAAAAAATAAAGTTTAAATAGATAATTGTACGGATAGTTGCATACAAATGATTGAAAAGTAAAATAATTATATTAAAATTATATAAAAATAGGAAAGTAAAAAGTTTAATATTTAAAAGTTTTGGCTTGAAAAATTTTATATGTAATCAAACGTACCCTTAATATAAAACTTGTGCGCAGAAGTCATAAGTTGGAATAGGATTTATCAAAAAAGTTGAAATTTAGCCCTTTCCATATTTAAAAAGCAAAGATCTTAATAGCTTACAACAAAAGTTGCAGTGTTATCCTTAAAAAAAAATACAAGGCGTTAATGCTTTTTAATATATAAATTAAGATCTTATGTGTCAAAAAGAACATATCCAATCATTTGCGTGGACTAGATCATCAATAACAGCATTATAAATTTTGTTAATGCATACAATAATC
>JAXCLR010000001.1:49302215-49329860 GCA_035584095.1 Annona squamosa | reverse complement strand
ATGAATATTTTTATCCATAGGTTCCTCAAAATTTCCATCCTTATGTTTAAATATTAATCTCAAATTTTCTTCAAAATTACGTTGTTTACTGTAATAAAATACTATAACAAAATCACTGTAGCAAATTACTGTTCATTCGAGTTACTGTTCATAGAGACGTGGTTACTGTTCATGGGTTTCAAATTTTGATATTTTTTCCAAAAATAAAAAATACAATGACATACCTTATGCCTAGTATATCATAGGATATGTCATACATTTTAAATTTATCATCATTTACTTGACCAAAAAAATCATTTTCTCTATATACTAAAAATCAACATAAATTCACTTAAGTATAATCCTTAATTCCAAAAATTGTGAAATTAATATATCATTATTCCAACATCATATTTATCATAATCATACATGTTAAATCATCATTTATCAATTTTGGAGTATTATTTTCACATATCATATGCTATCTTCCCGAATACCCTATCTTTGCTCCAAATTTTTGATGTTTTGGCATAATTCCATTTAAACATTATATCTATACTTATTTTCTCATGCTTAGGTATTATCTAAGCATGGTTTTACCCTACTTAACATTCAAAATTTTTTTTGGGTAGAAATCACTTACCTGAAGTGGAGATACGCCTCTTTTTCTAACACTTTCTCTCTCCAACCTTCTATTATTCAAGGCTAAAACGTGTGGGGATGGAAAATGAAGTTGCTCAAGTAATTTTTGAGCTTGGGATGGCTATGAATTCGTCCAAGGCATGCTCCCCTATTTATAGTGCTTCAAATTTCATGAATTTGCATTTTACCCATTCTAGCTCAAGGTGTAAAATTGCAAAATATGTTTTTTATAATTTTCAAAGATTTCTTGAGCCAAGAGCAGACACCCTAGGCCTGCTCCAGCCCCCCTATAGAAGCCCTAATTTCTACCTATTTTTTTTATTTTTAAAATTAATTAAATTAAGCTAAATTAATCCTAACCAATGGTTAATGATAAAATTAATTTGTGGCCATTGGATTTGGCCCCAAAATTCAACAGCCCCTGCAACTCCCTGCATTGCAGCAGCCATTTCATTTAATTTTTTTGATTTTTATTTGTTTATTTTATTTTAAAAGTCAAAAGTAGCTTTTATTAAAAAGTTAGCTACTTTTTTATCTTATTTTGACATTTCATTTTAACCTTTAATTTGTGATTTTCATCACATCTTAACCCATTCCTGATGTCCATCATGAATTTTTAACCATCCATAAAAAATTTCATCGAATTTCGACGCCCGGATTGCAATTTATGAATTTTTTTCTATTTTTCCACAAAAATCCAAACTTGGATTAAAATATCCAAAAGAATTTCTATTTTGTCTTGTAATGATTAAATCTCTATTATGTATTTTTATGATTAAGTTAATCTAAGTGATTAACTTTTAATCACGTATCTTAGTCCTTGGTTACTATTCACGTGCACTATTCGCTGGGTTAAATTCCTAATTGCGTTATTTCAATCTCCAATACATATATCCATTAATATAATTCATGAATTTCCATTTATTAATAAAATAATTATAAAATTACAAATATCAAAATGACGCGTATACAGTCGAGGTTTCACAATAGGTGGATGGTCATCTTGTTGGCATACATGGTGGCAATGGACTGTCCTCAGTAGACTTCCATGCCCTCGTCAAGGGCTGGAATGGGCGCTTGAAGAAGGAGGCCAGAGGAGCTGCTATGGACCGAAGGAGCGGATATTATGATTATGATGACAATTTCTCCTAAATCGCCGTTAGCGCAGCTGCTGCTGAATGCCATTTGTGGGTATACATGGCGTTTGCCTGGGATTTCTAAATTTTTCAAGGATGCGACGAAACCAATGTAACCCCATCTGTATATATAGGCATTCCAAATCCTCTATTGCACTGCCTAGCTAAACAACTCATGTCTGCCAAGTTAGAATCCTCTTGTCTTTAACAATTCCAGCTTTAGGGCACGCTTCAGATTCGGAAATGCTACAAAAATTATGGTACCATATGGGATGGTGATAGGGAATATCATGGAAATTGTGCAATTCATATGCTATTGATATTAAAAAAATAAGGGTAATGTTGAAATAAAATAGTAAGAATGAAAGGAAAAATAATTCGAATATAAGAATAAAGTTAGAAAAACAGCATAGTTTAATTGTAAAATCAGTTATTAAAAACCGTGTCTATCGTGTCATACCACCTCATCTCAATATTGTAGATTACCAAGCGTCTCCTTCGATGTAAGCCTGACTTCTTCCTTTTATTCACAAAAAATGGACAAAAATATTTTATAATATTATTCAAACACAAATGAACGTTGTACAACGTAAATAGAAAAAAACTTTTTTCTACTCCACTTGGTTTTTTTACATTAAGAAAATAGAGTCTTTTGGGAAGATGCTAAGTACAAGTGGAAATAGATTTTTTCTCGACTTCTTTTTGCTCACATTTTGACATTTTAACTACATTTCCATCTCATATTTTTCATCTTTATTACTATATTTAGACTTCTTTTTGCTAGGGCGTTTCCTCGAAGCGACGTGCTACATCGGTGCCCAGATGTAGTGAGAAATGGGCAAGGGTTGCTAGGGCGTCCCCCCAGAAGCAACGTGCCACAACAACGTCCGGTTGTGACGAGAAGTCAGCAAAGGTTCCCTCGCTTTTATGGATGTGATTTAGGAAAGAAGGCGGTACCAAAACACAAGGTCCTTTTTCCTCACGGAATGTTAGGACTCTTTCAGGGAAAAGTATGAAAGTAATAGATATTATGAGAAGGAGAAGAATTAATATAACGTGTCTTCAAGAGACTAGCTAGAAAGGAGAGAAGGCCAAAAAGATTAATAGATTCAAATTATGGTATATACAAAAGGATAGTAATAGAAATAGTGTAGGGATAATAGTAGAAAGTAAATTCATAAATAAAGTTGTTGATGTCAATAGAGTAAATGATAGAATTATTCAAATAAAACTTGTATTAGGTGTGAAGGTCATAAATGTGATTAGTGCTTATACACCACAAGTAGGATTAGATGATAGAATTAAAAAATAATTTGTGAATGACTTAGATAGTGTAATGCAAATGATACCTAACTAGGAAAAGGTTGTGATAAGTGGAGATTTACATGGATATGTAGGAAAGGAGAATGTAGAATATAAGAGAAGTTATGGAGGCTTAGACTTTGGAATAAGAAATGAAATGGGGAATATCATTTTAGACTTTGCTATAACATATGAATTGGTTATAAAAAATAACTTATTTCAAAAATAAGATGAACACATGAGAACTTTCAAGAGTGAGACTAATTCTAGCCAAATAGATTTCTTCCTTATAAGAAAATTGGATAGATCCCTTTACATTAATTTTAAGGTTATCCCAAGTGAGAGCTTAGCTTTGCAGTATAGCTTATTAGTGATGGATATATACACACAAAAACAGTCAACAAAAGTTAAAGACAATATAATTTCAAAAATTAAATGGTGAAATTTAAAGGGAAACAACATGTAACTTTTTAGTAAAAGAATAATAGAAGAAGAAAAATGGGACATACAAGAAGATGGAGTAGAATCAATGTGGAATAAAATGACAAGTAACATAAAAGAAGTAAAACAAAGTATTGTAGGGATATATAAAAATTATAGATCCTCACATAGATAAACTTGGTGGTAGAATGAAGATGTGCAAAAAACTATAAATGCTAAATAAGAAAAGTTTAAAAATGGTAGAGAAATAAGAATGACACAAATATACAACAATACAAACTATCAAAAAAGCTACTAAAAAGATTATTAACGATGCTAAACATAAAACTTATAACAACTTGTATGACATATTAGGAACTAGACAAGGTGAAAAGGATATTTTAAGTTGGCTAAATTAAGTGTAAATAAAGGCAAATATTTAACACATGTTAAATGTATATAAAAGTGAAGGTCAAAGAGTTCTAGTCAAAGATGATGATATTCAAGAAAGATGAAAAACTTATTTCTATAGTTTACTAAATGATACCCCACCCGAACATTTCACATTAGATTTTAGTTTAAATAGAGAAGAAAATATGAATGTCAGTTATTCTTCAAAAATTCAAAATCTGAAGTAAAGGAAGCTCTAATGAAAATGAAAAAAAGAAAAGGTTTAGGCCCAAATAATATACAAATTGAGGCATGGAAGTGCATGGGAGATGTAGGTGCAAGATGGTTAACAAATTTCTTTGATAAGATTATAAAAACAAAGTTAATGCCAAATGAATTAAGGAAAAACATTATAGTCCCAATCTATAAAAATAAAGGAGATATTCAAAATTGTTCAAATTATTGTTTAATAAAACTAATGAGTCCTACTATGAAATTATGGAAAAGAGTAATTGAACATAAACTAATACATGAAACTAATGTATTTGAAAATCAATTTGGTTGTATGCTAGGAAGATCAACCACTGAAGTTATTTTTTTACTTAGAAAACTATTTGAAAAGTACAGGGAAAAAAAAACTTATACATGATTTTTATTAATTTAAAAAAAGCATATGATCGAGTACCAAGAAAGTTAATATGGCAAATGATGAAAAAGAAAGGAATTAATAACAGATACATTGATATTATTAAAGATATATACAAGGGGGCTGTTGCAAATGTAAGGACCATTGATGAAAATACTAATATTTTTTTAGTTAAAATAGATTCACCTCAAGGCTTAGCCTTGAGTCCTTACCTTTTTTACCTGACTAATGGATGAAATTACTAGACATATACAAGAAGAAGTACTTTAGTGTATATTATTTGCAGAAGAAATTGTTCTAATAGATGAAACTAAAGAACGACTAAATTTAAAATTGAATAGGTAGGTAGATGTTTTAGAATCTAATGATTTTAGAATTAGTCACATAAAAATTGAATATGTGAAATTCAATTTTAATAATAATGAAAATCCGAATGAGGAATTAATTAAGATTTTAAATCAAGTAGTAACTAACCATTTCTAGTACCTAGGATTAATAGTTCAAGAGAATGGGGAAATTGAGAAAGATATAATGCATAGAATTCAAGCAAGATGTAAGAAACGACAAAGTGCGTTAGGAATTTTATGTGACCATTGAGTTTCAACCAAATTAAAAGGAAAATTTTATAAGACTACGATTAGACCTGCTATGTTTTATGGGGCAGAATGTTAGACAGTTAAATAACAACATATACAAAATGAGTGTAGCGGACATCGGAATGCTAAGGTGGATGAGTTGTAAAACAAGAAAAGTTAAAATTAGGAATGAAATAATTTGAGAAAACTTAAAAATGAGATCAATTTGTGATAAAATAAAAGAAAATAAATTAAAATGGTTTGCTCATGTTAGAAAGAGACCTAAAATAGCACCGGTTAGGAAGACAAAGTCTATCCAAGTAGAAGGTGGTAGAACAAGGAAAAGAAGACTCAAAAAAACATGGATAGAAGTAATTAAACAAGATTCAAACATATTACAAATTAACGAAAATTTAGTCTTAGATTGCCAGAAATGGTGCAATAAAATCCATACAACTGACCCCACCTAAATGGGAAATGGCTTATCATGATGATGATGATACATGGCAAAACTACGGAAATACAACTGTCCCCCGAGCAGCCAACTACAGCCTCACTACCCAATCTATTGAGTAAAGACCGAGAAAACAAAATGGTGGCAAGAATCTCAACGAAATACCTCGAGGTACAAACGGCTGCAATCCCCAAAGGATGATTCATTGTACTATTTGTATCAACAAAATGAACAACTATCTAATTACATATCTTCCTATTCTTGTCTATATTATTGTAAGCTGCCCATTTCTTACAACGCTGGCACAGACATGCAAATTTTCCTATAATTACGGCGTTAATTAGCTCCTACTTTCGAGTGTGCGGTAATTTAATTTCCAAAAATTCTGTTTGCCACTTTCGTGGCTGAATTACCACCACCCATACTTGTATAAATTTAATTTATTAGCTGCCAGAAACATCTGCTGCTTGCATTGTTTGTTAGAACTCATCATATCATCGTGTCATTGGTCTCACATAGGCAAAATATTGTGCTCATCACTTGACTGGTCTCACTATGGAAGTGGTGTGACTTAAGCTTGCACTTTGGTCACACTGAGATAATGTTGTGTGCGAGTGAGTTGAACTCCACTTCAGGCACACTAACAAAGTGGTTTGGGAACAGGTAAAACATGGGTAGGATTTTTTCTCCCATTTTCTATCACCCCTTTCGTTGTGATTTTATATTTTTAACTGCTTACCTACCCTATATTTGGCATTATTGCCCCCAGATTGTAATCATTTTAATTCTCACTTCTGGCACACTGTGGTACTCTGAGTGTAACTTACATTGGACTTCAGTTACACCAAGAAGTTAAGGGCTCTGGCATAAGGGTGTAACTTGAGCTCATCAAACTCTTGTTTGCCTAAATTTTATTCTTTATTTTATTTTTATAACTTAACTCTAATCTTATAATCCCATTTATAAAGTCTAAGCTTTAACCTTAATGTAAACTGGGTTTGGGTTGAAATTCTGATTAGTATTAATGGCTACATCACAGAACTTTACACACGATTTTTTTTAAAAAAAATAATAATAATAAAATAGTGAAGTATTTCAATGAAACTAAAGTTTCATCTTTGATAGTTCCAAACTTAAAAATTGGTCAAACTGCTTTTATGAATAACAGTTTCGTTCCCTATATGTGAAATTTGTTAAATGCAACGTTTGAGCGAAATCTTTGCTACCATTTTGGTGTAATCCCTCTATACCTGATATACATCATCTATCATAATAAAACTCCAATTGATATACTTCATTACCTATTCTAGTTCACTCTATCACAAGGCTATGTGTGACCAATGAATCTACCACCAATCCACCTCTAACAATGAATACATCCAAATGTTTCATCAAATACTGAACCCCAATATATATCTCATAAAAAATGAATTAATACACATGAGCCCATGCAAAATTTTAATTAAGACTGAACCTGAAATTTTATACTATATATATAATAATCGAAAATGATCAAATTTATGATATGAACTAAATATACGTGGGCCATGTAAAAATAAAAATGTAAAACACATAATAGTTATTCAGCTTAAGTAATAACTGGGTGAGTAAAATCAATGTCTTTGAAACTATTTTATCTTAATTGAGACTCAAACTGTAATAATTAGGAAAAAAATGATGAGTTGACTATTCAACTGATGATGTGTCCACTGATGTGGCATCCTGACCATTGACCATTTGACCAAGCAATGGGCCAAAAATAAGTGAAAGGTTATTGGGCTAGACCCAAATAAGCCCACTTAGAATGATGGGTTGAATTATATAAAATATCACGAGTATTTAACTCAACAGCTCAAGGTGCTTAACTGGTCAAGGTGTTGGTCTTTGGTAGAGGAGGTCTCGAGTTCGAATCCCATGAGTGTGTAAATGATGTATTTTTGTCTTTTAGGCTCTGCGGGCCTCATTGGTTTGAAATTGAATTTGAAATTGGATTACGATCGGTAAAATTGAAATTCGAAATTGAAAAATCGGATTTCGAGCGGAAAATCCTCCGGTGAAGAGTTGGGGTACTCGATGGATATACTGGAGGAAGGAGAAAAAACGCTGCCGTAAAAGAAAGGAAAAAGCCGATCCAACCCGTTCAAGTGATCTATTTCATTTTCTTCTTTAAGGTAAGAGGTATTTTGCCTTTTTAGCCTTTAATTATGGCATGATTTGATGAGAATTTATCACATACTTATTTAGTGGCTTTATTAATATGTGATTTTATTGCCATTAATCATGCTGGGATGATATAAGATATTATATGCTTAATTGCATATGGAGCGGATGCCACATAATTATTTGAGAAATGTATTATTTATATTAAATAAATTATGTGATGATTTATCAATAATTTTGAAGATGTATAACATAAAGGTAATTTTGGGCAAGATGGAAAGCATAATGACATAATTATAATTTATTTTGAGTAATTAATGAGTAAAATTATGTATGTTATATTATGCTTGGATAGCCTAAAATTAAATATGTTAGCAAAATTATTGATGAGATGAATTTTTAATGCATTTAAGATGTTTAAAGGAGATATATATATATATATATATGAAAATAATATTAAATATTATTATATATATATATCTTGTATAAATGGCCGGATGGGAAAAAATGATTGTTACTGCTTATTTTCGAGTTTTTGGATATTTTACAATTTTGCCTAATGGTTTTTCTGAAAATCATAAGCTGTAAAGGAGTTTCTGTAAAATCAAAAGACAACAGGAGAATCTGTAAATTTTCAGGAGATGGTACGGGCTTTAGGGAGTGGGCTGGATCTAGACTGAGCCCAGCTGCAGACAAGCCCAACTATCGCAATGAGCCTCAGAAGGAGGATCAAGTGAGCGAACCCATGGCTTAGAGCCCAAAGATGATACCCAGGCAGTAAAGCCCAAAGCGCGGCCCACCAGGAAGCCCAATCGGGCAGGACCACTGTCAGCGAGCCCAGGTTGCCGGCGGCAAGGCACATGTGGCACTGTTTGATGCGTCCATCTTCAAATTGATGTAAACTGAGCTCTAGAGGTCCGATTTGAGTGATACAGGGATCATTTCCTATGAATTTGGATATTTTGAGTTCAATGAAAGGGCTAGATTAGCCAAATGATGCCTAGAAGTTTAAGTTTTGGGGATATAGGAGTATCCTAAAGGATTTAAGGTCTTAAATCCTTAGGGTAGTCCCCAAATTTTAAGTTGAGTACTTCTATAAAGAGATGATGACATATAAAATATATTAAAGGTTCTAAAAGTTGAGCAATTGAGTGAAGATGATGCGTTTTTATGATCTTAATTGCAGGGCATAATCCTACTTACTAAGTTCTTGTAAACTTACCCTTTTTTCCTTTGACTCTCAGATGATTTCGAGGATGGTGGCCAATGAGATGGTGGTGGTGTGCTAATGAATAAATCTATTTATTTCATTCTTTCTATGTAATGAGTGACTTGACTTGGATGTAAAGAATTTCTTGAAGTGGACATGTTTGTAATAACCCTATGGACTTAGATGTAATAATGCAAGTTTATTTCTTATTGCATAAATGAGATGGTTTAATCGTCGCATGGGAAGATCCTGGAGTTTTAAAACAACTTGGACCGAAAATTTAGGCAAAAGCCTTAATTTTTAGTTTAGGCCGTTGCAGGTAGTAATAAAAAAATAAAAATTAAGCGACGAAAGAAAAACATAGTGAAGGAAAATAACCAAGGATTTACATATATATATATATATAACTTTAATAAGATAAATGGGTTAAACAGGTCATATGCGTTAAATGAATTACTAAACGAGTTGATGAGTTATAAAATCCCAATCCTAATCCATTTATTTAATTAAATGGTTAAACAGATTGATGGATTATAACTTAATTATTTAAAAATCTCAATTCAAACTCATTTATAAACGGGTTGGACGAACGAGTTAACTATAACCATTAACACCCTAGCTGCAACAACATCAGTGCAATAAGGCATTTTTTATTATAAAATATTTTCTTCTATTGCAATTACATGTCCGTGAAGTAAATAGCTTTTTCATAAAATATTTTTTATTGTCTAAATTGTTTATTGGTATTTTCAATATATGATACAAACAGTAACACTGATTGGAAACTTATATGTTGTAAACAAAAAATAATAATTTTAGAGTATTAAATGAATAACTATTAAAATTGAAAATTTTTAATCAAAGTGATTTGTGGCCGAAAGTGAATTTTCTCTCATAGTCATGTTGGTTACATGAGAGCAATTTAAGATAAACTTTAATCTTTTTTTAAAAAATAAATTCTATCAATTGTATTTAGCATCATTTGTTTAGTTATGATATCAAATTTTAAGTGTTGACATATTATTTTTTTATTTTATAGTATAATTTTTTATTTCATAATACACAACCACCATCCTACAAAGAGGAATTTATGTTTAAAACTTTATTTTAAATTCCAAAATTTGGGTATTAGCATTTTAAACTTTTAAACTTTTATTTTTCGCATTTTAAACTCTCACCCCCTTATATCATTAAAACAAACACTATCAACCTTATATAATATCGAAACAAACACTATTATGTGATGATAAAAAAGCCTATTGGAACCAACTTGAGGAGTTTCTGCCAACGGATTCACACAAGAACCTGCGGTTGCTTAGTGGATTATCATTCGCTGCAGGTATGCTGCATCATCTTGCCATCTATGCGTTGTGTTTTCATGCCATCTCTTCCCTGCGGCTATTAGCACTGGAAATTCAATTGGTGCGAAGATGCTAGTAGGGACATGCTTGCCATCAAATTTTATTTATGATGCAGAGATTGACAAATGTGATTTTTCTTCTTATGGATTTAACCAACATCCAGGTGGCAGGGGATGCATTTGAAGCAATTAAACTGGGGTTGCCAGATTTAACAGGGATGACTGGATTTCTAGTTGCCTTTCTGCTGCAGTTGATGTGAATGCTTGGAGTGAGACAACGGTGCTGAAATTGTCATGATTGGTAATTTTAATGGAGGCGTCGTGGTATTCAACATTCAATTCTTGCTGCCATGGACCATTGGTTTTCGTGGTTGCTGCGTTTAATGGACGGGGCTGCCAATTTGCAATGGATTGGAGACGTCGAAGCTGGTTTCAGTACAGCGGCTACCGGTGATCAAATTTTGCCTAGGTGCATGTTGGATTTTGCTGATGAATGCAGCTGCTTGGTCAGTTGTTTAATTGTTGATTTACTGAAATTAGGTTCGTCGGTTGCTAGAGCTGGATTCATGGGACATGAAATTGCTGCTTGCGTCAATAAGGAAGGGCCTTGAACAATCTGACAGCCGCATACAATTGTTACTGCTGCACGGAGAATCATGGCCACTAGACTGTCACACAGATAGGAGGAAGACGATGGGTAAGGAAGATGAATGGGTTCTTGCTGCCGCCACTCACCAGCCAGTAACCTAACATTCTTATGTTCCAATGCTTCTTCGCTGCCTCCGTCACTCTTCCAAATCTATGTACTACAACTAGCACTTGTTGCTACTACAACCATCTTCTCTCTCTTCCTTCGACGAAGAAAATCGAAAATCCATTGCCGCCACTGCTTACACCAAAACAACCATCCACATCACAGTTGCCGTAATGATCTGCAATCGATCACCCTCATCATCACCGTTAAAAGCTGCATCTTCATAGTCGCTCATCCAAACAGCCATTCATCAATTTCCCATTTGCAAAATAGATCCGCTCGACAGCAAATCTCCTCTGTACATCAACAGCCAAGTCCGTGGTTGAGAAAATTGCATGCTGTCGAATTGGTTTTCTTGATTTTGGAACATATGCAAAAGAGGTTGTTGGTGCTTTTTGGCCCATAAGGGTGAAGGTTTAAAATGCAAACAACATAATTGCAAAGAATTTAAAATGCTAATATGCAAAACTTGGAATTTAAAATGCCCCTACTCATGCTTAGGAGATTTAAAACGTAAATTTCCCTTCATTTAATGCATTCTTGTTTGTAAATGACGAGAAGCCAAGTAGCCGACGATCCACCTGCAAAAGCACCCCAGCGGGCTATTCACCATTCAGAGGCAATTGCAGCCGTCGAATTTGTATCCAAATATGGTTGGCAGCTCCAAAAATGGAGATCGTGGAAAAACATTGAAGCGTGGTAATTTTCCCGAGTTTATTCGGATTGCAATATAATCTAGTGCATATGGGTGTATTTAACCCATTTTTTATTATTTTTATTTTTTTCTAAAACTGTTAATCTATGTATATTTAACATGTGTATCAATTTTTATTATTTTTAGAATATTGAAGATATTTTTAAATTTTTTTAAAAATTATAACTAATTATAAAAATCCAAAAAATATATTATTTTTTTCAAAAATGGTAAAAATTAATACACATTAAATATAAATAGATTAAAAATCTTGGAAAAATTCAAAAAAATAAAAAAAAAAAATAAATACATCTGAGTACATTGAAGCTAAGTACACCGGGTGCATTTAAAAATACTCAGTTTATTCATGGAGCCACCCACGTGCACTTAAGTGTAGTACACTTGGATGTTAATATTTATTTTTTTGTGCAACTGTTAATCTAAATATATTTAATATGTATATCAATTTTTATTATTTTTTAATATTTGTATGTATTTTAAACATTTTTTTTAAATGAGTGACATTTTAATAATTTAAAATTAAAAAGTCACTAATTTTTAAAAAAATTTAAAAAGATTCTACAAATATCAACGATCATATATATATATATATTAACACTTCTAAATTGATAATTTTATAAAAATTTAAAAAAATAAAAAAAGGATTAAATAAGGTGCGGTGGACACCTTCGTTCATCCCCATTGATTTGCGTTTGCATTTTTTTTGCAACAATTTTTCATTTGCATTTTTAAGTGACCATTTTACCCTTCTTCGTTCCCTCCTAAAACCTCCAGCCGGCAGGGCAGACTAGGTAGGGTTTATGGGCGGGCGAAGCTCAGCGGCTCTGAGGCCCTAGCACGAGCATCTCTTCTCTTCAATGGCTTCTTTCAGATTCCTTCATCTTTCCTTTCGAATCTTTGTCCCCGACCGCTTTCTCAATTTTTCAGCATGAGCAGAACATGGGCAAAGACTGTTTTTTCCCGATCACCCACCATCCTCAACTCAATGCAGTCGTATCTTTGCTTATCGCCAAGATCCTCAGCATTCTCCCGCCTCCTCCAGTTTGAGAACTCCTGCCCGAATTTGAATTTCTGCAGCAGCAGCGGCGGCAGTGGCAGTGGCAGTGGCAGTGGCAGCAGCAGCTACTCACAGGATAATTTGATTGGTCTTGTGGATCCTGACTCCTCAATTCCGTCGAACGGGGCCGCCCCCGAGGTAGAAAACCTTGGCGGTGGATCAGTCTGTGCGGAAGATTTCGCCTTTTTGAATGAATCCGTGCTAGATTATGACGCCGTGGATTCGTATCCATCTTCCAGTACGTGCTCGGAAGAAGCATTTTTGATAGCGAATGCTATAAGGAATTTTAGAACAGATTTTGATGGGAGAACCCTGAAATTTCTTAGACAATTCAGAGATAAATTGAGGGGTTCTTTGGTGACGGATGTTTTGAAGCTTCTTGCTGGAAGTCCTGAATCAGGTGTTGGTTTCTTCATCTGGGCTGGTCGCCAAATTGGTTACCAACACACGAGCGCAGTTTATCATGCGTTACTAGATATTTTAGGATTTGAGAAAAGCTGTAAAATCCCTGAGCAGTTTCTTCGAGAAATTAAAGAAGATGATCCTGAAATTCTTGGGAGATTGCTGAACGTTTTGATTCGGAAGTGTTGTTGGAATGGTTTCTGGAATGAAGCCTTAGTAGAGCTGGGGAGGCTCAAGGATTTTGGGTACAAACCTTCAAAGGCAACATACAATGCATTGATTCAGGTTCTTTTGAAGGCCGATAGATTGGATTCAGCGTTCCTAGTCCATAGGGAGATGTCAGAAGCTGGATTCAATATGGACAACTTCACAATTGGTTGTTTTGCTCACTCACTGTGTAAGGCAGGAAGGTGGAGAGAAGCTCTCGGTATTATTGAAAAGGAGGAATTTATCCCTGATACTGTTGTTTATAACAAAATGATAAGTGGGTTGTGTGAAGCTTCGCTTTTTGAAGAAGCTATGTCCTTCTTGGACAGAATGAGAACCAATTGGTGCATTCCAAATGTTATAACATATAGGACTCTGCTTGTGGGGTTGATGAGGAAAAGGCAGTTGGGTAAGTGTAAGAGAGTTCTCAATATGATGCTTATGGAGGGCTGTAGCCCCAGTCCTTCAATATTTAATTCTCTTGTCCATGCATATTGCAAGAATAGGGATTATGCATATGCCTACAAGCTGCTCAAGAAGATGGCAGGTTATGGCTGCCAACCTGGCTATACAACATATAATATCTTGATTGGTGGTATTTGTGGGAATGAGGATTTACCAAGCTTAGAGTTTCTGGGAATAGCTGAGAAAGCATATTCAGAGATGTTGGATGCTGGGATCGTATTAAACAAGGTGAACGTGGGCCATTTTGCTAGATGTCTTTGTAGTTTGGGGAAGTTTGGGATGGCATTTGGACTTATTAGAGACATGATGAATAGAGGCTTTATTCCCGATTCTTCTACCTATTCAAATGTGATTAGTATTCTCTGTAATGCCTGTAAAATGGAGGAGGCATTTCATTTATTTGAAGAAATGAAGAAGAATTCTGTTGCTCCTGATGTTTATATTTACACAATTTTGATTGACAGCTTTTGTAAAGTTGGGCTCATTCAACAGGCTCGTAAATTTTTTAATGAAATGGCTGGAGATGGTTGTGCGCCGAATGTTGTGACTTATACTGCGCTGATTCATGCTTACCTTAAAGCAAGAAGGGTATCTGAGGCAAATGAACTTTTTAATAGTATGCTTACTGCTGATTGTACTCCAACTGTTGTCACGTACAGTGCCTTGATCGATGGGCTCTGTAAAGCTGGAGAGCTTGAAAAAGCCAGTCAGGTATATTCTAGAATGAGGGGAAGTGGAGATGTTCCAGATGTTGATAAGTATTTTTCAAATGATGCCAGCAGCCTGACTGAACCGAATGTATATACTTATGGTGCACTGGTTGATGGTTTATGCAAAGCCCACAAAGTGGCTGAGGCTCGTGATTTGTTGGATGCAATGTCAGCAGCTGATTGTGAGCCAAATCATGTGGTGTATGATGCTCTTATTGATGGGTTTTGCAAAGTTGGGAAGCTAGAAGAAGCACAAGAAGTCCTCGTTAGAATGTCTGAACGTGGGTATAGTCCAAATGTATATACATACAGCTCATTGATTGATAGGTTGTTTAAGGATAAAAGGTTGGATCTTGCTTTGAAGGTTTTATCTAAAATGCTTGAGAACTCTATTGCTCCTAATGTTATTACTTACACAGAGATGATTGATGGACTCTGCAAGGCAGGAAAAACTGATGAGGCCTACAAGCTTTTAATGATGATGGAAGAAAAATGTTGCCACCCAAATGTTGTCACATATACTGCGATTATAGATGGTTTCGGGAAAGTGGGCAAAGTCAACATGTGCCTCGAGCTTTTTCAACAAATGACTGAAAAAGGTTGTGCTCCAAATTTTATAACGTATAGAGTCTTAATAAACCATTGTTGCACTTCAGGCCTTCTGGATGAAGCTCACAAGCTTTTAGAGGAGATGAAACATACTTATTGGCCAAAATATATAACAGGCTACCGAAATTTAATCCAAGGTTTCAGCAGAGAGTTTTTGACATCACTTGGGCTATTGGAAGAGATATCAAAGTATGATTCATGGCCACTTGTTCCTGTGTATAATATTCTAATTGATAACCTTTGCAAAGCCGGGAGGCTGGAGAAAGCATTGTTATTGCACAAGGAGATTTCTTCTATTTTGGTGTCTTCAGCTATCAATGAACCCACGTATGGTTCTTTGATCGAGAGTCTCTGTCTTGCATGCAAAGTTGAGAAGGCATTTGAATTGTACAGTGAAATGACAAATAAGGGATATGTTCCTGAAATAGGTTCGTTTGTTTGCCTCATTAAAGGGCTCATAAGGATGGATCGCTGGGATGTAGCCCTTCAGCTTTCTGATTGCCTATGCCAGATGGTCAGTATCTCTCATCTTCTTTATTTACAATTCCCATATCTATATACGTGCCTATCCATAATTATATATAGAGTAATGTTTCAATGCATCCAGGTGCATTGAAATTTTAATGCACCCGAGTGCAAAATCCATTTTTTTGAATTTTTTAATAAAAATGTTAATTTAGGTGTATTTAATCTATAACCAAGTTTTACCAAGAGGTATGTATATGTATTTTTTATTTTTTAAAAATACAGGGGTTTTAGTCATTCTTGGTAAAAGTTAATACATAAGTTAAATATACCTAGATTAACATTTTGATAAAAAAATTTCTGTAAAATTTTAAAAAATAGGTTTCCACAATGAAATAACATGCATATTGTTATTATTGCAATCTACTACTTTGCTCAAAATGGCGAAAGAAAAGATAAGAATAGAAGATAATGTGGAGATCATTCTCAAGCAAGTCACTTGGTTAGGGAGAACCTTTTGAGTCAACCAGGGAATGTTTCTTTCTGGAGCTGTCTGGATGGTACTTTAGATAGTTGGAAAAGAGCCATCTTAACTTGCGTGTTAACTTGAAAATATATGATTCTTTCACCCCCAAAAAAATGCCATAATTTGATATGAGCTATATGGGTGGTTTTGTGGTCTGCTATTCTTCTTCATACTCTTCCTTCTCTCCCTTCCTAGCATGGTAGCAAGCTCTGCTTGTCAGGTTGAGTTGTTTATCACTTATCAAGTATGACATAGCTATTTTCAGGCAGTATCTGTTTCTCAGTACCTACTGGTACTAAAAATCGTTTCCATTTGTGCTGCTACTTTTTTCTTGTTTCTTTCTACCACATGCAGTAAACCAGTGTTATCCGGACCAGAACAGCGGGTTAACTAGTCAAACTTCAGATCTTATTTGAAATAGTCACAAATAAAAAAGATAGTTAACACTTAATTTAGAAGTAATGAAATTTGGGATGATCATAAGATCGATGGTTGAAAATTGATCTGTAAAACTTAATTCAGAAGTTCGATTATTTTATTATCATGCTTCAATTGTTGATCTAAATTTTATTGCACCAATATCGGTGTAATAAAATCTAAAATTTAAGACTAGAAATTTCCAGACCTGAGTGACCAGCGAGTGTCCTGTTCCTGGTTCAGGTGGCTGGTCCAATATGGTCTTAACAACATTAGGGGAAGAATGAAACCTACATGTGAAAGTTTTGGAACCAGTTTCAAGAGGAAGACCCATATCTAAGTATGACTGTATCTGTCTGAACTGAAATGGAATGCACCTATGAAGATAGTACCACAATGACATGTTAAGGCATAAAGGTCACATGTTAGTCTTAGCCTAGCCTGTGAAACTCTTGAAACCTTTTCTCTATGACAATTCAAGGGCTTTCATTGTCTAGCTCCTACCATTTTGATGAACCTGTTTGTGGTGATTCATGATTCCCTTTATAGCCGACAAATGTATTTAGTGAAATCATATGTCACAAATCAGAATGCAATAGATGAAGAAATCGGAACATTTTTTTTTTTTATCTAAACAATTTCCTCTCATACTCTCATGGAACATTCTTCATCTAGTCATTTTATTCTTATAATCTCATGGAACATTCTTCATCTGAACATTGCATCTTACAATCTCGTGGATTTTTCTTGTAAATATTTTTGCTGCTACTTGTTACTGTCTTCGTCATCCTCATCAATTTCTCATCATCAAAGCCCTATAGTTAAGGCACCAGCTATGTGAATTCCGTTATTGTCTATGAATTGATGTGCCATTTTTTAATTCAAACCGTGGGTCATTGCTTGGGCAATTTCAGTCCCTTATTGCACATTATAGAATTCACTTGGATTCCATTTACTCTCTCCTAAGCACCTAATATTTGTTTGCTTATTATTTAGTATCATTTTCTCAATTCATGAGTATTATTTTTCACTTGGACATGCTTAAAGCAGGGTGTCTATTGGTACTCCAATGAAGAGGATTTTGATGGGAGCTAGGAGCATGGCAATCTTTTACTTTATCCTTCTCGTGACAGTGAGATATACAAGAACAGCAATACTGGGTCTGTGATACCACTCTGCAGTTTGTGGCTTTGTTCAGTTCGCATTTGAATGGTGCAGCCTAAGCAGCCTCGTAATACATGTCCTCTGGAACCAGATGTGCCACACTTGTTTGTTGATTGAAGAGATTACATTGTTGGTGGAACAAGTGAATACATTTAACAGTGCACCTGGCATCACATACACATCATTTCATCACAACAATTGTGGGGTTTTCTAATACTTTAATGAAGCAATTAAACCAGGTATGCTTCTTTATGCTTAAATTCAGCTGTGATAGGATCCCCCATGTAAAAAGCCTGTCAAACAGGAAAATAATTTTATTTTGATATCATCTATGCAGATAACTCCGACTGCAGTCAAGAAACTGTTTTTTGCATCACCTCTGCTCTCTTATTATAAAAAGGTTGGTTTTCTTGTTTACGTCAGAAAATTGTTTGCGTGTTGGTGAAAACATAGTTGAAATGTTAATAACTTTCGTTTAATGTGAAATATGTTTTTTTATGGGGAATGTGAAATACGTTGAGTACGTGCACGAGTGTAAATCTTTGTCTATAAAAATAAATTGAAAAAGGAAAGGAAGTTGAGATGCTTATTTGCTAGAAATCGTGCCTCTTTTGAAATTTGTAATTAATCTTGCAAAATCTATCTGAAAATTCCATGTGGTAAGCAATTTGGTTTTAATTCTTTTCAAGTTTCTAGTAAATTCGATTCTAGGATGTGGGCAGAAAAGTATGCTACACAAAGCATTTAGCGTGAACCTGTCTACCACCTCCCCTCAAAATCTCTAGTATGAAAAGCACATTAAGAACTTGTCTCAATTTCAGCTCTGATTTATCTGTGAGCCTCTAATTTGTGATTATATCGTACTAATTTGTGATTATGAGTCCTCGATCAATTTTTAGGTTGGTTTAATGTATTAAAAACCAAAGGCATTATGGCCCCCAGATGCTGACATGGCAATCAACTTTAGGATGATTCTAATTATCTACTAAACCCAGGAAAGTCGGGAAATTTCTCCACCTTTAACAAAATGAAAGAAAAAACAATAAAATTTTGTCTCAATTCAAGAGCATGAGTTAGGAAGACAACATGGGTTGGAAAGGTAGTAGGTATTATGACCTCAAGGGTCTGCGTATGTGGAAAGTGAGATGCTAAGCACAAGCCTAAGAAGCTGACTCATAAATGGTAAATCTGCTATCCATCAGATTATAGGGATTCATACACTATCTTCAGTTTTGTTTGGGTAGTGTTTTATAATAAAAAGTGTAGTAATGGATGATATTTGGGAAAATAAACTTTTTTAATAAGAAGTAAGAAGTGATTGAAAATATAGGCAATGATCAGAGGGAAAAAAAAATTGTGCTGGTAGGCTCATTGAGTTTGTTAATGTCATATCAGTTAAACAGCAGTGTGTAAAGGCGACTTTCATACTCTTTCCACTGCATCATCCATACAGGCCCCGTTATGTGCTGTTATTAAATTATGGAGGCACATGAATGATCTGCAATGGCGGGTCATTGTAAATCATGTCCCAGTAGTGATTCAGGGTGTAGGTTTGCTTCTGCTTGCTGACAAAACTATTCTTCTCTCTATGGGTTTCTTGGCTGGCCTTGTGATTTTTTGTCTGTTGAAATTCTAGGAAAGTCAAAGAAATCAGTGTTCCTACAACGCTCTGATGTAGAAATTTGCACCTTGGGGGCAATCGCATAGACCATCAAAGAGGAGGCAGCTTACACGTTAAGAAAGTCCAACAGCAGCTTTCAATTTTGTAATATATTTTTTAATTGTTTCGATCCATTTGCCTTGTGATGCATGGAATCAGAAGAAGCTCAATGCATCTTTCAATTTTGTTATTTTTTAATCATTCGGCCTTTCATTTGCCTGGGGCGCTTCTTCTTCTTCCCCATTTCATTTTTATGTTGGGCCTTGATTTCTTTATTCTATTCCAATTCAACCAGTCTATTCAATGAAACTATTTTTTTTTTTTTTTTCTTTCCACTCTTTCAGGGATTTAGAAAGCTATCTTCTTTCATTCCTACTGGATGTCTCTTGCATCGGGTAATAATGTCTATCAGAATATATCAAATCATATCTGGAAAATGAGATTTTTCTATGATCAGAAAATTCAATGCGCATGGAATACGAAAATGATGTAGGTGTCCAGTCTAGTCTTGAAAGATGTATGTTTATACAAACTATTCAGAAGCTAATGGTTGTAAAGCATCCTCATTGAAAATTATTATCGACATTTTTAATTGTCAGTTCTTTTTAAATTTAAGAAGTTTATTTATTTATTTATAATACGTATTTATCTATTTTATTTTAATACCACCTTATATCTTATTGGCGGTTATCACCTGCATTTTTGACATTGTTTGTTTACTTTTGGAGTCTTTACCAATGTCTCACTGTATGCTTAATATGTTTCCTTTGGAATTTCATTTTTATTTATTTGCAGATATGTCTACAAAGTTCTCTTGTGTGTGTCAATTTGATAAATTAGCAAATGAATTCTGATTTCATACACGCAAGTACTGAGGCTTGATGCTTGTGCTTGCTGGAACTTTTTTTTTTTTTTTGATATGTGATTGTGGGCCGAGGCAAGGTTTGGGTCATTGCCTAGATTTTTATTTTTTAATTTTGAAAATAAAGAGGCATTTTTCACGTGCTGGTGCGCTAAAAAAAGCCGACATGAAAATGTCTAATTTTTATTTTTGAAATTTAAAAAATTAAAAAATATAAAACATAAAATTTAGGCCAAGATTATGATTATACACACCATGTATTTGAGGCTGGAATATATCATTCATTTATTTTATTTTATTTTTATTTTTATCTAATTTTTCTTTGTAGATATATTTTCTTAATTGTATTTAATCTTCTAGCCACATTGTCTATCATGTTACCTTGTACCTCGTCAAGTTTTACTATTTTATAATACTTTTACATATTTATTTTTGATTTTTTAAAAATTGAGTTTTTGAAAGGGCGTAAAATGACTTAAATGCCCATAAAATAGATGATTTTGAAAAATAAATACGTAAAAGTATTATAAAATTGCAAAACTTGTTATATAGATTAAATATAATTAGAAAAACATATTTAAGAAGAAAAATCGAATAAAATTTAAAATAAAATAAACGAATGATGTATTTTCATAGTGTATGTAATTAAGTAGTGACCTGGTATAGCTTGGGCCTACATATGTACTTACAAAGTTTATGCAAGACAGCAAACTTTCTGTCCGGATTCTGTCATATTCCATCAACATTTTGTTGGGCTTAACTTCACGTAAACTTTTATATTTTTAAGATGCTAATAATTAATGCAAAATTTAATTTATTTATTGTATTTAATATTATTTGTTTAGTTAGAAGATCAAGTTTCGTCTGAATCAAATATACACATGACCAGACTTGCCTAAAAATAGACATATTATATGTAGATTACAAAAAATGCTCATATCTTTTTACATATGTATTAGAATATATGATATTTTATAGGATTATTTATCCATATAGTAGTAATGTTTTAAATTGCTGAGATGTTAACAATATTACTTAAAAATTAATATATAATATTAAATTATTTTATTATATTAATTTTATACATTTATAAATAGGGCCGAAATGAGACGGTTTCCATGATTATGTATGAATGATGTTAAATAAAATAGATTTTTCATCAATTATTAAGATATTAAAAATGAAAGGAATTACATCAAAAATAAAAATAAGAGTTATATAGAAGTGAAGCCCAATTTTATTTGAAATGATGGAAATACCTTTACATTGTTAAAATGACAAAATTGTCTTTCTATATATTTATTTTTTTATGGAGCCATTCATGATAACCAAGTATATACACAGTCATGCCAGCCATGTGTACCGAGGCATTTGCCAGTTTAACGTGTTAAATTATCGCTTACAGGTACACTTGCAAAAAGCCATTTCAAAATAATCAAGCACGTATTAGTTGATCACGTGTCGTAGGATAAAGGTGTGGTAAGGTATACTGGCATTAAATACATATATTAAATACACTTAGATATTTAGATTAACGATTATGTAAAAAAAATTTCAATAAAAAATTTTAAAAAATGATTGAATGCACGCGGGTGCGTACGATCGCTGTCCATGCCAAAAGCCGGCGTTCGAATCTCACCAGCTGTATAGGGTATTTTGGTAACTCCGCTGAGTGCGTGCGTTTTTACCGACTCCTCCCTAATATTGGGATATTTATATAGGAAAATGTCTGGTGTGAGGGTTGAATGTGTTGATGTCACCGTATGTATAAGTTCCCAACCAAAAAAAAATAACGAGACAATGATGAGGAGGGAAAGAAATGATTTTTGGAATTAGGAAGTAGGTGACATGATCTGAATTTCATGCCAATCATTAATTTTGTTCATCTTCGCCTTTTCAAAAGAGGCCAATTAGATCAACGATCCAAAATCAATGCAGCGATTATTCGTACTTTTCTGGAACTGCGATGATCCATGCAGTACTGCATCATGCAATCACTAGCACTGCACCCCATTCCAAATCTACGTGCCTTTCTCTCATCGGCAGATGCAACGACGTTGCGACCTTCAAACAGATTCACGCCCAGCTCCTTGTCTCCGGCTCCAGCTTCGGCTTCATCCAAGATATCCTCATCCAATCCAAAATCATTCGTCTTTTAGCCAATTCTCGTGATTTGGCTTACACCCTCGCCGTCGTTCATCAAATTCACCACACCTCGCATTCGTTTCCCTTCAACTCGTTGATTGCTGCATACGCCGCCGGTAAAACGCCAGAGGCCGCGATTCTGGTGTACCGGCGAATGGTCCGGGGCGGGTTTTCGCCCGACGAGTACACTTTTCCGCCGCTTCTGAAATCTTGTGCGAGGGATCGGAGGAGCGGTGAGTGCGAGCAGTTTCATGCTTTGGCTTTTAAGCTGGGAATTGGGTGTGATCTGTATGTCCAGAATGCGCTGGTTCATGCCTACGGCGTTTGCACCGATTGGGATGGCGCTTGGAAGGCGTTTGATGAAATCCCGGTGAGAGACGTGGTATCTTGGACTGGTTTGATTTCTGGGTATGTGAGGGGAGGGATGTTTTTTGAGGCACTGAAGTTGTTTCCTAAGATGGACGTGAAGCCAAATGTGGCAACAATGATTAGTGTTATTGTTGCTTGTGGACGTTTGGGAGATTTAGAACATGGGAGAGGAGTGCATGGATTTATTCTAAAGAGGAAATTCGGGACAGGTGTGTTGGTCGGCAATGCTCTTTTGGACATGTATGTGAAATGCGAGTGTTTAGATGAGGCAAGGCAAGTTTTTGACGAGCTCCCGGAGAGGGATGTTGTATCTTGGACTAGTATCATAAGTGGTTTAGTTCAATGCAAGCATCCCAAGGCAGCGGTGGAGGTTTTCCAGGACATGCAAGTGGTTGGTGTGGAACCTGACAAGGTAACACTGGCTAGTATGCTGTCGGCTTGTGCAGGCTTAGGGGCACTGGACTGTGGGAGATGGATCCACGAGTACATTGACAGGAGAAATGTCGAACAAGATACTCATATTGGGACTGCTTTGGTTGACATGTATGCAAAATGTGGGTGTATTGAAATGGCATTCCAATGTTTTGATAATATGAAGCATAAGAACATCTTCTCTTGGAATGCATTGCTTGGAGGCTTAGCCATGCATGGTCATGGGAGAGAGGCACTTTGTCGTTTCAATGAAATGGTTGCAATCGGTACACAGCCAAATGAGGTTACTTTTCTCGCCATTTTAAGTGCATGCTGTCACTCGGGATTAGTAGATGAAAGTCATTGGTATTTTGAACAAATGACCAGCGTTTATAACCTCACACCTAGGATAGAACACTATGGGTGCATGGTTGATTTGCTTGGCCGTGCGGGGTTGCTTCATGAAGCTCTTGATCTTATACAATCTATGCCAGTGCAAGCTGACGTGTTGATTTGGGGAGCAATTCTCAGTGCATGCAAAGCTGAGGGGAATGTAAGACTCTCCCAACAAATCTTGAGCCACCTCCATGAGCTTGAATCTAACGACAGTGGGGTGTTTGTGCTTCTATCAAACATATATGCTACAAATAACAGATGGGAAGATGCAACAAGGATCAGGAATCTGATGCAGGGCAAAGGTGTAAGAAAGTCCCCAGGTTCTAGTATGGTAGAGGTCAATGGCCACACCCATGAGTTTTTGGCTGGGGAGTATTGTAATCATCCTCAACAAAAAGAGATATACCACATGCTGAATATGCTAATGAAATTAGCAAATCCTGAAGGACAGACCTTTGAATTGCGGGAAGTAGAATCTAATTTAGGTTTCTTGAAAAAACCGGTTTAATTCTAACTAAGCATTGCCGCACGGGGGACAGTTTGAAACAACTAGACTATGACCTCCAACCACAGTCAGCCCAACTATAAAAATAGAGATCCCGTTGATCTCTGTTGTCGTCTATTGGTCCCATTTCAATCTACATGATTCTTGTTACTCCATTTAACTCTCTTCATTTTATTTTCCTGGCTATAGTCTAGGATGCCTTCAAAAATGTATTCCTTTATCTTCTAGGCCGGTATGATGACCGGTCCAAAATGTATTTTTATTGAAATTTCTTTATAAATATGTTAATCTAGTTATATTTAATCTATAATGAAATTTTACTATTTTTGGATTTGTGTATATATTTATTTTCAATTTTTAAATACAGGTGGAAAAGCAGCACTTATTTTTCCACAACTTTTAATGTGATATAACAATTTAACTATTTAATAATCTTATTTTAATTCTATTATTATTGATATCTTCTATCATTGCTTTTTATCTTTTTCTACAAAAAAGTCACTTATTTTGTCTTTATTTCTCATTATTGTCTTTGGACACATCACATTTTTCCTTTTCTTTTAGCATATTTTTTCTTATTTCATTTTTTTAATCCTAAGATGCAATTTGTAAAGATATTTTATTCCTCCTGACGAAGCAAGCGTGGCTCTGCATATAGCCTATAAAATCTCAAAAAAGTCTTCTAAGATGAATAGTTCCAGTTGTTCGCATTCATTTTTAATCTGCAACATCCTTCTCTATACCGCCATTGTGATGAATGATCAACTGAAGACATGAAATTTGTTTTTTTTTCACTTGCCTCGTCTTTGTATTATTCCTCCCTCAATCAAGGCTATGCTGGCTGTCGGTGTACACAAGATCACATCTCATAAGGGTTCTGGTTCCGATTTCGTAGACTCTACCTAGGTCTTTCACAGTTAAATTGGGCAATTTGCCAAATTTATTTAATATTTATTTTGATTTTTTAAAATCGAACTTTAAGGCATGGATCCGGCGAATATATCCATTCCCTAAAAAAATTCTAAAAGTTGCTAAATGTCACTAGGTAAAAGATCTAAGTGGAGCCCTATAATTTTTTATAAACATCTGGCTGCATGTAATCAGAACCCATCCCATAAAAGCCTAATTGATTTATTTTTTTTTTTACTTCCCTTTTCTCTTGTTCAGTCCTCTCTTATTATTACTTCTTTTCCAAAAGAGGAGTAATTGAAAGGTTGAACATGAACTTAACAATCATTTAGTGTGGGCTTTGAACACCTTGAGGAAAAGCCTCGTATCATTGGACCAATGCCTTCTCTTATGTTGCACTTCATTTTTTAATCGGTTTGTTCCCTTCCCTGCAGCCATTTGGCTACACCCTTCCCCTTCTTTTTTCACAGTCAAATGAATGAGTGAGTTTTCTACCAAAAAAAACAAAAAAGAAGAAGAAGAAGAGTGAATGAGTGAGTTATTACCCAGCTCCCCTAAATAATTTTTCTTTTTAAAAATGCAAATCCAACTTCTTATCCAAGTATATTATGTTACTCTTAAACATTTCAGATTTTTTAAAAAAAAAGGTTCGAAAATTGAAAGGACGTGTAATTATAAGAACGCTATGCTCATAGGGGTGGTCGGAGTGTGGTACTACTCAAAATGACGTGCATCTGCTTTTGAGCTGTCCACTAAGGGTGCGTTTGTTTGGAGTATAAACATGTCAACTAAAACTTTTCAATCTAAAACTTTTCACTCTCCATAACTAATCTATTTTTTAATTATTTTTTCATATTTTCCTATACAAATTACCTTACTTTTCAATCATTTCTACACAATTATCCATACAACTAACTTATCTATTTTAACTTTATTCTCTTTACTTCTCATCATTACTCATATTATATTACATCATTTTCTATCAACGTGACAACTTGTATCTCAAAAACTTTTCATCAAAAGTTTTAATCCACCAAACACCCTGAATGAAAATGTGTCCTTCAACTAGGCCGGACAGCCGACCAAAAGGAGACGATCATACTGTCTCGTTATTGGAATCATGGAATCCTTCATGGGCCATGACATATGGATTCCAGACTCATTGGAATCTTCGTATCCCCAGTAATCGGGAGTTCAAGGGCCCATCCCATCAATCAAGAGTATTGCAATGTTTTACTAGGAAATTAAATTCTGTACTTTACGGCGGTCTATAAATATTATCAAGGTATTATAAATCAAAGTTGCTTCATTTCAATCTCAAATTTTATACCATCAAAAAAAAAAAAAAACCCAATTTCTTAGTGTTGGGTGGGCTGGATAATTGTGAGGATTGTAATCCTGTCTGGTTTATATTGGGCTATATACGGCTAGGCCAGAAATGTAAATATATTTTTAGATAAAGGTGTGAAGCTCGTCAGGCTCTCAAACCAAATTATCTATATATATTTACATTTTCATTTTCAAACAATAAAAGAGAGTTCGGACACAAAAATTAGAAGTGAAAAATGGATGCGTTCTCGTTCTTTTTTTTTATTTCTAAAAAAATTAAAAGAATATAAAAACTGATCGACACGGAGCTTGCACATCGCTCGATGTACTGTAGCTGCACACGATCAGAATGTCAGGTGTAAGAGCTATGAAATGTGAAAAGAAAACACAAATGGTCCCGATTCAATAAGCCGACTGCATGGAGTAATATATGCACTCAGAGCATCTCTGCCGTTCAATGCGGCGACTTTAATCGTAACCATTCGTTCAAATATATCACATGCAAGGGATAGAATTACTATAAGGGTTCCGTTTCCCATGCGGGCGCCCGTAAAGGGACTGACTGACGGATGATCTAAAAAACATTATTTTTTATTTTTTATAAAATTATGGGGTCCACTTAGATTTTACTATCTGCAAAATTTGACAAAATTTGAAATTATTTTGATTTTTATGAAAATAAATGTGAAGGACATAGACACATGCACTAGATGAATATCAAATAAATTCTAAAGATTGCAAAATTTCACAAGTTCCAAGACGCAAATGGGGCTTATATATTTATGAAAAATAAATAACATAAAATAAAAATATTTTTTGGGCTGCCTATAACTCTCTATATTATGAGCAGCGACGTGGATGATGGAACCACCGTGCATTCTTAGAAGCTGCGGCTTGGAAGGAAATTTAACAAAATGCTAGCAATCCATGTGGGTCCAATTTATGAGCGATAGTAAAATATATATAGGCTTTAATTAGATCTTTCTTATTGTAAAATTTAATAAATTTTAAAAATTATTTAATAATTTATTTTAATTTTTAAATTGACAAAACATGCATGGATTTCTAGGCTTATGCCCCTCTCGGTGGGCGCTCGATGACTTTCAGTCAACGTTGTCAGAACCGAATCGGTGATCGAACCGGTAAAGGAACTGGTCTGGTTCGAACCAGTTCGACCAGTTAATCAAATCGGTTCGAACCGATGACGTCAACATGATATATTTATGATGTCATAAATATTAAATTATTTTTTAATTTTAAATAAATATATTGATAAAATTATATTTTCATAAAT
>JAXCLR010000001.1:49257411-49294785 GCA_035584095.1 Annona squamosa | reverse complement strand
ATAAATTAAATATAACTAGATTAACATGTTTATAAAATTATTTTTCAAAAAAAATAAAAAAAAATGTATTTTTTGACCGGTCGGAAATCGGTCGTAAATGATCAGGTCTCTTTATGTTGAGGATGACTAATTGCTGCACTGTAATAATTTTCATATTGGTAGCTTAAACTTTTTCATTTGGAACTGCAGGCAGGAAAGGAGTTCAAGGTTCGCAGCCTGGTCCAACTCTTAGCTGGATCCAGAGAGTTAGAATTGCCATTGATGCTGCAAGGGGGTTGGAGTACCTGCATGAGAAAGTTCAACCTGCTAT
Organism: Annona squamosa; assembly: GCA_035584095.1. Taxonomy (NCBI): domain Eukaryota; kingdom Viridiplantae; phylum Streptophyta; class Magnoliopsida; order Magnoliales; family Annonaceae; genus Annona; species Annona squamosa. The sequence continues at coordinate 49,294,475 of JAXCLR010000001.1, read as the reverse complement.
AATACACAGGGACATACGATCAAGCAATGTGCTCCTATTTGATGACTTCAAAGCTAAAATTGCAGATTTTAATCTTTCAAATCAGGCACCAGACATGGCTGCTCGTCTTCATTCTACCAGAGTGTTAGGGACCTTTGGTTATCATGCACCAGAGTAAGGATCTATGACATTCAGCAATTTTTCAAGATTTTTCTTTTCTTTTCTTTTTTTTCTTTTTTTTTTTTTTTTGAAGGGTAATTTTTCAAGATTTAGTTCATTGTGATTCTGGAAAGTGCAAATCTGTCAGATATGTGGTAAAACAAGAAAAATAAAATTAGAAATGAAGTGATCAGAGATAATCCAAAGATGAGATCAATAGTTAATAAAATGACAGCATGTCAACTACGGGTTCATTTGGCTGTATGTCAGAATCGCCACAAGTGCTATTTCACTAGTAATGAGTAAAAACTGTTTGGATGCCCAAGTACTTTCACATGAAGTTCAATGCATCTTTAGCCTTTTGTTGAGCTTCTTCAATAGTACTGGTCCAGTAGTTAAACATTGTGTTGGCAGTGCACCTAAATGAAACTTAAGATGATTTGACAATGTTAAATGGAGGCCTAGAATGCCACTAGTCAGGGGAGCTGAGTTTATTCAAATAGAAGTGTTTGTAAGAGAGTTAGGGAAGCTGAGTTTATTCAAATAGAAGTTTTTGTAAGAGAATGAGAGGAAGCCCAGAAAAAATGTGGATGGAAGTAATTGAAAAGATAAGAAGATATTAGAGATCACTAAGAACATAGTTCATGATTGTAAAGAATGGAGCAGCACAGGTGGGAGACAGCTTAGGATCATGATGATGATCATCATGAACGGGCGGATTTTCCCTTAGTCAATATCTGGCCCTCAACCACAAATTACCTATCTGATCTCTTCGTCCCTTCCTCTTAATACTTTTATGAAGAAAATATTGCTTCACGAGAAGAGAAAGGAATTTAAACATAGAACTTTCGATGACTATCATCTGTCTTGACATTGTAAGTTTGCTAAATGCATGTGGTAATATTACAAAAAGCACTCACAATACCACATATGCCATGCGTGCAAATTGTGTCTGGAGTGTCTAGACATCATAGTTCACTCACAGACAAGAAGTTTCCAAGGTTTAAAATGTATCCCATACATTTATATGCCTGCAGATTGACAATCCCAGCCATTTCAGAGATGTGTTTTGTTGTGTGAACCTTCTTATCTAAGGTTCTTGTGTCTCTATGGTTCTTGTGTCTTTGCATGTGCATTGTGTGCATGCATGAGTGTGTGCATTTTCTGAGGCAACGCTTGTATAGTTGCATTGCATGCTGGCATCAGCAGAATGAAAATAAGTGACTGACCATCCCACTGCAGGTATGCCATGACAGGCCAGTTGACACAGAAAAGTGATGTGTATAGCTTTGGTGTCGTCCTTCTAGAGCTACTGACAGGCAGGAAACCCGTGGACCATACAATGCCACGAGGGCAGCAGAGTCTTGTTACTTGGGTGAGTCATGATATCTTGATACTAAATTTTTGCATAATTGTATTGACATATGAGAAAGTTAAAAATGGTTGTCAACAGAAAGTCAGAATGTTTGGTTTAATGCTGGATATTTCTTGGTCAGGCAACTCCCAGGCTGAGTGAGGACAAAGTTAAACAATGTGTAGATCCAAAGCTGAAGGGGGAGTACCCACCAAAAGGAGTTGCTAAGGTTTCCATCTTCCACTTATACTTTTAGCATTATTTTCCTTTTTTCTGTTTGCATTCCTTATGCATCAAGTCAGTTATTGTTGTTCACGAGATCTTGCTCCAACAGATGGCAACTGCCCCGCAAGCTAAAGTATGCATATGCCAATAGTGAGTTTCCTATTGAGAGGGCCGCATTAGCTGAATCTCATCAATTTTTGTGCTTGGACCACTTTGCATTCTCTGGAATAATCTACAAAGCTATAACTTTTTGCTGGAAATGTATAAAATCATGCAAATGATTAAATTAAGCTGGGCGTGCACTTAGAGAAGTCTAATATGCGATAGTTACAAAATTAGGCTTAGGTGCTTACCCTGCAGAATGGGAAGCGAAAGATTCTGAGAAAAATCTGCACAGCATTCAATCAACAGATTCTTGCATATCGTAGTTGAAAATGCAAGATTCTTGCATATCCAAAATTTTGATTTCTGTTATAAAATGTTTATCTAACTGCTAACCCACTTCAATTTCTGGCATGTGGGTATTCGTTGTTATTTCAGCTGGCAGCTGTGGCTGCACTATGTGTGCAATATGAAGCCGAGTTCCGACCAAATATGGGCATTGTTGTCAAGGCACTCCAACCCCTCTTGATGCAGAAGCCTTCTGCTACGCTCTCCACTGATCCTGATCGCAAATAAAGCATGCTATTGGCTCAATTTCTTCTTCGCACACACGTTTCAGAAGCTGAATTTTGGTGTGCTGTCACTTGCATTCCCAGCAGATTAGCTGGTTCATTTGTATTCTTTTTATTTATTTGAAGCTCAAATTCGTTATGTGGGGAAACTCTCTCATGTTCAACTTGCAGATGAAGGATGCCTGCGTGTTGTGCGTCTCTATCCATTTCCACTTTTCAGTTGGCAAACAACCTTTTGTAAATTTATTACTGTAAAATGTGTAATTGGTGGTTTTATTGGATTGAAATTTCAGATGGTAACGAGTGTAACACACGTTCTTCTCATGTTACCCTTTTGTTTCCGAAATTGCAGCGGCAATATTGAAGATGGAAATGTGATGCTATAGCTCTTGCGAACCAAGTTCTAGCCTTTGATAATAACCTCCCAGGCTGGTATGCTATCTGCTTGGACTGATGAGGTACTATACTAAGCAGGAACACCATTCTTTCCTAAGAATCTAGAAGGGTCAGGATCATTGAATTAGACGGAATTGGATGAGTTTGGATGAAGAAGGGCTGTTGTATATTAGGAAATGAGAAAAAGTAATACTGAAAATAGGAAAGTGGAGTTGTTATATATTGAAAATAGAAAAGTTCTTTGAGAATGAGAAATGACATCTCGTTCCATCCAAGTGGATGGTTGTACACGGAACAGGAAAAGTACAATTTTTATGTATTAAAAATATGAAAAGAAAATTCTAGAAATGGGAAATCTCATTCCATCCAATTGGATGAGCACAGACAGGCCCTAAAATGTTTTTTTTTTTTTAAAAAAAAAAAAAGAGTCTGTAATCGGTTTCTTCTGTTTTCACCTTTTGGTTGATGGCATATTTTATAATTTATTTATTTCCATATTTTAAATTATTACCCCTTGTTATTTCAACCAAAACGCTTACAATTATAGGGTTATTTATATTCATCTCCTTAATTTTTCCATTATCGCAAATTTACCCTACAACTCACTTATGAATTATGACTAAAATTTACAAGTTAAACAAACAATATTGACAACGATAACTACTGAGGTTTCTGGCGAAGTCAAAAGTTGACTGAGCAACATTGACCCACTCGTCCTTAAAATCACGTGGGTCTCAATCTAAAAATACTGATCATTTTTAGACTGGCTAAACTTAATGACAAGGCCATTTTTGCAGACAAAATTCAAGTATAAGGATTTTTCTCCCCAAAATCAATAATTATACAGTAAAAATTATTAAATCACAAAATGATGGCGGGACAAATGCAGATTTCCATAACTACGTCGAGCCGTATAATAGTTTTCACTTTTTGGTCCACGTCTTTTTAGATTTTTAACTCTTTCGCTGCCTCTTTTAATTATTAAAGCGAAGCTGTCAAAGAAACGATGGAAGAAAATCTTAAAGAATAATTTTAGGGTATGTTTGGAAAGTGATAAAGTTTTTCAATAAGAAAATTTTGAGTAAAATTTTTTGAAATATGAGAAAATGATGAAATATGATAAGGGTAATAATGAGATGTAAAAAAATAATGTTAAAATAGATAAATTAATTATAAAGCAGTTGTGTAGAAATGAATCGAAAGTAGAGAAGTTTTGTAACAAGATGTGAGAAAACAATTAAAAAATAAGATAATCGTAAAGAGTTAAAAAGTTCTAGTCTAAAAATATAAATTTTTCCAAATATATCTACCACATTTGATCCTAATTCAAATATACTTACAACGTTTCCAAAATTAAAATATACCCACTACATTTGTAATAAATCCTAAAAGCGCTTATGCATTAGTTAATGCATTGGTTAAAATATAAAGTTGCTAATACGCTCTTTAAATTTAAAATGAGACTAAAAAATTGAATGACATTAACTTATTGATACTCTAATTGCACATGAGCTTTAACTTTAGAGAGCACTAATTTTATTTTATTTCATTATTTATTATTTTGTAACAAGGGTATTTTGAGCATTCATAAAAATTTGATTAATATTTTTTTACCAGAATGAACATTTTTTAGATTAAACGCAAACATAGTAAATTTATTTTAAATTTTGAAAACGCTGTGAGCATATTAATTTACATCAAAAGTAGATGAAGCATCTAAGAAAAGCTAAAGTTTTATGGGTTATGATAAAATGCACCCGAATACACTTAGCTTCGATGCACCCGAGTGCAAAAATCTATCTTTTTATTTTTTAAAAATTTTTTTATATAACTGTTAATGTATGTTTATTTAACACTTGTATCAATTGTTACTATTTTTAGAGACTTTTAGATATTTATTTTTTATTTTTTAAAATCTGTAGCATTTTTGTAATTAATGAATTACAAAAATTCCACTGATTTTAAAAAATCAAAAATAAATATTTAAAAGTATCCTAAAATGGTAAAAATTGATACAAATATTAAATATGTTTAGACTGTACAAAAAAAATTTTAAAAAAGGTGAATATGTACCTGTGTGTATTCAGTCAGGTCCTAAGTTTTTATATGCAACGAAACATGGCCCTAGTCAAAAAATTTTAAATTTCAAAAAAAAAAGAAAGAAGGACAATGTGTCATAATTCCCTTGTCAAATTTGGACCGTTCTAACAATATTTCTTCAACGCATGTGTACCCGTCCACGCGTGCTGGCCACACGCATAGGGCGCCTGGAAGTCGCAAGTGAGCAACCAGCGACGTGTCGCCGCGTCTGGCATAATATTACTCCATATATTCCCGCCATCTTTGTTTTTTTCAAACTCTCTCTCTCTCTAATCAAAGAAGATCAAGAACTGGACAGAAAAGATGTCTGGAGCTGCAAATCAAGGAAACCAGGTGGAGTTCTTCTCCGGGGACGGAGGTTTCGGAAGCGGCAAGAATCATATGAGAAACTGCGAATTGGCATCGAGAAATTTCTCGGCAGAAGGTGACCCACTGCAATCTTCCTCCGAAGATTGGAATTCGCTGGTTCACCTGCCGGGCTTACAAGGAAAGAAAGAGGAGATCGACAAGGCAACAGACTCCTCTGTCTATTCATCGAGGTGCGAAGAAAGACTGGAGGATTTCTCTGTAGAAATGAAGAAATGCGCTGAGGAAACAGAGCATTTGCAGGATGGATTTGACAAGAAAGGGTGTTTGGAAGATCCGGTGGAAGTCGAACAGATTCGGAATGCGGGAATCCGGCACTTGAGAATACCGGAAGAAGGTTCAAGAAATTTTGGAGAGATTGAAGAGAGACTGAAATCTGTATTTGAGAAAAATAGAGGGTGGTTGGAAAGGACAGGAAAGGGTTTGGAAAACCATTCTGAGGTGGATCAAATCCAGAATGTTGCGGGAAAAAGATTGGAATCTGCTGCCTATGGAATCCTCCTCCAATCCAGAAGAAACAGAGAAGGATATCGAATGTTCGACTCGAACAAAGAGAAGTTGATATCTATCTCCGAAGACGCAGAGAGAAGCCCTGAAAGGCGTTTGGGAATTGCAGAAGGGCAAGATGCAATGGGGAAGGAGTCCTTGCAATCTGCCTTCATGATTTTGGGGTCAGAGACAGCTGGGAAATTCTCACACGTGGGGAGATCTGCCACTGTTTCAAATGATGTAACTGGCTTGGTTCAGCATCGGCTTCTTGGAGCCAAGCGAAAGGAAGATAAAGCCGGATGCAGTTCAACTTCTGTTGAAGCTCATGCCTGGAGGAGATCGAAATTCAATCATGTGAGTTTCTTTCTTGTCAATGAAAGGCAAGAAACGGAAGTGAAGGTGATAGACTTCAGCCCTCAAGATCTGAACCTTGCCAAGAAGAATGGTTGGGGGAGCTTCAAAGAGAGATTGATTAGCATGAATAAAGAAAAGAAAGACGCATCCGAATCAGGCCCCAGACCCATCCTTCAAGTTGAAGAGGGTTTGAGAGGACGATATCAACATGGAAAACAAGAAGTAGCCTTTCGTAATACTCAACACAAGCCATCGATTTTGGGAATTTGCCCACAATTCTGTGCTGAAGCTGGAAGTGGCAGAAGGATGAATGAGATAGGCCCAAAAGTTTATGGGAGAAGAGATGAAAGCTTCAGTTACAAACATCCAAATCAGGCAATGCTGAAAAATAATGTGAAGTATGGTGAGAGGAAATCTTTAGAAGAAGATGAAAAAGAAAATGACCGGAGCTTTGTGGCTCGAATGCCTAGTGGGCGCATGAAGAGGGGAGAAAGGCCTAAGAGAAGATATGCAAGGAGCAAGCTGTTAGAGTTGAGGTACAAGAACAGTGACAAGCAGAAAAGGAGGTGGAGTGAGATATACCAAGGGCTGTCGCCTGCTGTTGCTGAGGAGTACAAACAAATTACTGTTTGTTATAACGAGAAGAAGAGCCACAGAAACGCTGATTGGCCTCCCTACCATCGAAAGAACAAAGATGGAAGAAGATTTCAGAGTATGTTCCCATTTTCACTACTTTTTATCACCATATTAATTTGATTTTTTTAGGAGGTAGATAAAATGCTTTTAGTTCATGTTGTATCTTACACTTTCTGTAGTGCATTGGACGAAGCTGGTAATATTTTAAAAGTGGTATTGGTGTATTATTTCTCAAGTCCCTAAGGTTACTATTCAATTCTTCCTCATTGATTTTAAAATTCATATATAGAGGCTCTACCCATTCACTCCGCCCTAGCAATTGGTGCTATGATGTGCATGTTTCCAAAATTTGTATTGCATTGCTTTCTAACTAGCAGTTTGGAACTGGTAGTTCTCATCTAGACCATCCACGCACTTGATTTCCCATATTCGTAATGCTCTAACACTACATGGAACGAGTTTACAAGCAAGGCTGGGAAAGTATTCGGGTGCACCCAATTCAACCCTCTTAGAGAGGAGTCTTCACCACAATCGCCAATATGAAAATTATATGGCTAAAAAAATCACACAAGAATTTTTTTTATTTTTTTTATTTTTTGTTTAAGGCCTGTTTAAGAAGCCAAGGCACAGTCCCATGATTTTTCTATTTTCAGACTTCCTAGAGGAAGAAGTTGAGAAAATGCAGGTCTTTTTTGAGTCCTACCTTCCTGTAAATCAAGTTCCCTTCGCAACATTATGCCACAGATTTCTCGTTCACTCGGATATAGGGTCTTAATGCTTTGGGAGATGGGCAAATTGCTTAGCTGCCTTTCATCCCCATTTTAGATTCATAAACATAGACCAGTGCATATAAAGTTGACCATTTGGAGAAATACGGTTCCTTGCCACCTGCTACTTGGAACCTGTGCAGTCTTCTTCAACGTTGAGGGCCCGAGTGCACGGGAAAATCTGGGGGATATTGACCTAGCTTCTTTGCATGTTCTTCAGAAGAAGAATATGATTAGCATTCCTTGGCCTGTTCTCTTTGAAATGAGCTTTTAGCGGCTGCTCAGATCTGCATCTGACGACAAGTCGATTTAATTTTGTTAAAATCGTTTGCCTGCACAGGTTCTGCTGGACCATGAGAGGGAACTGCTTGCGAACTGGTTCGTAGCGACAAATGGCTGAAGACCTGCCCCACAGAGGAAAGTGCTTGCTACTGCCCAATCAGAACGTCTGGATTATTTGGGAAACAAACAAGAAATTAGGTCCGCTGCGTCATTACGTGTTCTCTGTGGAATGAGACTGTACCGAGAACGTTGGTAGTCAATAACATTTGTGAAACTTTGCTCTGGTAGAGAATCCTGGGAATACATGGATTCAAAGTGCATTTTCATGCCAGTTCTCGTTCTCATGATGGTAAATGAACTCCCGAGCTTTTGGAGTTTCGTCACCGTTTGTTATTAGACATGAGATTTGAGAATTAAGCAAAGAATGGGTCTGCTGGTTACATCACCTTACCTGGAAGGAGAAAATCCAGTCATTACTAAACTTACCAAAGCATTATCGAATTTCATTGACATTAGTGGGTTTTTTTTTTTTTAATTCCCATCCGTTCTGCTTGCATTATGTAGGGTAAAGTACAAAGCTCTCCTAGATCAAATGACAAATAATGCCATGTGCGTTTCATCTTTCATCGTTTCATAGAACAATGTTTGTGGTACATTCTGGATGAATTTTAGGAGCATGCTGCATCTAACCTCAGGCTCAGAAATTAAATGATATGGACTAGTAAATTGAAGAAATAATATGCTTCAACTCCTTAACAGAGGCATTGACCAATGTGTACTGTTTACAAAACGAAAACTCCACCTTTGTAAGTCATCTCAATATGCTTTGAAAAGGAATAAAAGGATAAAAGATCACTTGTACAAGAGATGATCATTTAGAAAATACAGTGAAAATACCTCATCTGCATGTGCAATTTTTAGACAGAAGACTTTTTGAATGAATTCTACACCCGACAGCAGCTCTTGTATCCCTTTTTCTTACATTTTAAATCCGATGCTCTTACTCTCTTCCCCTTTGACCCCCTTCAAAGAAGTTACAGTATAAGGGGAAGAATGCCAAAGGGCAGATAAACAACGAAAATTCGTGTAAGAAAACCAAAACTTCTATCTGAACTCTCTCTCCTCATCTAGCTGACTTATTTTATTAAATTTGTAGCGAAAGGTTGCTCATCTGCAAATAATAGAATGGAATGTGCTGGGCCAAAAGAATCTCCAAAAAAAGGTTCCCTGCATAAAATAAACCCCGATAGTACGTTGCGCGTCAGAGAAATTAAATCAATGCTAAGCATATTAACCTCTAAAAAGTCAACTCAAAAAGGGAGATTTTAGAGAAGTGGCATACATTTCTAGAGTCGAATCATTTTGGAAGAAGGGGTTCCCGGTCGCTATTTCCAACAAGATGGCTGGCCTGGAAAGATTGAAAAGAACTATTACAAAAAAGGAAGATTGAAAAGAAAGAGTACAAAAGAGGAAATGAACATTCTACATTTCAAAACCACAGCTATTCCAGAAAATTTATTGATAGGAACGAGAACACTTCTTACATCATCTACAGCTCCAGCAGTCATATTTATAAAAGACGAATCACCAGATCTGAAAAGAAAGGCAATCTATGTCAGTCATGATTATCAATTGCGAGATAACATCTAAACCAACAAAGGCTCTCCATATTCAACAAAAATACACAGTCAATCAGAAGCCCAGTGCAAACTTTAAATAGTATCTTTTCACCAAAACAAAGTTCGGAATTGCCTTTGAGCTCAAACCTAGAGGTATACCTGTTAGTGAAGTAGCATAAAAGGAAATGAGGAAAGTGGGGGCCTTTGATGGGGGTGGGTGGTAACAAAAGAATGATGGTTTTGAAGTAGCATAAAAGGAAATGAGGAAAGTGGGGGCCTTTGATGATACAGGGACAAGATCCAATAGTAATAAAAGAGTGATGGTGGTTGCATAATTATTCCGGATACTGAAACTGTTACTGAGAATGCCATTGCTGGTTGCATAACATTCACAGTAATTTCTCACACCATTAACCATTTGTCTTGCACATTCTTGATAAGTGTTTAAAGGAAAGAAATAAAAATTTATTAGCACAAAAAAAGTTAAATAAAAAAATACCTGTGATTATTCTGGCTTGTCATCTCTAATTTTTCATTTTGAGGCTCATCCTTCACCTTTGCAAGTGGCGAGAAAAACTGGAAAGGCAAAAGATGAAAAGAAGAAAAAAATCAGGTACTGATGAAGCTGGGTTGAATGATTTGAACAACGGTGCTTACCTGGTGCATTGAGATAAACACAATTGAAATTCCCAGCATAAAATTTATAGTCAGAGTATGACCAAACAAAGCTGCAGAAGCTATCCCAGTAAATATCGTTGCAACCGTGGATGAGTACTTCTTCAATATTGTGTCTGCACAATTCAGGAGGGTGGAAAATGTATTGGGCATTGCATAGGAAATACAGAATGGCTTATGTCTGCCTGTGTTTAAAATGAAATTGTTGCAGAAAGTATACAGGTAGTAAAACACTTCGTATAGTTGTCTCACCTGCATATTTGAAGAAAAATGAAGACAGAATGCCTTGTGCAGCATTGTTGCAGATGAGAAACATTGTAGCCTTTGAGTGACCATGCAGGATGTTGAAACTGCTGGGACCTGCAGACATTTTAGTATACAAAAGCAAGAGTTAGGCTGCAAGTATAGAAAAGACGTAGGTTTAGTAATGAGTATTCAATTTAGGGGAATAGAACAAAATAAATGTTTTACTTTGATGACCAGTGAAATACATGTGGGTCATAACTTCAACAAATTTGCTACGACTTCAACATAGAAAAGTATATACTGATACAAGCATATGTAAAAATATATACTAAACAAATATTGCCATTATTTTTTAGTGATCCAGGCAGATTGTCATAGGTTTTTGATAAGCAATATGCAAAGAAAATGGTCCAAAGGCGCTTTGGCTAATAATTTGTAAAAGGAAGACTGTCTCTGATATTGTCAATAAAATGGAAATAATATAATATCATTAATATCTCAAACAATATTCATAAAGGAGAGAGAATATAAATAATAAAGATATTGTCATAAATATTTCGATAGATAAAATATACGGTTTTAAGTAAGAATAATAATAACAATATGGCCTCCTCCCCAACAGATGTTCTTGGAGATAACATTGATGAGGTGAACACTGATGTAAAGTAGGGTCATGACATGACACAGGTAGGTAAATCCGTAAATGGCATATTTATAAAGGGAAGAGAAACTTAAGACTCCTTTACAAACTTCTGTGTTAGTATTTTCAGACAACCAAAATACCAAACACAGCCCTAGTGCAAAATATCCTTTGATGGAGGTAATTAAACAGCTGGACATTTTCAAGCTAGAATCAATGGCAAGGAAACATAACAGCACAATCAGGCAAATAGCCCTGAATGATGCATTTCATTCATTCAGCAACAGTGATTGCATACCTTTAATAATTGCTGTTGCAAGGATGCCAAGGAAATTGAAGATTGCACCATATCCATAGAGAAATAAATTCTGACAAGAACAGTAATCTATCGTTAGACATGTTTGTTGGGCAATTAAGAATGAAAGAAAGGAAAAATGAGAGCAGAAAACCATCTCAGGGTGAGAAGGATTATAGCTATACTATGTGAAGTTTCCTCACCACAAAGGATCCAGAACAGACATTTCAATTTAACATAAGAATCCAGCAAGGAAGCCACACTGCTTGGATACAGAATAGTGAATAATCACATTTACATGTAAGTTCTTCAATCCACCACTATACGACAACAGATGGATAAGCACCAAAAGGGTACATTAATAAAATTCAACACTTCAATTCCATAACATGGTTCAAAATGTAATTTTTACTGATAAAATAATTAATTTTCCATTTCCTAATAACCAAGTTCCATAATATAAAGCACGTGCAATACACGTAGTACAGCACAGCAAGCATCTATTCAATCTTGAATATTATAGAAATATCCATAGCACAAAATTGTGTTGCAAAAATTAAGATATAAATGGATGAATCATTCATTAGAAACCACAAGCCATAGCATTCTCATTGAAGAATCACCTGGAGATAGATGCTTGTCTCAAATTGGCTCTTAAGAGCATACTCATTGTAAACTGACGCCAGAGAAGGAACAGTTACCTGAAGTTTAGGATATCAAGAGTTAACACACAAACAAAGACAGGTAAGTGAAAGAAATTCTTGAAGAGGTACAAATTCGAACTTGAAACCACTCAGTTTAAGAAAGATTAAGCATTTTAACAGACACCTAAGGGAAGACATGGTCCATAGAGGGAGGGGGCATCCAAGTATGCAGCCACAAGGAAGCAGTGTAGCGAATCCACTTGCCCGCCGGCCACAACAGATAAAGGATTAAAAGAGAAAAGGAAAAAAGAAAATTGATAGTATTTTTTTTAGTTTGCGTGCCCCCCACCCCACCCAGCCCCCGGTTTTCCTCTGCTTTTTCATCAACTAAAACAGAAATCTTCCACTCCTTTGCTCGGAAAAATAGAAGTATCAACTCTCAAGAACAGTCAATGACAGCAACCCCAGTACTGAGACTCCAAGAATCAACAAAATATAGAGATTGCTACTTACGAAAATCAATGTATATACATATGCACCAGTTGCAACTGGAAGACCTAAAGCAGTAGTCCCCTCAGGTAGTGAACGAAGTTGATTCACGGTAATGCCAATGAGCAGCAAAGCAAGAGCCTCCCACTGCCCCAAATATAAAACAAGTCACACAAAAGATAAACTGTATAGTACAAAAACAAGTGCCTTTGAAACATGCATTAATAACCATGTCGAGTAACTCCAAAATAATAAGATGGATCATGGATCATCTATAGCTAAAAGAGAGTACAAAATTGGTGGGAACATGACCTAATGTCAAATATTACTAAAAAAAAATTTTAATTTCACTTGCATGTGAAATATGATTAAACATGAAGTTCAAACTGACCTGAATTACAGAAAACCGCCTTCTCATTATCATCTTTAGAAGGACAGCAATAACTAAAACCTGCATGAGTTTGCATAACCAGAAGCAAACTTAATCCCATGTTTAAGCACACAGCAAATGAATACTTTGAACAAATAAATTCTGCAATTTTATCTCATCCTATTTTTAAAAGATACAAGATGCATGATTTTAACATTTTCAAAAGCAAATGTAGATGGGTGTCCTTTTTGCTCCCTGCACAAATGTAATATAGCACTCCATTTAGATATTTTTTCAAACTAAAAGCGGAAAGTCAGGAACCAGTAGTGGTTGCATATCAATATCATAAGAGCCAGACAGATGGTTGGTTTGACCTGATTTGGCTGGTTCTCAAACCAAGTCCTGTCTGGCTCAGGCTAAAAAAGTCTGCAATTTAAGGCCATATAAATCAGTAAAACCTCCCTATTGCACCACTGTAATAATTCAACCCGTCTCATATAGTATTTTGTAAATCAACATAATTGTTGGGACAAGTTATAGAATCACTGAATGACCAGCCTTCAAGTGCTTATTATACACCATCTAATTTAGACGCTTTTTTTAAAAATAAAAAACTAACTGAAGAAGGTTAGGGACCAATAGTGGTTGCTTGTTAATCTTGTAAGAAACCCAGTCAGCTGGCTGGTTTGACCTGATTCAGCTGGTTCTGGAACCAAAGTCCCTTCCAGCATAGGCTACAACCAGTGAAACTTGAGACCAGATAATTGGTAAAATCTAGTTCATGAACCGTTAGCACCATTGAACCTGTCCAGTACAATATCTAAAATTCAATATAATTGGGGTGATCGATACCTCAGAGGTTAAGAAAATGCAGTATTAATGCCCTAAACAAAGTTCAACTTTCTCCCTGCACCGTTTGCCTGGATGGTGTGGCAAGCATTGAACCACCAATCCAACTGGTTTGACTCTCCAAAAACTGCCAACCATACTAGTTTCGTTGGTGGTCTGAAATTTGTGACTACTGGAGTATAACTGCCTATACTAGCTTACTATGCCCTAAAAAAGAGTCAACATTATAAACTAGGGGAGTAAATAGGGTCGCCCCCAATCTGATCTGATTTACATAATGGTTGGGTTCGGAATTGAAAAATCAAGTTCAATCTGACCTGATTTCCAAAATTGGGTTGACCCGACATATACCCCCCTCATACTATATATATTAATTATATATATACTTAAGAAACCCTAGCATTTCCTCTCATGTTGCTGCCACCGCACCTCTCATTTTTGCTTCTACCGCACTAGCCCTCTTCCCCCGTTTCGTTTTTGCTGCCACAAACAAGGTTGCCATCTTCTTCCCTTTCATTTCATCGCCACAATGCCACTCCCACCTAGTTTTCTACCACTCCTGTCTCCCACTGCTAGTGCCGGGTGCCGCTGCCCATTGCCCAGCCTCCCTCTCCATCACCTATCGTTGTCATCTTCTTCCTCCGTCATTTCTTCCCTCCCTCCCTCCCTCCCTCCCACACAGCTTTCTTTCCTCTCTCCCTCCCTCCTCCGACCCCACATAGCTTGTCTCCCTCAAATCCCTTCCCTGTTTCCCTCTTCCACCACTACCGTACCTAGTTACTGCCACTCCCTCGTTGTGGTCATGCTATTCCTTTGCTGCCTTTGCTAGTTTGCTGTGAGGTATATTTTTAAATTTCAAAACATAAGTACTTTCATACCTTTGGAAGTATTGGATTAATGCAATATAGTGTTGTTCTCTGTTGATTGTTTCATTGCTTGTGTTGATTTATCTACCAAATTGATGGGTTAAAATAGTCAAATTTTCAGGCATGAATCAGCACAGAAGATGATGTTATTGAAGTGCATGCCAACACACCATCTGCAACTGGGAACTTTTTGAAAAAAATTATGCACCTGGAGCTTCAAAGGCACAAACCAATGTTTGTAAAAAATGCAAGGGACAGTATAGATGTGAGAGCAAGATAGGCACAAGCACCCTTAGAAAACAAACAGAAAAATGTTATAAAGGTGGTGATGAAGCCTCACAACAAATCTTGCGATTCACTACTCAAGAAGGTGGAGAAGCTACATTAGGCAATTGGAAGTTTGATCAACTGATTGTTAGAAAAGCTATTGCCAGGATGATTGTGATTGACAAAATGCCTTTTAGCACTATTGAGCGAATTAGCTTCAGATAATTAATTCAAACTGGCATGCCACAGTTTAACTTTGTCACTCGAGAAACAATTACTCAAGATTGTCTGGAGATTTATCAAACAGAAAAGTGAAAGTTAAAAAAGTTATTGAGGGAAAAGGTTCAAACTATTTGCTTGACTACTGATGCGGACCTCAATGCAAAATGTTGGTTATCTGTCTCATAGCATATTTTATTGATGAAAGTTGGTCTTTGCATGAGAAGATTACTAGCTTTTCTCCTCCCTAGAGCATACACTCGTGAAGAAATTGCATCTGCAATAAATCAAAGTCTAAGGGAATGGGAAATTTCAAGTGTCTGCACAATCGCAGTTGATAATGCAAGCTCCAATAATGTTACAATACGCCATTTGAAACATTGTATTGGAAATAGAAATAGTTTGTTATTTGATGGAGAATCTTTTCATGTAAGATGAGCTGCTCATATTGTAAATCTGATTGTGAAAAATGGACTTAAAGAAATTGGTACTGCAACTGCTAGAATTAGAGCAGTTGTTCAGTATGTTAGGTGCTCTCCTTCAAGGTTGAGGTTGTTTACGGAATGTATGAAAAATGCTTTATTAGAGACAAGAGTGTGTTGGTTTTGGATGTGCCTACAAGATGGAATTCTACATGCCTTGTGTTAGAAAGTGCCTTGAGATTTGGAAGGGCATTTGAGCAAATGGAGTAGGAAGATGTCTCCTTTATTAGGGAAGATCCTCTAACACGTGGAGATTGGAACAAGGCTACTCAGTTGATCAGTATTTTGAAACAATTTTATGAGGTAACTAGAATTTTATCAGGTTCCTCTCATGTTACTGCAAATTTATATTTTGTTTACATTTTGTTTAAGTTTGCAAAACACAAAGGTTGTTAAGGGATTTGTTAAGCATCCATCATCCCCTCATTGTTGATATGTGCAAAAGAATGAAATAGAAGTTTGACAAGTATTGGGGAGATATTGACAAAATCATTAAGATTCTGGTCATTGCAGTTGTTTTGGATCCAAGGTATAAGTTAAAACATCTTCGATTCCACTGTTTTTTGTTGTATAACATGGAAAAGGTCAGCGAAATTTTGATAAAAGTAAAGGTAAAGAAGCAAGAGGTGTACAAGAGTTACCAAGTATGCACAGCACCTCAAGAGGTGAAGGCAACTAGTGATAAAAACGAAAAACCTACTGATTCTTCTCGTTCTAGTGGGGATGCTTCATACAACGATTTTTTTGTAAAAGAGGCAGATCATGATGGGAAAAATGAATACGGTTGATTTTTGAAACACCCTATAGGAATAGATGATGATGATTCCTTTTATATTTTAACATGGTGGGCCACTTCAAAATATCGAATTTTATTACATCTGGCTCGAGATATTCTTGTTATTCCTGTTTCAACAGTTGCTTCAGAGTCTGCGTTTAGTACAAGAGGTCGTCTGCTTGATTCTTTAGAAGCTCTTTGTCATCTCGTGTTATTGAGGCTTTGCAATGTCCTCAAAATAAGCTACATCCATCAGCAAATCATCAAATGGATGGAGAAGATGTGGTTGAAATAGGGCAACCTCCTCAAGCTAATTTTAATCTATGATTATGTATTTATAACTTGATTACATGCAACTAAATTACTTAACTGATTTTTTCTATTTTACAACTACTCAGGGTGGTGTGGACTCTGTAACTTGCAGCTATTGCATGATCTTCCACTTAAATGCTTTAGGTACTTATTATTTTTAATTTGTTTTTATAAGAAATATAACTACTTATGCATACTTACTTTGGTTATTGTTTGTTTCAGGAGGAAACCACACATGCAAGTAGCAAACAGTCCCATAAGATTCAATTTGAAGAGAATGGCTGCATTAGATTTTTAGATGAACTATGTTATGGAGATGTTTTTTAAAACAGATTGTTTGGATATTGTGTTTCATAGTATATATATTTGGATATGTTTATGGACATATATTTTAAACTGGTTGTTTGGATATTTAAAACAGATTGCATGGAAACTGGAAATATGATTGGTTAATTGGTTGTGAAATTGTGTTTGGATTTATTTGCTTATGTGTATGTATTTTAGTTAATTGGTTATGAAATTGTGTTTGGATGTATTTGGCTATTCATAAATATTCTAAACAGGTTGTTTGGATGTTAGTTTGCGTGAGTGATTTGGAACAGGTCAATTGAGATATTGATAGCAGCTTTCATTGGATGCCAACTTGGAAGGTAAGACTATGCTGTTTGTCTTTTCATTTTGCATAATTTAGAGCAATGTTTTAATGTTGTTTTCACTTTCTTATTTGTGGAGGGTATCGACTGCCCAAAAGATGCAAAAACAATGGAATGAATCAATAGCTAAACTTATTCTTCATTCTTGAGGTATGTATAACTCCTATGAATACTTATTGTTTCTATAATTTATCATTGTTTTTGTTATTTTAGAAAATTGTGTCAACAAGAGCCTAACTATCATCAATAATTTGTGTAATCTATTAGCCCTATTTCTAACCTGAACCGAAGCATTTTCTATAGGGTTGAGTTAAGGTGTCAAAAATAGGGTTGAAAGTAGGATCAGGTTGAGATTTTACAAGATGGGTTAGGGTTGCATTTACCCCCAATCTGAGTCAACCTGACCAATTCACACCCCTATTATAAACAATTAAAAAAATGCCCAGTGCGCAAGTGGAATAAAACAATTTGAAGCATTTCAAACTCAAACACCAAACTGCAGATGGTCTTGGATGAACAATCTAACTCACATGGCCAGATAGCACTAATGCATATGGAAGGAAAAACTGAAAAGGCATTATTTTAGAACTAAATAAACATAATCGGCACTACAATCATTAGCATACTTTTAAGAAAAACAAAACTTCATAAAACTATACCTTCAGATTGCTCAGCATTTTCACAGTAGCTGGATTAAAATACAGCTGCACAGAAGGTAAATTTTTTATTAGGTTCCAAAAAGAGGAGTGCAGGTAACAGGAATTTCTCAGTACAAGTCAGCTGGTGATGCAATAGTTGAATAAGATGCCACAAAGAGATGGCAAGCATACAACAGAAATTACTCTGAGCACACTTCAGCCAATGGCACATCATAGCTCAATTTTTATGTAAGATCAGGAAATGCTTTGAGTACAAAACTCAAGTATCAGAGATTGATTATCTTACCTGCATTGTAAATTTTAGATAGTTGTTGATGGCATATAAAAAAGCGGGAACTGCAAGAAGGACATTGGCACGAGCTGCCTGCAAGAAAAGAAATGCAGCAGCTTCAGGAGTTCAGGTTGAGAAAAGAAAAATTCACACCTAAACATGTGACATTGTAATTCCACTGAAGAATCAGGTCTAGTGAGAAATTTCTATCATTCAACTTCTGAATAGGACCAGAAACTCAATAAAGTCATTTTAGCCAACATTTGGAAATAGCTTCCGCAAAACCTGGATTAATACAATGAATAAGCATCCCTACATAAGCACCTCCACATGATAAAATTAATCATAAAAAGAACTTGCTGCAATTTCACACAAAAAAAAAAAGCTTATTCAGCAACTACCATTCATTCAACATAAGGATGAATAGGAACATATCGTTTGCATCATTCTAGGTTCATCAACAAAAAATATGTTATCCATAAATAGCATACACACAACAGTCGTCCTGTTGTAGATGAGTTGTCAGCTCATCCAGAACTAATGAATAAAATGATGAAGAGTGGTGGGGTTGCACCACCTCATGCTATGTTCATCAACCAAAATTATGTAATTCATGACTAGTGTTTGTACAACAGTTGCCTCCTTGGAAGCTCGCCTTTCCACTTAAAGTGTTTGCATTTTCTTACCGCTCTCCAATTAATAGTCCTTGGAATGACAATATACTAATTGAAGAATCGTCAATGCTTGCCGAACCAGGATTATAAGCACAGACTACTTGAGCTGTTGCTTTGTGCTATCCTAAAACTTTTAGCCCTTAATTTTTCCTAAGTTGTATGTTATAGCTCCTAAGTTTCATTCCAAGGCAATTTTGTGCAGCTTTTTGTCTCCTCTATTGTTGGAAACCAGGATTACAATATTTTTGCCTCTACTTGCCTCGTATTTTCTTCAGTCTCATGCTCTTGTTGAGAAATTTGTTCAAGAGTAACATGGCAGTGTCCATAATGCACTTTCAAACCTCAATAGGCATACCGTCAACACCTAAAACCTATCCTCCTTAAGTTTGCTTAGAGCTTCTTTCAAGAAATCTTTATTCAAAAGTTCCCATGCATTTGGATAATTCAAGTACTAGAAGTCAAACAAAATAGCTAACTTCCGCTTTTGTATTCATCACCTCAATCAATGCCCTTTTGACACCACCACTTATGCATCAAAACCCCCGACCAACCATCCCAATATGAATCCAAATCGATTCCCTAGTATGTCAGTCCCATATTGTTGTCTTTGCACCATTACCATTACCTAAAGTTTCATGGCATGGCCTGTCAGTTTAAATCCAATATGTTAGCTAGCTCTAAATTGCATCAAAATCCAAACCAATAGCAAGATTGAAAATCATCTAACAGGTCATAAACCTCTCAAAAACGCAAGAGCGGTTCTAGGTTAGTAGGAATCAATGAACACACACCAAAAAAAAAAAAATCCTGCAACAAGGTGGCTGAGGCTATCAAGATAGCAACAAGTTACCATCCAGTATCCATGCAAATTATCCACAACCCATATAAGATACAAGTTAACTTATTATCAGGAACATATTGTCAGAAAAAGTGGAGGCATGATCATATTGTCAGATCTCAACTGCAACATAAGTGATTATGAGATCGCCTTCCAACTAGCCAGCTTCAAGCAATCTAAAATTCCAACTGAGTTCTCTACACCACAAAAAATAAATCAACCCAATAGTTCAATTTCATTTGAAGACCCATTATTAGTCCTTGGACTAAAAGTTTTATGTAGGCGTGGACTAATTTATTGACTCTAAAGATACTCTCTGAAGAGGAAAACCACACAGCAGACTTAATTCAAAAATCATGACACTGTTAGCATCACAGTTTGAATAGGTTTTAAAATTTTAGTATGTTAATAGAAAAAGGAAGTCTAATTAATTTAGCACGGAACATTGGAAACAAAATCTCACCTGCAGAAATGTAGAGAGTGAAAGAAGAGGTTTCTCTCCAACTTTCTGGTGCCTTGCCTGAGAGGAAAATCAGGCATAACTTTTTGAGAAACACCAAAACAATGAGACAATCGCAGTAACTGATATCCGTTAAACGCATAGGCATGAGACAGAAACAGAAGCATGTAAACATAGCAAACATTTCATTGCCATCATTAGGTATCATATCAACCAGGTCCGTAATAAGCATCCACAAGGAAAAAATACAATCAGAAGCTGGGCTTAAAGTGGCAAGCATGGTCCAGAGAATCAGTTGGCAATAAGCATAGAATGTTGAACAAATTCCACCACAAAGAAGCAATTTTCATCTTAAAATCATCTCTTCTCGCATATTCAGATGATGTCTCTTACTGCTTCAAGACACAAGCCAGATCGAAAGAAAACTCCATGTTATGGGGCAACATATCATAAGCAAACTATTTAAAGCTAGCATTTGCTAATTGCCATATATCTTAAGAACCAGAAGAAATATGTGATCAAGCAGGGCCTTTGTTTACTTAAGAGACCAACAACAGCAACATTGTCTCCCCCACACAACCCCACACCCCTCTTCTAACTTATTTCTATTCTTAAGGATCTACGGTTGCATATCAATTCTTCAGTAGCTTCTTCTCGCTTTAAAGAGGAAAATCAAATCACTACAATATCTTCCAAAGGTTCATTTGAAGCTTGGGTTTTTATGTGCAAGATTCCTAGTTTGCATATTTATAAAAGAATTCAAAACGGAATCAGTGTTTCAAAACAGGGATATGAGCAAGTAGGTAAAGATACTCATGTTCTGGGAGAAAGAGCCATCATCCAATAATGTTTTTTCTTCGAATGAAAATCATATGAATGATGCTTCAACAACAAGACGGAAAATGATAAAAAAGGAGATATACATGTAAACAAATTTATTCTATATTCACATTTTACATTTTTACATCCTTGTTTTAGAAAAAGACAAATGAAGACATACATGTGACATACGCGTATCTAGAAGAAGCTGCAACAAATTCTGAATTAACTTGTCTAATACACATGCAACATAACTAATGGAGTTGAGCTACAACACGTGGTTTCAAAGTAAAACAAACCTGGAATAAGAGCATGACCACAGCAAAGAGAACCTTTGCAGCCTCTGTCAAGAAATTAACACTGACAGGACTGAACTCAAATTTTCCATCCACTTTAGACATATACACTAAAATAGGCTGCAAACAAGAACAGTAGGAACATGTCAGATAACAATTAAACCCAAAATAGTGTAACTCTGGCACAAAATTCAAAAATAGAGACATTCCATGAAGTAGATGACACGTCTACAAATCTCATTCACTGCCAAAGAATATTAAGATAAATCATGTGGGAAGTCCCTGACTCCCTTCAATCTCTCTGTTTGCTGCGCGGTATAGCCAACAAAGTAGCAAATTCACCATAACCAGCAACAAGTCGAAAATCGCAAAAGCCTTGAAGCAAAGTACACAGGACTCAGCATGTCAATGGAGCAAGTCTGCCTCCATTTTTAGTCACATGAGCAACAGTAAGTCACCTCACACCATTGTTGTCCATCATTCTGTATATTGACCAAAATGGTGTTCACTTCATTGTTAATTAAGGGTATATGTGTTCCCAAAAAAGATAAAATTAATTTTATTGGAGACAATCATATCTAAAAGGGGACTTATCAGAAAAATAAAAAACTATATTGATATAACTCTATTATAAATTAAGGTAACTAAAAGTGAATTTAATATTATTTTAACGACCAATAATAATGCATCATAGGCAGACATACAACTTCAGCAAATTCAGTATTACATTAATACATGGAAATTAGATGTATATTTATTTAAACACATGCAAGAAGTATAAGTAAAATATCTGTCAGATTCAAATAGAATTTAGAGAGGTCATTAAAGTCCTTTGAGAAGAAATAATATCTTCAACACTATCAATAAATTGGAAAAAATATCAATAATATCTATGACAATATGGGTAATATTCAATAATACTGGTAATATCAAAGATATCATCAACACAATTTTGAAAAAATAAAAATATTGATTTCCTATAAGATAATGTATTGGCCACCTACCAGAAAGAAAAATACCATAGCTATTCTAGCATAAATAAAGTAGACAGTGGAGTAGAAGCAAATGACGAATCAAATGAAGGAAGATTGGAGTATATCAATCACCTGAAGACCAACCAAGATACAATCCCCAACAACCAAAAGGAAATTGAGAGCACGGTATTTTGATGAAATCTTGCTCCTATGCCGGTCATAGGCTCTTGAGACAGTTTTTGTGGCTGGGGTCACCAACTTCGAGTGGCAAACACTGCATTCTATCATCCCATTCATTGCTGCAACACTGAAGCAAGAATGATGAAAGACAGGGCACTGTCTTACAGTGCAAAAGCAGCTAGAGCAACCAAAACAGTGTCCTTAGTTCATCTGCCAACATGCAAAACATTATGGAACATTGGGCAAAATCAAATTTCTCAGTATTTAAAAAAAAAGTCATTAAGCATTTCCTGAAAATCATAAATATAGGGCAGCATTGGCAAACAACATAATTTATAATGGTAGTAGAATTTTTGAAAGAATACATCTGACTCATGTGTTATATGCCAGTGAAATTGGCCTACTGTTAGATGCCTCAATGAAAATACTACATTTGTGGGCACAGCCATCCCAGCCAGCATCAACAAAAACATAAAAACATACCCTGTTGCGGGCTCCAGGAAGGCAAAATACAGGCAGCCTAACCTCCAATTACTACAGAGGCCGTTTCAATCACCCAAATACATGCAACTAAAGTTACAGGCGAAGAGCCTTGCAGCATGCTACACAACATCCCCCCTAAATTATCAACATGTATAACAATTTCTAATAATCTGATCAGATGAAAATTTCTAATATCCAACGGGACTAAAATCAGCTGAATCTGGGTGCATTCAATTGAGAAAAAAGAAAAAAACAAATGGCGCATAGGAAGCATCATGCAAACTTTGTTTTGGACAAGGGAGACCACGGTGGAATACACTGGAAGAAACGATCCAGTTCACTCCAGCTCTTGAACTGTTTTGCCGCATCTATTGCTGACGGACGGCATGATAGCTTAGTTACCTACTGCGATTCTGATCCAACACTAATTTGGATGGCGAAAATCAGCTAAAGCGTAACTCAGTATAAAATTTTCAGTCATCTGGTGCAAAATTATAAGAAGGGAGATTCCGCCACCTGAGGTCTAGAACTCATACCACACAAATGAGATCTAGAAGATTCGAACCAACTCAGAAGAACATGCGAGCATTTCAAACATTGATGTGAAACAGCTGAAGAAACGGAGTACGCATACCTGTATTTTCTAATACCCAAATCACGTTCGATATCTCATGCAGTCAGTTTCCTGATTCCGAAGAAGATGAACAGAGAATTCCTAGATCTCTCGGAAAATGATCCGAAACGTCGGATCTAGGCCGCAGATCCGACACCGCGGCTATGCAACAGATCGAGCAACAAAAGCAGGGCAGTCGAGATTCGAGATAGCCGGATAATCGAATTCACAAGAATTTGCTCTTTCTCCGGTTAGATTCGAGCAAGGAAACCCGCCCGTACAGGAGCTGCAGCATAAAACAAAATCGAGATTTCCTGATTCCCGTTCGAAAATCGCGGGAACGAGAGGTCGTGTACACAGATCCAGCGGAAGGAAGAGGAGCGTTGCAGGGCGCCAGAAGGGAGATCTGCGAAAGGAATCAGGCGAAGGTGGTGGGAAAGAAGAAGATGCGAGGAATATGCAGGAATGCAGTATTTATATAGGGGAGAGGTGATGTCGCTGCCCCCTATCTCTCTCTCTCTCGCTTGCTTGAATTTGACAACAGGTTTTCGGGCGCTTTTTTTGCCTTATTGCAAATCCTGCAACATGCAAATGCCAGCCGTCTGTCTTTCTTGCTTCCGCTCGTGTTATTTATGCCTATTAGCTCTTACTTCGCGCGTACCGACAGGTGGCACGTATGGGAAAGGTGGAGCTTTCCCATAGTGTCGACCCTCAATCTTCTTCGGGTATAAAAGGAACTGTTCAGTTGTTGGATTGGGCCTTCATGTGAAAATAAATAGGCGCGCTGATCATAAATGGCCCAATATGTGGTCAAAAAGAAGAAGAATAATAATAATATTATTATTATTATTACTGCTAATATTACTATTATTATTTTCACCTCCTGCTGGCCAGTTGATAAATATCACTGTCTGCGTCTTCGCAGATTAATCAACGGCCGTATTTGACCGCCGCCCATTAAATAAATCAAGGTTCCTCGGGGCTTCTGGCCTCCCCTGGTGCGGTCCCTGCCCTGCGGCGTGCGGACAGGGGTTATTTGGATTAATCTCGCTTGAGATACGACCGATTTGACGTAGAGTATAAACTACCGAAGGATGTGTTTGGCAACTATCATAAAATTTTTTCATTTAAAACTTTTCACTCTCCATAACTACTATATTTTTAAATTATTTTTTCATATTTTCCTATAAAATATCCTACTTTTCAATCATTTCTATACAACTACCCAGACAACTAACTTATCTATTTTAACTTTATTTTCTTCATTCTTCATCATTACCCCTATCGTATGACATCATTTGACAACTTTTACTCTTCAAAACTATTCATTAAAAGTTTTATCCATTCTCAAACACACCCTTGTTACACACAAAACATGTCAATGAAAACTTTTCAATCAAATACTTTTCACTCCTCATAACTATATTATTTTTTAATTATTTTTTCACATTTTTCTATATAAACAACTCTACTTTCTAATCATTTCCACATAAATACTCATACAACTACCATATATATTTTAACTTTATTCTTTTACACCTCATTATTACTCATATCATATCACATCATTTTCTATCAACTTGACAACTTCTACTTTGAAAAGTTTTCATAAAAAAGTTTTACCTCTAACCAAACGCACCCTTAATCTAAAACTTTTTACTATCTACAATTATCATATTTTTTAATTATTTTTTCACATTTTTCTATACAACCATCCTACTTTTCAATTATTTCTACACAAATACCCCCACAACTAACCTATCTATTTTAATTTTATCCTCTTTATTTCTCATTATTTCTCATATCATGTCACATTATTTGACAACTTTTACTCTCTAAAACTTTTCACCATAAGTTTTATCTATTCTCAAACACACCCGAAGACGTCAAAAACCAGTGTTAAATTCCCATAATTACTGCAAAATTAGTAAACATCATTACAATTCAAAATCTCCATGAGTTAGTGAAAATCCTCCGGAAAACTTGTAATCTTAAACTAAAATTATAGAAATCTAAACAAAGAATCATTGTTTGATTAATCCCCTTGAGTTAAGACCAATTTGCACGTGGACCCAAACAAACAAGTGAATTTTTTTATGTTTTAGACATTTCCGAAATTAAAATCAGTAAACATCATTAGCATCTCTATTAATGAAAATCCTCCGAAAAACTCATAATCTTGACTAAAATGAAAATTGCGAAAATTTAAATAAAGGTGTAAAAGTGATATACAAATTGAAAATATTTCTAATAAAATATAAAACAATTATTTTTTCAAAAAAGAAAGAAAAAACTGAATATTTTATTGGTGTTGGCGTTATAAGCTTTGAGGAGTCACCTTTAGAAGAAATCTCGGGCATACACTTACAAATTAATATAATTAGTTTTGATTTGATCAAAACTATGGGATCTAGCCCTATGCACCTGGGTGCATATATCTACTTCTTAAAAAATTACAAAAAATGCCATTGTTTTTTAAAAAATTTAAAAATCTCCAAAAATGATAAAAATTAATACACATATTAAATATGCTTAAATTAATAATTTCATGAAAAAATATTCAAAAAAATTTTTAAATATGCTTAAATTAATAATTTCATGAAAAAATATTCAAAAAAATTTTTAAATGGTGAAATGCACTGGGTGCATAGGACTGAGATCCCAAAAGTAGTATTTAATGCAAAGAACCTGCACAAACGCAAGTCCCTTCGGACATAAGAGTAATGCTAACAAACATCTCTGGACTCTGAATTAACACAAGGTTTCTACAGTGCATGACCATTGAAAAAAAAACTAATGGTGTGTTTGCCAATAAAAAAATTGCCAACCTAAAATTTTCCATGTATTTGGAAAGTGATAAAACTTTAGATGAAATTTTTTTATAAAAATTTTTAAATTAAGAGAAAATTAGCATGATATGATATGGATAACGATGAAAAGTAAAGATAATAAAATTAAAATAGATAAATTAGATTTATAGATAATTGTGTGGAAATAATTGAAAAGTACGGTTGTTATATATAAACAAGTGAAGAAATAGTTTAAAAATAGAGTAGTTGTAAAAATTGAAAAGTTTTACATTAAAAGCTTTTTATGTTTTAACAAACACCCTAACTCTCTACAACTGTTATACTTTTTAATTATTTTTTCATATATTCCTACATAACTATCCTACTTAATTTATAATCATTTCTACATAACTATCCATACAATTAACTTATTTATTTTAACTTTATTATCTTTACTCCTTATCATTACCCTTATTATATTACATATTTTCTTCAAATTTAAAAATTTTTACACTAAAAATCTTTTATCTACAAGTTTTATCACTTTCCAAACACATCCTAACTTTCTATACAATTATTCTTTTTTACAATCTTTTTTATATCATTCCAGATTATGCCACGGATGGAATGGATTTATTGGACTTGTGTCAATAAAAAAACCAGAAAGGCAAATGGTGCGGGCTCATGATGTGTGTGACACAAAATGGAAAAACAACGCGAAGTCAAAACAGAAGTGTGTGACAGGAGATTGGTAGTTCATGATGCGAATGTCTTTTAGCTGTCATCAGTTCAGGATCTGGACAGATCTCCGCGATGAATGTGCCACGATTTTTTTATTTTTTTTATTTTTTTAAGTACCAATTAAAAGGTAAACAGCTTCTTGTGGAGCCGGGACCCCATCAGTACCATATGGGAGCCATCGGGGTGAATAATAAAATTAAAAAATCTCTGCGATTGTGAAATCCAACATGTTTTTTTGATCGGTGTATATTTTATATCATATTTCAACTTCATTACAATTAAGATATGATATAATTTTTACGGATTTTCATAAAGAGATCATAAGCTCCTAAATACAACAAAAAAGACTACATGCCCCCGAATATCCATGGGGAGACAATACTTTCAATCCGCCTACAACCTAACACCAAACCGAGACTTTACACAAATAGAAGATAAAACACCCTCACTTAGCTTCTTACCCAGGACTTGATAAAGATAAGACACCAACCCCTGCCACTATAGTTAGACACTAGGTACTCGTGAATATTAAACACGTTAAGGAAAGATCTACGGCATAAATATAATTTTGAATATATAAGAAATATATTTATCTTTTATGAGACAAAACAAAGGCTTTATTATTAGTGTTTAGGATATGATAAAACTTTTAATAAAAAATTTTAGTGTAAAAGTTTTAAAATAAAAAAATGATGTGACATATAGGAGTAATGATGAAGAGTAAATATAATAAAGTTAAAATAAATAGATTTTAGATGTATAAGTAGCTTCTTAGAAAAGGATAAAAAGTAGAGTCATTATATATAAATGTATAAAGAAATAACTAAAAATATGGTAGTCATGAAAGGTAAAATGTTTCAATAGGTATTTATTTACTCTAAAAGCCTTTCAACCTAAAACTTTTAGCTCTTCACAACTATTTAATTTTTAATTATTTTTCACTTCTTCATATACAATTACCCTACTTTTTAATTATTTCTATATAATTACGTATATATCTAACATATCTATTTTAACTTAATTCTTTTTACTCATCATCATTATCCTTATCATATCACATCATTTTCTCCCATTTTAAACACTTACACCTAAAAATTGTCATTATAAGTTTTCTCATTTCCTAAATTGCCCCTAATTTGAAAAAGTTTTATGAGTAAACAAGCAACCCATATGTAATATTTGTCTTTTTTACCCTTGTGTGTAAATTTCTAATAATTTTTTGCATCTATGTCAATCCCAAGCTAAATTATTAACATTTATATCAATTTTTAAAAATCATGCTACCAATTTTTTAAAACAATTTCACCCATGCTAACTTTACTAGATTTAGGGGCATTAATAGTCATAGTTAATTCATTGACCTACCCGTCCAACATGTTTATAACGGGTTTAGTTTGAGATTTTTGAATAAATAATTTATAATCTGTTAATCTATTAAACTATTTGAATAAATAAACAAACAACCTGTTAACCCGTTTAGTAGTTCATTTAACTCATTTAACTTGTTTAGCCCATCAATCCATTTACAACCCATTAAGAAAAAGATATAAAAATGTTTATCTTAGACCCTAATAGATATCTCTTTCCATGAATGGCCTTTCATTCCCTCTCCATTTCTCTCTCATTGTCCCTAATTGCCTCTTTTTTCCATTTCTCTCTCGATGTTCGACCATTCATTTCTTTTTTTCTCATCACTCTTATTTGTTTTCTTACTCTCTCTCCTTCCCTCTCTATCCCTCTTTATCTATCTTTCTCTGATTCCTATTCCCTCCTCGCTCCCTCTTCATCTTATAGTCTACTCCTCCCCCTCCCTCTCTCGACGTAATGTATTATTATTATACTCGATGTTGTTATTATGAGCTGAATAATTCATGCACTTTATCATTATTAAAAGTTGTATAATTATGAACTTTGTTGTTGTAGTTGATATATATACAATGTATTAATAACCTATTAACATATTTATTAAATGGATTGTAAATAGGTTAGGATTGAAGTTTTTCAAATGAGTTAATAAATAGATCAAAATTAAAATTTTTACATGAATTATAATTAGAACTAGGCTCTAATACATCTAACTTAATACATTAATACCCATAAACTATAAATTAGAGTCGACTCCAATATGAACTCAAACACTCATTGAGGATTTGGGCCTAGTGTAGGGTTGACTAGTGCCTCAAGGATATATTTAACAGTTGTAATGTGAAACTTAATGAAGTTGGCATGAAAAAAACTTTTTTAGAAATCATTAGCATGATTGCAAAATTAAATAAAAAATTGGCATGGATATAAATAATTTAGTTTGGGTTGACATGGATGTAAATAACCAAATTTATTGCAAAAGAAAGTGACTGAGTAAAGTTGGAAAAAATGAAAATGTGAACAAGGGAAATAAAAATGATGTAGAGAGATGATATAGTGCAGTCGAAATGGACCGTAGTCAATTGCAAAATGAGGCTCACATTCATTTAAATGTATTAATAATTTATATAATCATTCATCTAAATAGTTATTAT
This sequence comes from Annona squamosa, assembly GCA_035584095.1. NCBI lineage: Eukaryota > Viridiplantae > Streptophyta > Magnoliopsida > Magnoliales > Annonaceae > Annona > Annona squamosa. The sequence goes on along the minus strand of JAXCLR010000001.1, from coordinate 49,264,977 downwards.
GTTTTAAATGATTTAAATATTAAAGATACAACTTTAAAATTATTATTTAAAGCAAGTTATTTTGTTATGCTTATTTTGTGCCATTTTCAAATGAGATACATAATTGATGAGTTACTAAAATAAATAATTTTTAATATAATGGATATGATAAATTACAATTTATAACCAAAATGGGACCAATTTATAGGAGACTGCATCGTGCACTTGCATGCACTAAATTAATTCATGTTTTAACATATAATCACCACAAAGAAAAATTTTAAAAGGAAAAAAGAATAAAAATGAAGAAATAGAACAAATGTATAAGATCTGATAATATAAAGATAATGAAGATGTAGTCAATGATAAGTATAGAATAGAAATAAAATCAATTAACTTCGTATTAGTATTTTTTTTGAAAATTTCCTATTTTTCAGTCATTACTAAATACAAAAGAAGTAGGAAAAGTGAAAAGCAATTTCCTCTTTTTTTTTTCAATTTTGGCCATCCACTGGATGATGCCTTAACTAATAATGTTAAAAAAATCAATGGAACTAGTGCCATTGAAAGTTTTAGGGTGCTACTACCATCATTGACCTATATTAACTAATCAAAATTCAACTTAATTGTCATCATTTGAATGACTAAGTGGTTGACATGAGTGTATATAAAATGTACAGGTGCGTGTTGGGTGGGAGGTCCAACATTAGATGTTAGATAAACGCACTTGCTTCATTTATCCATTCCTAAAATTGTCCTCCATCAATTGCTAGATCACCATAGGTGATATAGGGAGCGTTTGGCATTCGATAAAAAACGGGCGACGGGTTTTCGTTTCTAAAAACTGTCCCATCAGCCTAACTCCGGTCATTTTTGTTGCTGCTGTATACGACGATTAATGTGTTGTGTATGATAATAGGCAGCGAAATATCATGCGCGCTGAATTTCCGACGGAAATATCATCGCTGCCTATTGTCGTAGTACATAGGACGGCAGAAAGCTATTACGCCGGACGGGTGAAACGACGGATTTTTCACCAGCCGCGCCCGGGTTTGAAAAGTTTTACGCGAAACGACGGATTTTTGTAAATACTAAACACACCCATAATGAAAAAAATAAAAGTTCAACACACCAAATTCATATATCATAATAAATGTATGATTCCATTTGAAATATATATTAATCTACATAATAAAACGATTTAATTCATATATCAAATTTTAAGATACGTATTCGAAATCTAAAAAAACATCATTCTTGTGTAGATAGATAATGTCACAAATTATTATTATATTCTAATGCATTTATAAATGAATTTAAGCATTTTCTATAATTTATACATGATTATACACTTTTGTAAGCAGTGCAGCTTACTAAAAAATTTAATAGAAATAAATTTTTGTATCATATTAAAGCAAATGATAAAATGAATTGATAACTATAATTAGTGTGCCACATTGAAATTTTCAATAATATTGTTAAAAGAAATATATCTTATAAATAATTACATGCACACATTGCAAAAACCTAAGGTAGGCCACGTGAGAAATGAGAGATTGAAATAAAAGGCAGTGGCAACGTGTGGTTTCAGGAAGAGGTGTTAATAGTTATAATTAACTCATCAACCTACTCATTCAACCCATTTATTAATAGGTTTGGGTCGAGATTTTGAATAAATGATTTATAATCCACTAAATAGTTTGACTATTTAAATAAATAAATAGACTATGACTATAATTTTATAACTCATCAACTCATTTAAATTATTTAACTAGTTTGACTAGTTAGCTCATTAAAAGGGCTAATATATATTTTAAACCTAATTCTATTCTTCTTTTTTATTTTTTATTTTTCTCTCCGTCTATGTACCTATGATTTATTTCCTACTGTCGTGTTGCAGTGTGGTTGTTCTTGTTGTCACCTGCAAAGTGCCAACAACATTCTTCTTTCCTCTATCTCTCTCTTTCCCTCTTCATCTCTCTCCATATTTTCACATTTATTTCTCCTCTCTCTCTCCCTCATTTCCTTTGTCTTTTCCTTTATGTCTTCGGTTAATTTTATCTTTATTTCTCTCTGTATTTCCCCCTATATATCCTCTCTATGTCTTGTTGAATTGTTGTCCCTCTCTCTTTGTGTTGGGGCATAGAATATTTATCCCTTTTCTTGATGCATATTTATTAATGTCATATATTCTATCAATGTAGATTAATCTAAGATAATTATAAATAACACACTCAATTTTTAATTAGTTTCATTTGACTTATTTGTAACATATATAAATAATCTTATGGGTGAAAATAAAATTGGGTCGACCCGTGTCCCGCCTTGTTCCTATTTCATAGAGAATCGAGACAAAAATTTTGACCCAGTGGGGAAAGATAAATTAAGATTTTAAACTCATATTTCATTTCTAAGAGCTGAGGCGGGTCAACCATATCCCAACCCGCCTTAACCCACCCCGACCTATAATATGTCAATTATTTCTATAAATTATAGTACTCACCTATGTAAATGTTATTTTGTCAGATAAATATGTTTAACTTTATAACTTATTAATGTGAATATGATTCATGTTGATGTAAATTTAACTGTATAAGTTGTTTATATGGATAATTTTTTATTTCTTAATTGCATATATGTTATTCAAGTTATCTCATTTAGATATTTATCAATGAAATAAAATATAAAGTCTATGTCATTTATATCTTATAAGAATGAGTAATATTATTTTGCAATTTTAATTGAAATTCAAAATTTACATTAGTGCATTTTAAGGTCGATGCACATATTTATCAAGGTTAAGTTATAAATGAAATAATTAAAAAAATTTACTAATGCTTTATTATGACAATTGTGTTTACTCACTAAATACTAAAATATTGAATCATTTAACCTTTAAATATATCGAGTTTATATTGATGCATATATAAAATTTTAAACTGACCTGCTTTTTTAACCTAACTCGTTATCTCAATATTGACCTAAAATGAACTTAAAGTTTATCCCGATACTTACTAAAGAAATAAGAGGGTCAGATCAACCTTATCTTGACTTGATATAAAAAGTAAGATTAAATAAAAATTTTTAAATATTAGGTAAGGGTTGGGCACACCTACCCTCCTTCGATTTTGACTCATACACAACCCATTAACAATCAATCAACACATTTATTAAATGAGTTGTAAATAAATTAATGTTAAAATTTTAAAATATATTAATAAATATTTATTAAATGAGTTGTAAATAAATTAATAAACATTTATTAAATGAGTTGTAGATAAATTAATGTTAAAATTTTTAAATAAATTAATAAACATTTATTAAATGAGTTGTAAATAAATTAATGTTAAAATTTTTAAATAAATTAATAAACAGATTATAGCTGAAAAATTTTAAATAAATTAGAATTAGAATTATACTCTTAACTCATCAAGCTGTATCCTTTAACACCCCCAGTTTGAGACGGCAAGGTTGGTGCGGCTCGGTTCTAACTGGTTCATGCGGCTGCACTGGCAAGTTCGGTAAAGATGCATTTTCCTCGTTGGTCCGCCTTTGGCGTCAGTCACAACTTAGTCATTGGGAACTGGAAGAGGATTGGTCAAAGAGAGTCCTCTTGACTGCTTACATCCTCCCGACACGTGCCTTTTGGTGATTGGGAAAGGCATGCCAACAGCCCCGCCCTCACACGGGACCATGGCAATATGGCATTGCCAATGATGTGCCCTTTCCCAACCCCGCCCTCACACGGGACCATGGCAATGTGGCATTGCCTCCAAAACTTCCAATTAGATCCGGTCCCAAGGGTGTGTTCCATACCATACTTGGATCGAATCTGTATCGAAGATAAGAATGTAAGGATGTATATTAAGAATGACTAATGTTATATTATAAATAAGAAAAATTATATTAAAAATTGAAAAAGTTGTCCTCGAAATTAGAAAACTATCTTGGGGCTATTAATATGAACTTAATCTAAGAATCTTGTATGACTTGGAACATGACCTACTATCAAAAATCATTAAAGGGCTAAGATTTCCCATTAGCAAGATAATCTTTTCAATTTCCAAAATAAATATTTATTTTTGATATAACTTTCTATATTTCTAATACTAATTTTCCAGTATCTAATATATAATAAGTTAACATCTTCTTATCTTATTCTCATCCTATTCCAATTTTGAAATTATTCTAAATAAGCCGATTTTGCGAGAAGATTATACATAATAAAATTCGAAAATGTGTAAAGATCCATTATCAACTTACATGGGGATCATGATTTCTCACCAGTCTAAGGCACATTTTGAAATAAATTATTTAAATTTTAATGATCAAAATCTTATTTATTACATCATTTCCTCACTTTTCAAAAATATTTTTTTTCTACTCACATTACCAAATACATCCTAAAAAGTCTTTTTACTAGGTTGGAGAGAAAATTTGTAGTCATTACATCTTAAATGATATATTTTTTTCCACCTTACATTTTTGAAGGTCATGTATAACCTCACGACATAAGTTATCCAAAACCATCTAAATAGCTTAGCTTTTTTTTTTTTACTTTTTGTTTCTATAAAGAGGGTTGATTATATGTGATAAATCCTATGTGACTCTGTACATAATATTTATTTTTTAATTTTTGATATTTTTCTTGAACACATTTTCTTAAATATATTTATTCGATATCAAGTTTAATCATTTTATATTATTTTTACATATTTATTTTTATTTTTAAATAAATATGTAAAATATTATAAAGTGGTAAAGCCTTGTATTATGTGTCAAATACACTTAAAAAAATATATTTATGAAAAAAATATTAAAAAATATTAAAAAGTCAAAAAATAAATACTGTACTGATGGCTACATAATCAGCCTCTCTATCAATATGAGTGGTTGATTCGAAACCCAAAATTTTGAGCTTATTTACTAGAAAAAACGATCGAGGATGGATTAAAATTTTACTATTACATTATTCATTTATAATGTTTCTCTTTCAAAGATTCTTGTTTATCATTTTTTGTATTTTACTTTTATTTTGATGTACTTTCAGCCTTTAAATTTTGTTTGGTTTGCTAATAGCTAAAAGTTTTTAAAAAATAACTCTTTCATATACAGTTTTTAATATGATTTGACATTTTAACTAACAAACTAACTATCATACTTTTTTTATTGTTACCTTATATATATATATATCCTTTGAATATGACTGACATTTTGAATACTTAACTACTCTATTTTTCATTATTATATATACATTTAAATTATTTTTCATATTTTTTCATACAACTATCTAATTTAATTTAATTTTATTCTCTTTAAATTATGATGTTGTTAGCTTGTGTTGACGTGAGTTTATATTAGTTGAGCTAAAAGGTATATTTTTATTTGTCATAATTTTTTTTAAGCATGTTGAAGATATATATCAAATTTTATAATTTTTAGATATATGTATATTTGTTTTAATTTAAAAATCAATATTTTTCAAATAAATAAATAAATATACCCTTTAGCTAAGACTAAAGTAAACTTATATTAACTGAGTTAATAATTTCATAACTTATTTTTTGTACTCAAAATCATCATTTTTATCATAAGACATCACTCTCTCACTTTTTTTAAAAAAATGTTCGCATTTATATGCTCTTGCTGCGTCCTCACAAATAGACCCTTATATGTAGGGGTGGGAATCGCAGCAGGTCATATTTGGTCAAAGTTTACTCAACCCTAACCTTACATTTTAAAAATTAAGTTTAACTATCTTTTTATACTGGGGCGGGACAAGGTCATTTTGACCTTCACTTTTTTTTAATAAGTTCCCGGATAAACTTCGTGTTAGTATTGGATTGGTTTCAAGACAGCGGATTGGGTCAAAAATACAGATTAAATAATATAATTTTAAGAATTTATATACCTATCAAACATAAATATATATCTATACTAAATTTAAATATTATGTACTTCAATATTTCACTAATCATTAAAAACACATAGGGTGTGTTTGTTTAAGGTAAAAAAGTGTCAATTAAAACTTTTCACTATCCATAATTATTCTATTTTTAATTATTTTTTCGCATTTTTCTATACAAACTACCTTATTTTTCAATCATTTCTACACAACTACCCATATAACAAACCTATCTATTTTAACTTTATTCTCTTTACTCTTTATCATTACTCCTATTATATCACATAATTTTCGATTGATTTGACAATTTCTACTTCAAAAACTTTTTATCAAAAGTTTTACCTCCAACCAACACACCCATAATTAAAAATATTTGAAAAGATAGCATAAATTTATTAAAATAGGTTAATATATATTACATATAAGAGTTATTTACGTACAAATTTTTTTTATTGATTCTTATATTGCTTGTGAATAAATTGATAATTTAATTATTGATAGAGTTGATTAAAAAAAACTAAATTTTTAAAAGAAAATAATAAAAAGATTTAAATATAGGCTTGTAATTTTTAATAAATTAACATTTGTAAGTCGGGTCGGGACATGATTGACCCATCCCGATCCTATTTTTGAATTTAGGTCAAAATTATGTTAGTTTTACCCAGTCAAATACAGGTCAGGTCAAAGCCGGGTCATGAGTCGACCCGCCCCAATTCTCATCACTGCGTATACGGTTCTACCTATTTCTATTTCTAAATAATAAAATATTATTTGATAATTTTTAAAAATGTATTTACTTTGATCTCACATTCCATGCTTAATAATAAGAAAAACGAATCAATATACATATGTTCAAAAGCTAAAAAAATAGCAATACAAAATAATAATTTGAAATTCGAGAGTTGGAAATGCCAGTCATAAGAAAAGGACGACAGTCGATTTTTGGAGGCAAAAATAGAAAAATATACTAATAAGTGCAAATCAAAATATTGCAATTTTTTTTGCAAAATACGCACTGTGAGCGCGCAGAATTATATTATAAGCGGGCTTTTCTTATATGAAAGTACGAAACCCCTTTCCATATAGTCTTTTCCATTTTTAATATGATGATATTTGATATAAAATTTGTTTTATTTAACATTACTTTTATCAATATACTTCATTCATCTAATATCATTATATATGACGGTCTCTATATATAAATACCTAACATCAATGAAATAAAATAATTTAATACTAAATATCAATTTTAAAATTGTATTTTTAACATTTAAAATGTAGGTAGATAAATGATTTTATAAATTGTTATTATTATATTTTAATATATATGTAAATAGATCTAAGTATTTTTTATATTTTTCAGCAAATGTATCTCTTACACATATTTGATTTAGATAAAATTTTATTTCATAGTTAAGGATGTGTTTAATTGGAGGTAAAACTTTTGATGAAAAGTTGTTGGATCAGAAGTTGTCAAATCAATAGAAAATGATGTGATATAATAGGAGTAATGATGAGGAGTAAAAGGAATAAAGTTAAAATAAATAGGTTAGTTTTTTTTTTTTTTTTTAATAAATGGAACCAACCTATCTCACCACCCTAGAACGCGTCTAGGGCGGGGGGATAGGAAGAACCAAGATTCATTTCCAAAAAATTGTCTATACAAATTTTCTCATGAATAG
>JAXCLR010000001.1:49241662-49257311 GCA_035584095.1 Annona squamosa | reverse complement strand
GTTGTGTAGAAATGATTGAAAAGTATGGTAATTTGTGTAGAAAAATGTGAAAAAATAATTAAAAAATAGAGTAATTACGGAAAGTGAAAAATTTTAGTTGACATTTTTTTATGCTAAACAAACGCAACCTAAATAAATAATGTTAAATATAATAAATAAAATAAATTTTCTCTTAAATATCAATATATTTAAAATAAAAAGGCTTAGGATAGATTATAAGCATATGGGTTGTTCGGAATTTTAGAAGAGAGTTCTTCTTCCCCATTTAATCTAAAATGAGCCGAGGGATGATACTCTTAGGCCAACCTAAGTAGGTCGGCTACAAAACTTTTTTTATTTTTTTTATAAGTAAATAAAGTTTGATATATTTAATGTGTAAATCAAGTTTTATTATTTTTTATATGTTTATATATTTGTTGATACAGAGACATTGATGTAAATTTTCACGGCACATCTAAAATATCACATGGAATTGGCTTTGGAGATTCGAAACTATGAGTCTTTGTCTCGTAAAGTATTAAAACTAGGAGTAACGTGAAATTAGACATACTTTCGGGGACTTATTTTGCAAGAAGCCCCGGCATAGCCATAGCCTACCTTGCGAGTTGCGAGTTCGAAACTCGTCAGTCGGCGACGACACATATCTGGACTTCCCTGCGAAGCCTCTGACGAGCTTCTCACGGGATTTTCCTCTGCCAAATCTTCCCCTAGAAATTGGCAGCCATCGCCTTCATTTTCAGGTAGTCCAAACTTCTATTTGTCTAGATGTTTCTCTATTCCTCTTTTCGTGTAGTCGCCCTCGCCTCTTCTCGATCTCGATTTTTCTGTTGGAATGCGAAGACTCTAGCATCATCGGAAATCGCATATAAGAAACCCTAAGTCCATCGATTCTCGGTGGGGCCTTTCTCTTAGCCATCGCCGTTGATATTCTTGAAATCGTGATGTACTGACCACGTTTTAGGATCTTCTCGAGGCGGCACAGGTTGAAAAATCTTTGCCCTTTCGATAGGCAAGCTCTTAGCTGTGGATGTTGTAGGAGTCTGGATTAGAGTCTGGTCTGGGATTTTCGTTTTATGGCCTGAAAATAGTTAATTGAGACGTCGATGATTGAAGGAATTGCGAGCCTTGCATGTGAATTCTGCTGAATGAAATCAAATCTTGGCTATTTCATCAAATTATCAGTGAAATGATTGAAATTTAGTTGAAATTTGCATCTGAGCACATCTGTGGTGAGCGTTGTTGAAGTTGCATATGATTTCAGTAATTCTTTTATGCGGTAGAGTCAGTGCTTATGCTAGTCGTTTTGTGAAATTTTAGTTTGCTATATTGTCATTTTTTAAATTTTCTTTGGAAAGATGGTAGTAGTTAACTGAGAGAAATCATATAAAAAGCAAAGTGTCCAATTTCGTGCAGGTTGATCTAGCAACTTTTAATGTTTGAAGTGGGGGATTATAGTTTGAATTGTATTTGGAGGAATGATCGGAGTGTTAGAACTCTGCCCAAATGATTGAGTGAACACTACATTTGATTCTTCTCTCACTCTTGGCTAGCAGGGAAGCATTGTTCAGTTCAGCTGCTTGGGATTTAAAGGTGATAGTTTTGTAGACTTCTTGGGTATTACTTTTGATATCCAATCGATCTGTTGGGTGGCATTCTATTCTTTTTCTGATGTTTTTTCATGGCACCTGCAATTCTCTTGCGCCTGCAAAATATATGGCCATTTTCACTCTACAAAACTGGAGATGATTTGAAGGTTTCGCGTGCACTGGTTCATGGGCTTCATCTTCCTGAGCAGACAAAACAATTCATATTTGCCATTCGTGACCCCAAAACACAAGCTGTGATCTATGTGTTGGCTGCACAGAACTTGTCAGAGCAGTCTGCTTTAGATGCAGAGAATCTGATTAAGGAAGTAAGGCCAGATGCTGTTGTAGCCCAGATTGACGCGTCCGCATTAGTTGATATTCAGGCTGAGGAGAATCATTTGAATGATGGAGAAGAAATTCCAGTTCCAGATTCTTCATTTGGAGTGCTTAAGAAATGTTTTGTTAATAAAATCAACAATGCACAATATGAGAATCTAGCCGGGGGACAGGTTTTACGGGATATTTTTGGAATTGGATTTTATGGGCACTTCTTGGCTGCCCAAAATGCTGCAAGAGAGGTTGACTCAACATTCTTGGTACTTGAATCTCCATTTGTGAGTATTTGCATGGACAGCAGTCATGAGCCAGGGGAAGATGACCTGGGAAGTGTGGTTCCTGGATTACTGATGCAACCAAGCAATCTGATTCCTGGTAAAGTAGCTCCATTATCCTCCTCAATCTCAAAGAGATTTTATATCAATGATAACCTTCAGTCCCAGATGGTGAAGTTGTTATCCCCTTTGATTTTGAATGGTTTGAAATCGAGTTGTCCAATCTCTGATGGGTTTGAACCTGGAGAATGTTGTCCAAACAATGATTTTCAAGCTCCATCTTTTGCCCAAACAGTTTACTCTTTGTTAACTGATTTACACAACATATTCATAGACATTCCAGCTATTGGAAAGGCTCTGGCTCATGCACAAAAGATTCTGAGTAATGTTGACCAAGGAAAGGCTATCGATGTCCAGCTCCTGTCTGAAGTTCATAATTTCCGAGTTGCTGTTGAGGGATTGAGAATGGCTTTGAACAGTGCAGCACTTTCTCCGGCAAATAGAATGGAGAATGTGCTCTCTTCGAAGGTTGCATTTTCAGAGCTTCCTGAGGATGAGAAATGCTCTGTGCTTTTTGCACAGGCCCTCAAGAGTCAGACCAAGAAATTTAAATCCATAGTTGCTATAGTTGATGCTAGGAGCTTGGCTAGTCTTCGGAAGTATTGGAATACCAATTTGCCTATTGAGGTTGCAGAATTAGGTGACCACTGTTTTAGAAGATATGATGATGAGGAAGAAGTATCAACTGAAAAACAAGATAAAAAGAGTTTATTAGCTGATAGGCCTGTTGTGGCTGTTGGTGCTGGGGCAACAGCAGTTATAGGGGCATCATCACTTTCAAAAGTTGTTCCTGCATCAACACTTGTGAAGGTGGTAACATACAAAATTCCTGCTCTTCTGAAAATACCTTTATTCCAAATGAAGAGAACATCTGCTGTTGGTCTGGCGAAGATTCTTGGACCATCAAAGGTGGTAGCTCCAGGTGTTGCCAGCTCCAGTGCTAAAACATCTGTCTTCAAACTGACTGCCTCTGCTGAAAAGATCCACATGGCTGTGCACAGTGCTATAGCTTCTGCTCAGCGTACCAGCCTTCAAGCAATGCGAACGTCTTTCTATGAAATAATGAGAAGGCGAGGCAGGCCAGTTGGACTTTTGCCGTGGGCAGCATTTGGTTGCAGTGTCATGACATGCACAGGCCTACTGGCGTATGGAGATGGAATTGAGTGCGTTGCGGAGTCAGTTCCTTCGGCTCCAACAATTGCTTGTTTAGGTCGTGGGCTTAGAAGCTTACATCAGGCGTCTCAGGAAGTGAGGCAGACAAACAGTGCAAAGATACATGAAGCAATAACATCCCTAATGTACAGTTTGAAGAAAGTAAGAAATTAAATTTCTAATCGCGTTCTGCATTCGGTCTTTTGTTTTTTTGGGTCTGAATATCAGTTGCTGATTTCAGCAAATTTGTGTTTGGCTACTGAATGAGCAAGCTAGACCTTTCTGTGCATATATGATTCATAGATCTCAATATACGATATAATCGATGACTTCTTTATTATTTATTTTAACATGTACATCTGTAATCAGCATTTTCTTTTCTTGTATGGTATTTCGAGTTTCAACGAGTAGTTATGAATACTCACACAACAGCGGGATATGGAAATGATTGGATTTCACGTTGACTGCAATATATAATGCCGCAGAAAAAGAAGACAAAAGCACCAAAAAAAGAAGCATGCCATGTATTCTCAAACTAATTAAAGCATAAATCTATATAAATATAAAAACGAAAAACTGATGAATCTAAGTTGAAGAATGCATATGTAGTTTGGGTCAAAAAAAGATGAACACTCATTCAAACTGCAGGGAACTACCTTAAAGGATTTCCCATCGTTTTTTTTTTTTTTTTCAAAATAAAAAGCATCCCTCCCAAGATTTCTCATCCCAGATAGTTGATTTTTTTGTTCCCTTTTTCCTTTTTTTGTCCCTAATCCATTTGCAGGTTAACCTTCTCAACCCAACTCATCAATATTTTTGCGAGCCCTTCCATCACAAAATCCTGTCTTTGGTTGGACTAGAAACCTGCAACAAGCAACACTTGCAGTCTCAATATTCAATGGAGAAACTCTTTTTAATTGCATATATCAATGAAAGATAATATATATTGAAGCCATTGAAGGAAAACATATTATGAAATCTTGCAAGCATGCATGGGCATATGTTAGTTGAAACAGTCCTGATTTAAGATGGTTGGGTGGATTCCGTCTCCCATCGTCATGCCATGTCTCATCACGGACATATTATTATGGGGGACGGAATCAGCCAAACCATCGTAAACGGGACGTCTAAAGATTAAAAGGCGGAAAGAAAAGAGAGGCTAAAGAGGGAGAGTGTAGTCATTCTACAGACTTGGTGGTTTGATCAGGATGCAGCGTATTTTATATGGCAAAGAAGGCGTAACTGCTTTTCACACGCATTTCTTAAGCATTTCTTTTGTATACAGCGCTGTCCAAAAATCAGCCACTATTTTTGCATGGAGAAGTCGTTGTCAGCGCTGCCAATTCCAGTAAATCTGTTTTCCATCACTTTCCTCGCCTTGGTTTTATAGAAGTGATTTTGTAATTTTTTTTATTTTTAAAATTTTAATTCTTGATAAAAAAAAATCTAATCCATTCATTGTATTAAACACTATTTTTTTTAGCTAGGAGATCAAGTTTCATCCTAATCCAACATGTGGACAGACCACGATTGCTAAAAAATAAGTGCATTCATGTGTAAATTATGAAAAATGTTTAAGTCCATTCACACATGCATTAGAATGTAACAATATTTTATAGAATCATTTATCTACATATTATTGATATTTAAGATAGTTTGGATGTTGAAAAATTACTTTAAAGTTGATATTTTAATATTGAACTATGTTATTACGTTGATTTTACAAATTTATAGATGAGACACATATCCAGTGAAATTTAAAAAAAATAAAAGGATTTTCAAGATATTATAAATGATGTTAAATATAATGAACGAAGTAGATTTTATATGGACCACCAAAATTTTAAAAATAAAGGAGATTTCATAGAAAATGGGTTTCTTAAAAGCGTCCCGATCGGATTGTAGGATGCAGAACCTGTTTTCCATCCCTTCCCTTTCCTTCCGTGTGCTGCATTATCTGGTTTTAAGTTCAATTAAGATTAACAATGTTATTTCGTTTTCCAAAAAAAAAATAAAAGATTTACAAGGCTATTTTTAAAGATTTTTTCATCGTGACTTGACTTGCATTTTGGACTGAATGGTCCTTGTCCTACTCTCCCTGCCCATGTTCAGTCTTCAGCTTTGCGTGGATTCTTACATGAACATCAAGCACGAAACTGCAGATGCATCCCGGGGGTTGAGTGTCTGGCCGGAAATAAAACCCCACCTCATCTCCAAATAATAGTTTAGATATGTTTCTCACCAGGAAGAGTAACTGAATTTCTAACCAACATTACTCGCAAATATTAAGATTTTTTAAATGCTTCATTACATGATCTCCAAAAGGAATGGAAAAAACCGTCATTCCGCAGTTTTTTTAATTTTTTATAATTACATTTGATAACAATGGAGATGTACGCTCCAGCCAGCACTCAAAGTTGGAATCAACACTCACATTACATTTCATACCACTAGACTATGCCCTGCTTGACAACAATATTCCAATTAATAATGAAGAAAAGAAACTGAGAGAAACACTTTCCCGTGTCCACCACTCTTCCCTCCTTTCAAGTCCAACTTTTCATTGATAACTATATTTAACCAGTTAATCTCAACTCCTTTTTATATTTCTATCTCCCCTCTAATCCTTCCTTTATAATGACTGGTATTTGGATAAAAAAAAGTAAAAGAAAGCATAATTGTCGAAGTAGATAAATGTTAAATCCACGAATATGGATGGGAAAAAACATCAGACCTTAAAAGAAATATTTTCCACCATCATGCTCAACAAGTTCCCAAAGTCTCATAGTACATTTGTCCTGGAACTCATCACAGCAATCTGCTCATAGGTTAAAAACTCTCATCCTCACAACATATGCAGATCTTTTATTTGTTTTCTTTCCTCCATTTTTTTCCTTCCTCTTAACTTTTTTCCTTTTCCCTCCTTGAGGACCCATGATTTCCTAGAGATCAAGAAACTCAACTGGATAATCTTTTCTACTGACAGAACTACAACTGGGGAGACAGAACAGTTCCATTTCCATTAGAGCTTTAACTCCCAACACCTCGAATGGGGACTGGGGAGGCAGGGTCCACAAATTACAGTGAACAAAAAGACCAAACCAAGACGAACAGCAGGTCAAATTTACATCGTGAAAGAGCAAAGCAGAAAAGCAGGACACTGATTTCTGCGTCTACTTAAGCCACATCTATTTAGCAAGAAACATCTTCTCTAATCTCTAGATCCAAACCAGTGTCAATGGCTTTCTTTCAGCGGAAGCAGCATTCAGGAGCACTATTGAATTGCCGGAGCTGTTGGCAGGTATGCATTTGGTTCCTGATGATCACAGCAATGCTAGCTCACATAGCCACACCAGCATCCATCTGTTTGTTGTTGTCATTGGTGCAGCAATGTCATGACCATGAAAGGATCCATCCATTTGAAGTTGCATTGATACAGCATGGATACAGCATTGTCGTAACCAACTAGCCATTAAACTGATATGAAAACCAAGCCTGCCGGAACACATTCACCCAGCCATGAGCCAACAACCCCTTGTCAAATATGGTGGCTGTGAGCTCTATGGTCTCCTGACATCTGAAAGCACATTCTGTTATTTGCAAGGTCTCCATTGAACTGAAAAAGAAGAAGAAAACAAATATGAAACTAGATGGTCTTTAACATTCATGGACTCGACAACCATTTAAAGCTACACCTTGCGATTACCAGACTTTCATACGAAGCACATAACTAAACAATGATGTGAGAGAACAACTCATAAGACTTTGGTATTTGGGAAAAAAATTTGTGACTGCAGAAAATAATTGAGGTATCAAAGCATTAAACAGTTTCTGGAACGAGCATCTCCACCTGTGTTCAGCGAGAAAAGAACAGGACACCAGGTACTCATGATCAGAATCTTGCACAATTGTAACAGAAGCTGTAATGATCTGAAATGGTCTCTACATCCCCTGTGATGGATGCAATAGTCCAGATTATTTTTCTTCTTGAGAATCATCACCAGACCTTTGGCACAACAAGTCCCAAATCAAGTGTTTGGATTTCCCAGATTTCACTCCTTACATATTACTAAGCATACAATAAAAATGCATGCCAAAAAAAAAAAAAAAAGTACTGTAACAATTAGCAGTCTTGAATGGCTGCAATAGCCTCCATGTACTTTTTTCACTAAAAACCTTATGAAATATGGATAGCAGCAGAAGTGCTTCTGTACAACAAACATGAGGAGCAAAATGAATGTTAAAAATAACTATGAGAGAGGTGGTCTCCAGAAAGAAAACAGTTGCCAGTCAACAAAAGGAGCATATACGTTCCAAAACAACTGTCCAAATGATGAGAGAGGTGTGACAGAGAAAAACTGCTTGTGCCAGTGAACATGAGAAGCAAAAGAAACACCCCAAACAACTGTGTGAATATTGTTTTTTTCTTTTTTCTTTTTTTTGTTGGGATCAAGACGATGCAAGGAAATGGGACCGAAAGGGATGTACCTTGCTGCAAAAATTTCTGTCAAATGCAAGACCTATACGACCTACATATCCAAAAGTTGCTGATATCTTTGCCATTAAAGAGACATTACCCAAGGGATTTTGATGATGAAATTATCAACTCATCACATGAGCTTCCTTAGCAATCAGATTCTCAACAACTGCGATATGCTTCCCTTCAGTTACGAGGAATCGATGCACATATTCTGCATATTTTCTTCCTTCCTTAGAAAGTTCAAGCAACTTTCTTCCTCAATCATCACATTTTGATGCATACATTCTGTTTCTGAACCATCTTGAGCCCTTTCTCCATTAACCTTTACATACTCCGAAGTCTCTAAATTGACATATGCCCTACAACCTTTTCTTCCCTCATGGTCCCATTCTTAAGAAGCCCAAACAACTTTCTTTTCCTTCACTTGCCAGTCTTAATGGTGATGACCTCTGCTTCCATTCTACCTTGCTTGAATGTGGTGCTTATCCTGTAACCTTTTCTTCCTTGACCAACACATCTGAATTAGCTCAAGCAACACTTTCTTATTAGTCATCCCATTTTACAGAGCTTGAGCAAACTTTTCTTTCATAACCATCACGTTCGAGAAGCTCAAGCAGCCCTTTCTTCCTTAGCCATCATATTTTCAACAACAGCTTGTTGTGCTTCCTTTCTTTTTGCTTGAATTTTACGCACATATTCTGCAATTATGACGTGAAATTTAGGAGCAGTATTGGTAGCTGATGGCATATGAAGACCTGCCTTCTTTAGAGCGCGTGAAACATGTTTTTGAGCCATTTGGAAGTGGGCATTGCAAAGAGAAGGAACAGCAGCTCTCAGCACCGGCTTCCCACATATAATTGGTCTAGTTTGTGCACTGAAAAATCCATGCAAAGCTATTTAGCAAAAAACAAAAAGGTGGGGGGGTGGGGGGGGGGGGGGAGAAAATGGCATATTTTTCCTTGATCCACTGCAAAATGAGTTGATTGTTGATAGATAAAGCATTCTGATTGCTCAAGGATCCTCACATGCTGTTTGAAATTGAATAAAAGAGAAGCCATTGGTGAAATAACATTGTAAACAATGCTTCCTCGTTTCAAAGTAATGATCAGGTGCAATCATACAAATCATCCACTTCAAATGATCTCACTTAGGAAAAAGAAAAACACGACATCATGTAGGCATCCAAATATATGACAGCTAGAATATTGCTGCAGCCTACACATTTTTTGAGTTATTGTAATTATTCTGTATTTTGGCTCCCAACAATCACTTCCAGCTTGAATTCCCCAGATTACCAAAAGCACCCCTCACTCCTGATAAATATCTAAAAAAATAACAAGTGTCCTAGAATTTCTTTCCTTCATAGAAAAAATTCCTCCTTAAGATGAAAATCCAATAAGACAGCAGCAGTAATAACAACCAGGCGGCAAGAGGAAAGCGAGAAAGAAAAGCGCCATCACCAAGAATATCCAAATGAGATGTTTGAAGAATCGAAGAACCAGACCTCTTGATGACATAGCTGCAAGGCTTGTACAGCTTCTGCTTCCCATCCGAGAGTATATGCGGGTGGCAGTAACACGACAGCGCCATCGCCGTCGACTTGCATCCAGCAAAGTTGCAACGCCTGTCAGTCTTCCCGAAGCGCTGGCCGCCGCTGTTATCGCCACTCCCCTCGGCTGCCACCGAGGTTTCGTCGCCTCCCTCCCTCTCACATCCTTCCTCCTCCTCAACGAAGGGGCTCTTCCCGTACTTCCAGTAGTATTTCCTGTGCCAGAGCTTGATTTCCTCCATGAGAGCCCAATACTGAGCTCTGTAATACTTGGTCAGCTGCTTCACTTGACGGGAGCGGCGTTGGAGAAGCTCCAGCATGTTGAGGAAATCAGAGCGGAGGAGGGCGTCATCCGCGGCGGCGTCGACGGAGAACGGCAGCGGCGAAACGGACGGCGGGGGAGACTGCGAGGAGGAAGACAGCGGAGTTTTGTCTTCGGTGTCGCTGCTTTTGGAGGGCATTTTGGGGATTTGGGAACTGGAGTGTGAACTGTGAAAGGGGTTTGGAAATGGGGAGAGGGGAGGCGCTTGGTACACCTAGAACTTAGCAGAGCCCACAAGAGAGCGGCGTGGAAGGGTGCTGCAGCCGGCAGCAAGAGACAGGAGGTATGGAGCTAAAATACGCTGGTTTGGCTAACATACGCCTGGGTTGTGGAAGTGAATAATAAAGATGATTATAAAAATTGATAGCGTGCATGTTTAGGATAGAAATAATACTTCCTTTCATTGATATTGTACATTATATATCATGATATCTTATATTATATATCAAGTTTATTTACCATGTTTATTCACCATCGAAACAACATGCTTTATTTATTTTAAAGAGGACAAATGCCCTGGACAATACTCCAACTTAAACTTGCATAATAATTAAATGTTACCACGACGTGGCGGAAATAATTTCTTTGATTACTCATGAAAATGCAGAAAGAGAAATGAAAAAAATTAAAGAGAAATGTTATCTTAAATTTTCATTTCTTATAATGCAATTTGAAAATTCTTCATATATACATGTTTTTTTTCATACCGTACTTTAAATTTTTTCAAGCGGATCTTCTGTCCTACTCTCTCTTGTATACATATAGACAATAAAGGTGTGTTTGGTAAGTTGTAAATTTTTTTTAAAAAAATTTTAATGTAAAAGTTGATAAATTAGTAGAAAATTATGTAATATAATAGTAGTAATGATGATGAGTAAAAGGAATAAATTTAAAAAAAAAGTTAGTTGTATTAGCAGTTGTATAGAAATGATTGAAAGTAGGATTGCTGTACAGAAAGATGTGGAAAAAATAATTAAAAAATATGATAGTTATGGAGAGTGAAAGTTTTATATCGAAAAGTTTTAACGTGACGACTTTTACAAATTGCCAAACAAACCCTAAGTTATTTGATATTATAAAACCATACATGCATAATCCTAAAAATATGAAAGAAAATCTACTAAGGAAACTAATACCGTTATTTTTTCATTTACAAAACTTACACTCAATGCCTTATTAATGGGAAACTAAAATCCCTACCAATCAAGTTTCTTATATACGTGTTGGTAAGGGTCAAATCTTAATTATCTAAATATCATAATTTTTCTAGTATTAATTCTATATTTAAATTTTTTTAAATCTTTTCATATAATTATGCTATTTATTTTAATTTTATTATTTTTATTTCTAATCATTATTCATATCATATTGTATTATTATCTCATTTTTTTCAATTTTCTTTTCCAAATATTAGCAAGATGACTCTTATATTAATAAAATTTTCATTTAAAACAAATGATAAATATAAACTTTTTGTTAAGCAGAAAATGTTAAAACAACAACAACAACAACAACAACATAATAATAATAATAATAATAATAATAATAATAATAATAATAAAGGAAACATGAGGCTATAATTTCCTTCATGTGCTCATAAGCATTCAACGAAACGTGATTTTCACAACATGAGATAGCTATGTATTAAGAAATTGAGATAGTTTTTATATTAGGAAATGAGATATTATATCATAAATACAACATTTTGAATGAAAAAGAAAATAACTATAATATACTAAGAAATGATATATTGTAAAAAAAAATAGAAAAATAATATTAAAATATGAATTTTTTTAATTGAAAATAGAAAATAGAAAATCTTATCTCATTATATGCAATAGTATAGTTAGTTTAAGTGTAACTAGGTCAAGTTATTTAGATTGGAGACTAACTCTAATTCTAACATATTTAAAGCCATAATCATGATAAAAAAACCACAATTATAATTCATTAATAAAAAATTTTAGCCCTATCCTACACTAGATTGAGTTACAAGTTGTTTATGAGTTGAATAATAAAAACAAAAAAAATCTAACCCTAATCGTAGCCATGATTATTCACTAGTTGAGTAATTAAAATTAAAAATTTTAGTTATCAGTCATACCAATATATTTCTTTTTTAGGCTAATATTTACGGGGATCTAGCATAATGATACCCCTTTATCTTCAACTGCAAGAGTCAAACTCATAATCTCTAAGTTGATTGCATACCATTGTTACAAAACAAAAGTTGAATCTATTAGTAACGAATATTAAAAATCTTTTTAACACAGGTGATGTTTGGGAAGTGATAAAATTTTTAGATGAAAAATTGTTAATGTAGAAGTTGTTAAATTGATAATACATGATGTGACGTGATAGAAAAAATGATAATGTGTAAAAAAATAAGATTAAAATAGATAAATTAGTTGTATGAATAGTTGAGTAAAAATATTGTATAAAAAGATATGAAAAAATAATTTTAAAATAGTGTGGTTATGGAAAGTAAAAAGTTTTGGAATGAAAAATATTAGCTTATATTTTCTTCTCATTGTTAAACACACTCGAAATGAATTTGCTAAGTTAAAAATGGAAATTGACAGTGGTATATTAATATATGAAAACAATAATAGAAAATATGGGTACAAATGGCAAAGTAAGACCAACCAACAAAAAAAAAGGGAAAAGCAGCGTAGTTGGATAATTAGTAAAATTAATTAATTATCATTATTTTTTTACATTTCTCTTATTTGCATTTTTCACAATACCAAATACTCCCTTAATGTGGATGCACTAAGCCGCGATTGAACCCAATTTTATAATTCAACTAAAATTCATGAAACCTTATGCCAATCGGACCGCTGTCATCCGATCAGCCGTTCAACCAGTTCGATTGGCGGTCCAATTCGGCTTCTGAAACACCGCCTGTTACGTGGAGCCCTCATAGACTCCTTGAGTGGAGTGTGTACATGGCACATGTAACTCCGGTCTTCGCAAACTACAAAGCAGTCTTTCATAAACACCTTCTAAATATTGACAGCTGATCCGATGTATATGTTTGCGTTGGCCTTTTTAAAATTTTAAAAAAATCTTTATGGCATTCATATGTGGGCGTGACAATATGATTCTTACATAGAAAATTTTATATTTCGAATTTATTTTTGAATATTAAAAATAAAAAATGACTGCTCAAGCGATGAAAAGCTAATTTATAACTTTCAATTATAAAATTTTATATGTAAAAATTACATATTTGGACTACATATTAGTGCCAAAAAAATAAAAAAAAATAAAAAGGGTAATTCATTGAATTGGCACCCTTAAATATCCGAGTAACAAACCAATGCAAACGTCTGCATAACCCAACTTTTTATTATTTATTTATTTTGACGTCAACAACTGAGCTTAAGTATACATTTCTTAAATACGAAAATTTATAATTTTTTAATTTATAAAATTTTATAATTTTTAAATATAATTTAATATTTCTTTTTGAATATTAATAAAACAAATCCACAATTCAAGCACCTTCAACACTTGGAAAGTGGGATTTTTCTTTTTGCAAAGAGGTTCTACAAAATCGACTGGTGAAACCGATTTCATGGAATGGTAACTCTAGTTACATAAAGGAAATTTATGCAATGTCAAATGTAATTTTGATGATAAAAGAAAAAAAAAATCAAACGACTTGCTCATTTTTTTGAGGCGTGGCTTTCTCATTTGTTACCATACTATTCACCAGAGGAACTTGGGAATGGTCCATCCCATGGAAGACGATAGTGTGGCTGGGGCCACTGGGCATGCCCGATGTCTACAGTGCTCTTCGGCTGCTACTCTGTTCGTCGCGCAGTACTGTACTCATCATCTTTTGGGTACTGCAACTGCAATGGGGGTGGATCTTGCAAAAGCACTTTCAACGTTGAAGGCGTGCGATGTTGTCTTTCACACTGAGTTGGTGAGACGTCTATTTTCTTACCAAACCAAACCTCAAGGAGCCAAAACATCAGATATGAAGAAAACGTGGAAGGGTGGGATGAAAAGCTTTGTTTGTTTGGTTGTCCCATTGCTTTTGTATGAATTTTAGGTTCTATTTGGCAACGGCCAAAACTAGTGTTTTTTTTTTTTTAAACTTTTCATGCTAGGGCCCGTCTGAAAACACCCGTCGTGTCGAGCTATCGTTCACGTCTCTGCCATTGACAAGGGTACGGATGCATCAGGCTGTTGCCGTCTTTGGAAGACGGTGATTGGGGCAAAAGATGCATGTGCACGAGATATCCATGCATTCGTTGAGACACATGTGCGCACACACCTACGGTATTTTCGATCCATAGCTCGTTCAAACGCATGTGCGCACACACCTACGAGATATCCATGCATTTCGTTGCGGCAACATTTAATGCTTTGAGTATAGTAAATGCGCCTGCGCATGAAGGGGACACCATTCTAATGTTATCACTCGAGTTTTGGCCGTTGCCATCAAGATAGTATAGATTGAATTTCACTAAAGCTATGCTGCTAGTTGCAAAGTCAAGACTTTGGGGACAAAAGTAAACTTAAGACATATTTGGTAATCAATATTCACAGTTTCTCATAGTTTTTTTTTTCTTATACATATTCTTTCTAAATGATTTAACTATCTAAAAATCTTATTTTTTTAGCTTTATCTCTATATTCTAATTTTTTTTTATAATTACTCATTTATTCTAACTTACACCTTGGATGAAAGAAGACATAACATTATTCGAAGAGCATAATCATATAAAATAAATTTAATTTTCAATTTTTCAAAAAAAATTAAAGGAATTATCGAATTTTCAAAATTTAGGGTAGCAATTGTCCCTTGTTAACTCCACATGGCAGCCCGCATGTGTACTCCATTACTCAATTGAAGCTTATGTCTAACACTATTACAAACTTTTGGTTACTTTTTCCAAGAATATATCAATGATATTAGTAGAGGAAATGGCCTATTATGTTTGAAGATATTTTATCACAAAAAATAATAAAGGAAAAAAGGGATATTTTGAGATGTTTTGTGGGGATGTAATTAATCAAGTTAAAATAGATTCACAATAAAAAATAATTTTCCCCTAGTTTGATGCCTAATTCAATGGTCCTAATAAACGGGTTAACTCGGTCATATTCTTACCATGGTCAAGATAATTTGTTTTTATTACTATTTATATAATATGACAATTGATATTACAATTAAGCATATTCATAACTCTCATGTTGATAAATTTCTATAAATAATTCTATACTGGCAAGAGATTTGTCAAACCCCCACAAGCAGGGGGATAATAAAAAAATTCTGTCTAAAGTCACCTGCGTCAACCATCTTAAACCGGTAAAGTTACCATGGCGCCTTTGACATGATCAAGTTCATTCTTAATTGAAAATTATTCATTCGAACAATAATGATTAAAAATTTAACATATACATATAAAAATGAATCAATTATGGACACAACGTTTTTAAAAATGACTTAAAATGAAGTTAATTAAACCCATCATAACAAATATAATCTTTAAATAATAAGAAAATAAAAGGCATGATGAAAAATATCTAATAACCACTGATAAATAATTATTCAATTTTATTATAATATCTATTATTATTATCCTGTTCTTAAAGTACAACTCTATTACGCTTCCTGGTAATCTAAGATGGGTTACTGATAAAAAATAAAAATAAATAAATCGAATGTGATATCCGTTATTTTGTTCATGTATCCTCAGGATATCCACGACAATTAGCATATATATATATATATGAGCACCGATCTTTTCAGACCGGATTTCTGACCGGTCAAAAAATATTTTTTTATTTTTTTGAAAATAATTTTATAAACTTGTTAATCTAGTTATATTTAATTTATAAACCAAGTTGTATCATTTTTGGATATATCTA
>JAXCLR010000001.1:49231090-49241562 GCA_035584095.1 Annona squamosa | reverse complement strand
AGATTAACAAGTTTATAAAACTATTTTCAAAAAATAACAAAAAAAATAAATTTTCAGACCGGTCGGAAATCACCGACCGGTCTGAAAAGATCATTCGTCTATATATATATATATATATATATATATTCGGGGATGAACGATAATTAGTGTTATTTTGTGCATTGATAATGAGAGTGTAGAGCGCCTTAATCAAAAGGGGTTGGTTAGGGTCTGTTGCTGCTGCGTAACTAACCCAAGTTGTACGCTTGCATATCCCAGACCAATAGTATCAGTTCCGTGAACAAATTTGATTTGTTGAAACTCTCAGCTCGGTTGAAACTTGCAATGGTTGTCTGCGGCTGCCTTTGCTGCGCAGTGCGCACTTCCTACCCATCTTCTGCAGCAGCAATCCATCTCGTCACATGTCGCAGCCAATCAGAACTTCAACAGCGGCATGATCTTCTTTTTTTATTTTTATTTTATTTTTCTCCTATGAAAAAAAAACAGCGGTATAATTTCACACGATCACACGGTCTATAACTACCGTATCGTCTAATTTGAACCGTTCGGATAGATTGTACCAAACTAACACGAGAGTCGATACAACCGATACAACCAACCACCAGCTCGGAAGCTGCTGTAGGTGAGCAGAGCTTTTTGGGCGGAGTTCGGTTGACGAATCCCTCTTCCCCCGTTCTACTCCGTTCCGTTTTGGATTCTTTTTGGTCCTGAGTCGAGCGGAATTTATAGTGCTTTCTAGTCTCCTGAGAATTTTTTTTTTTTTTTTTTCGGGATATAAAATTTTGGAGGAATTTCAAGCTTCCTGAAGTTCCGTTCGAGAGGAGTGAAGATGCTACTGATTCGCTCTCTTCGTTCGCTCCCGAGGCCGTCTTCGATCCTGCTTTGGTCTACGTTTTCTTCGGCCGCTGCTGTCCAAGCGGAGCGAGCTATCCGAGAAGGTCCGAGGCATGACTGGAGCAGAGACGAGATCAAATCCATCTATGAATCTCCTGTCCTCGATCTCCTTTTCCATGGAGTGAGTCTCCGCATTTGGGTCACTAGGCATGCCTCTGGAAGAGATCCGCAGCTCTTTTATCTTTCCCCTAAAACGAGAGGAAATTCTGTTTCCATGATTGCATTTTTGATAGCGATTCTGTCCTGCCAGTTTTCTTCGAATATTGCTGCAAGCCAATTACTTTCCTAGCTCCTGTAGGGTCGTGTGCTTGTATCACGATGTTGTCTTTTGGATTATTGATCATGTTCATATCTGTCGAACTGTTATTTTGCTTTCTCAAATAAAAATCTTTTCTCTTTCACTCCTAGTTTTTATTGATAAGTTCGCTGAACTGCATTCGCGTATTAAAAATGTAGGCTCAAGTTCATAGGCATTCTCACAAATTTCGGGAAGTTCAGCAGTGTACGCTTCTTTCTATCAAGACAGGTGGATGCAGCGAGGATTGTTCATATTGCCCGCAGTCATCCAGGTATAGCACTGGAGTGAAAGCTCAGAGGCTCATGAACAAGGATGATGTTCTCCAGGCAGCAAGAAAGGTAACATTTTTTTTTGAAGTTATTTGTTGCTTGTTAATGGCCATTGTAGTCCTCTTCCAGTACACTTGTATGTGATGTATATTTTTCATTATTAAAAATAATTGTAATATAACTTAGTTTTTTGATATCAAGTGAGGAGGAATTCCAACCAAACCTCACCTGCCAGAGCTGCCAGCGAGGGTGGGAAAGAAACCGCCCCTGTTTCATTAAAATAAAACTATCTTTACACATTTCAAGAGATGTAGTGGTGAGGCATAAGCCCAAGTACACGAAGATAGCCCATGCATCAATGCATGATTTGCAGCCATGTATGGGCGATGGAATTTCCTCTTCTAAGTACATGAGTGAAAACGCAGCTGTTAAAGGAGGAGTTGCAGCTCTTAATGTTTGCAGCCATGTATCTATGCATGAGCAAATTTGGACAGCCATCCAAAGGACATGAGAGAGAATGAGGGAATCTGTTTCAATAATGACATCTGGGAAGCGATATAATATAACTTAGTCGATCCCAATGAATGTATTTTTCATAGTTCAGATTCTTGGGATTCCTGTACGCTTTATCAGCTTCTTATTAGGATCATTTCTGATTTTTTTTTTTCCTTCATGGGAAGAAAAAGGAAAAACAAATAGGTTTGAGAAAACCCACTCCTATAAGTTTCGGTAGGCAATAGAAGAGGCTGAGGTCCTTTCGGCAATTATTTTTGAAATCATACAATGTCTAAAAATGGATTTTTTCTAGTCCATCAATAGCCTTATATTATATTTTCATATTGTAAAGCTATTAGTGGAGTGTTTATGCTTGTTTAAACATGCAAAATTCCATTTAAATGTTTGTGTGAGTAGCCGCATATGCTAGATGCATTTGTGAAGACCTGCTAATGTATAGTATATTGGAGGGAATCCTTCCATATGCAGCACTATTCTTATTTTCGTATTTGTACAGGCAAAAGAGGCTGGAAGTACACGTTTTTGCATGGGTGCTGCATGGAGAGATACAGTGGGTAGGAAGACCAACTTCAATCAGATACTTGAATATGTGAAAGAAATAAGGTTGGGAAACATGCATACAGCGACTCTTTGTGGAAAATACATATGATTAACAACTCCCTTTATGTTTATTAATTTTAGGGATTTTGCTCTTGGTGGTGGATGGGATGAAGGGCACTTTACTGTCAACATTGATGAGCATAGAAAAATCTGTTCTTTTCAATGGCCATTGAGACTTGGCATGGAAAGAAAGAATTCTATTAATGTGACTTCTTTTGGGATTATTTTGAAATAAAGGGCTGTTAGGTTCAAGTTGTTTTTTGAACCAATCATGATTTGATGGTGCTTGAAAACCAGCCCTCTAGTGAAAATTGAATTTTTTGTAGTTGATGACTGGTTATTCCCCACCATTGTGGCAATTAAATGATCTAAATTTCAAATAAATGACACGGAAGCTTTGCTAATAGCATATCAAATTCTGTGAATAATGCTTATAGGGATATGGGCATGGAGGTTTGTTGCACATTGGGTATGATAGAGAAGCAGCAAGCTGTGGAACTTAAGAAGGCAGGGCTAACGGCATATAATCATAACCTTGATACATCAAGAGAATATTACCCAAATATTATAACGACAAGATCTTACGATGAGCGGTTGCAAACTCTTGAGTTTGTGCGTGAAGCTGGAATTAACGTTTGCTCAGGTAAATCTGTTGGCAACTTCTTCTGTAGTAAAATATTTGAGATGGATATATGATCATTAACTTTGGATTATTGTCATCCTCATGAATTGGTTGCCCAGCAACAACTCTGTGGCATCAGAAGACCAGGAAAAATTGTAGTACAAGCTGCCACATTATTATCATAGATATCTTGAACACTCTTTCTTTGTTTGTACAATTCATAGTCTGTTTCCAGATTTTGGGTCGGCTTAGATTCCTCTATAAGTGAAAGGAGTGAGGAATATGCTGTGTGAAACTTCTCTCGGTTCTGTTGATTTTGAGAAGCACACTTTGATCTTTGTTATGTTCCAAGTGGAGCTTCCCTGATTTCTCTTGATCTTTAGAAGCACTGTTTGATGTTTTTGGTGCTCATTTTCTATTGATAGGAGGAATAATAGGGCTTGGAGAAGCCGAAGAGGATCGCATTGGGTTATTGCATACATTATCAACACTTCCAACACATCCCGAAAGTGTTCCCATAAATGCATTGGTTGCTGTTAAGGGAACGCCTCTTCAAGATCAAAAGGTAATTGCTTCTTTTCATTGCTGATTTTTGTCTAATCATGAGTTCATTCAAATTTTCTTAGGACCTGATTGTATTTGTGTTATTAATTAAATCACAGGATCTAAAGCTTGGCAAAATAAATTCCAATTAAGCCTAAAGAAGTTGCAGATGTGACCATTCTTTGGGCACTACCCTTGAATTAATCTTCTGTTTAATGTTGAATCAGTTGTACAAACAAAGATGCACAACACTGTTGAGAAAAAAAATGTTGGGTACCACCTCGTAAGTTTCATCCTGTTAGGTCTCCTCCTAATGTGAGTCCCTGGATACTGCAGTGGCATCCCATTGGTCTAAGTGTCATGTTTATGACATGGTGGACCATTGGCAATTTGGCATAGGCATGCCATGCTGCTTGCACATAAAGTTTTCACGAAGCTGCTATCAGGGGCCATTTTTCTGCATATCTTCTTGACTTCATTTATTTGAGTAAGTTACCTCAGATGGGCGGTATTATTGGAGCTGGCCTAACCATGGTTCCTTGGTGTCATTTTTAGGTGATGACTGCATACTAGAGCCCAGTCATTTAGGGGGTGTTTGTTTTTTTGAATAACTTTTCAACCTAAAACTCTTCAATCTAAAACCTTTCACCATATACAACTAATCTATTTTTTAATTATTTCTTCACATTTTTCTATGGGTATGTTTGTTTGGGGCCAAAATATGTCAACTAAAACTTTTCACTTTTCATAACTACTCTATTTTTTAATTATTTTTTCACATTTTCTATATAAACTACTCTACTTTTCAATCATTTTTACACAATTACCCATGCAACTTAACTATCTATTTTAACTTTATTCTCTTTACTCCTCATCATTACCCTTATTATATCACATCATTTTCTGTCAATTTGACGACTTCTATCTCCAAAACTTTTCATCAAAAGTTTTACTTCCAACCAAACACACCCTATATAACTATCCTACTTTTCAATTATTTTTACATAACTACCCATATAGCTAACTTATCTATTTGAACTTCATTCATTTTACTCTTCATCAGTACCTCTTTTATATTACATCATTTTCTCCCATTTTAAAAACTTTTGCACCAAAAACTTCTAATCAAAAGTTTTTATCACTTCCCAAACACACCCTTAATTCAAATAATTGAACTTGATTCTTAGTGAAAATTCTGCTATTTCGTGCGGATGTGATATGTTGTGCATAAATTTGCGTACAAATGGACAATGGAAGATCTAGTGGGTGAGACATATTCAAGGCATGATTTTCATTGATGACTGTGGCATGTTGGCAACAGATGACATAATTTTTATTGACAAATGAAGCCATAAATTCAAAGGAAAAAAAAAAAAAAAGGATTCTCTAGGGTCCAAGAATTGAACTGTCCGATTGAAATGAAGTATCTGGAATGCAAGAGTAGCAATGGTAGCAATGAAGTTGAGTTAGAATGTTGTTCGTTGGTGCGAAGAAAAACAAACATTTTATTTTATTTGTAGATATTGCAATGGGGATTCTTGTTGTGAAGTTGACTTTACTTATGAACAGAGTACATCTGTAGCTAAAATCATGTTGTTGTTGTGGATGAGTGAAGTTGATCTTAGAAATCACTACACTTGATGTTGAAATTTAGGAATAGCAAGATAGGGAAAACTAAATATTGATGACTGAAATCTGAATTATGTTCAATGAAGATGAAAATGTATTGATTTGAATGAGCATGTTCAAATTGAAGGGTTGTTAGACATGAAGGTATGGTTAAAAAGGACTAGGTCGAGGTTGTTGAAAGAAGAAAGAAAAAACTGTACCAAAACATGGTTTAAATATTTAGATGGCCCAAAAGAAGAAAAAAATTTAGCAGCATATGGTTTACAAATGTCTGGATGGTCCATGGGAGGGTGGAATTGTGTCACATAGTTCATTTAGCTGACCCCAATTAGTTGGGATGAAGCATAGATGATTGATTCTTATCTCCAATTTGTGTCAGCTACGTGAGTTATGTTCTGCCACTTTTCACTAAAATGAAGTGTTGTAGTAATGGTGCAAAGGTAGCTTGTAGCAGAAGTTTGGTGTTGGCTGCAAACTTGATGCAACCTACCGATGAGCTGCAGTATGGGTTGTGGACTGCTAACATGAACAGAACTTCCGTTGGCAACCACATTAGTGCTAATTACATAATCATCATCTAAGCACAGTGATGATCATGTTATGTTTTGTAGAGCAAAATGGCATGACTAGATTGATCCCAATTTGTTGGTGTTGATGGTGGTGGTGGTTTGTACAGTGCCACAACCATATCCTGCCATGTGTATGGGGTGTTAGTGTGTTAGCGTATGTATAACTCTCACATAAATTAGAAGCTTGAAGTGTATCTGGGCTGTACTTATGGGGAAAGACCTCTTAAATTGGCATGTCATTTTTGGATCCTCATGATGATGGTCTGCTTGAAATTCAATTTTAGCCTTCTGCAGTAGCATGCAGGTGCTCATTATGATGTCAGAATTGGTTTTTTGTGCATGTATGCATATTCGGTTGTCTCTACATGAAAGGAGGAATGAAAGAAGATTTGAGGAATAGCAAGATCACTGGCTAGGTTGGAGGTAAGATGGGAAGTCAAGTCTTTCCTGCTGATCCTTAGATATCTGCAGTCAAGTGCCTTTTTATTTCTACCTTGGTGATAATGACAACAACAGTCTCCGCAAAATTTTGGTTGACATTCTTGGAACTTGGCTAACTCTGTGATCAGTCTTTAATTTTGTGAAAGTAAGCCATCCATAGTGGAGACATTTAGTTTGAAATGTATATAGGTAGGTGCTTTAGTCGGTGCCAGTGTTTAGTGCTGAGTTGATTATTTTTTTCCCCTTCTTTTTATAGAAAGGAACTTAATCTGAAGCCCTTAGAAGCACAAGCTACAATTTTCCTCATTTTAAGGAAGATTGCACGGAATAGCAGTGTTATTATTGGAACCTCGACTGCTGTAAATATTTTGTTCTGAATGAGAAAACTAAGACAATCATAACCCATGCTTTGATCATTGTTTCTATTGAATTTGGCTTCTCATAGGAAATAAACCTGACTGTCATATTTCGTCGGTAACAGAGCTCTTGTGAGCAAAATCAAACACAACTACTCCTTGGGAAAATGTATTAAATTTCATTTGGGCAGTAATTTGATGGTAGAGTTGTAGGAGGAAAGAGCATTTATTAGGTAAGATTTGTTGCCTTTTCATGCACATATCTTCATAACCTGCACTTTAGGATCAAATGCCCTAAATCGCTGTAATTTTTGGATAGTTGGGCACTCACAACTCATATCTGAATTGGACCAGGAATTCCATTGATCACCCCTTTGGGGAATATCAGGTATCTGTTTGTGGCTCATATTATGAGCTTGGAATTCCATTGATTGCCTGATACAAGGATTCCTATTACTATAATAAATTTGTTGTAATGTCGTTGCCAAATGTGTAATAGTTCATTGACAGCGATATTACTACAAATTTTGTTGCCAATAATATAATTTTTTTTGTAATTTGTTTAATTACTGGTATTGTGGGTGCATGTTGTGCATTCTTATGCTTCTTCTTGTTACTTTTTGTTTTTGTTTTTAATCAATCGGAAAATTACAAAATGAACTAGGTTTTTACAAACTATAATGTCTGGAATGCTTTATGAGATAACTGCTTTTGCTTTCTTCAGCCAGTCGAGATATGGGAGATGATTCGGATGATTGCAACTGCCCGAATCGTGATGCCCAAAGCAATGGTACGCCTATCTGCAGGAAGGGTGCGGTTCTCCATCCCCGAACAGGCAATGTGCTTCCTCGCAGGTGCAAATTCCATCTTCACCGGTGAGAAACTGTTGACAACGCCGAACAACGATTTTGATGCAGATCAACAGATGTTTAAGCTGCTTGGACTGATTCCGAAAGCACCAAGCTTTACCAGTGAAGCAGAGGACCTTGAAGCAGAGCAATGCGAAGCAGTCTCTAGTTCAGGTTGAGATCGTTGATTGATAGAGTCGATGCATATTTATTAGTGTGTAGTACTAGTCTAGTGGGATGGCCCTTTGCCCCTTTGCCACCATTCAAAAATGGATTCTAAGCTCAGTTATTTAACTAGGTTTTATTCCACTGATCTGTCTGTTGCCTTTTCATATTTGGAATCAGCATGCTAATTGCTAACGGCTACCCCCTGCCCCGTCATCGACTCAACCGTCGACTTCGTGGGAATAGTTGTTCGGGACTATTTCAAAGCATCTGGGTGCAAAAATCATTTTAATTTTTTTTTTTTATAAAACTGTTAATTTAGGCGTACTTAATATGTGTATAATTTTTTTACTATTTTTGAAAATCTTTAGATATTTTTTTCAAAAAAATTGATACATATGTTAAATATATCTAGTTTAATGCAAAAAAAGTTTTCAAAAAAAAATAAAAAAATTGAGTTTAGTTCTTGGGTGCATTAAATCAGTTCATGTGTGGGGCCTAAATAGATGGCTGATGCTGTAAATTCGGGCTAAGCAAATGTTCTGCTTAGTCCACCTTAAAAAATTCATTTACAATAATTTATTTTGTTTTTTTCTTCGTGCATTTATTTATTTAAGTATATTTAACATATAAATTAAAATTTACTATTTTTAGATATATTTAT
This sequence comes from Annona squamosa, assembly GCA_035584095.1. NCBI lineage: Eukaryota > Viridiplantae > Streptophyta > Magnoliopsida > Magnoliales > Annonaceae > Annona > Annona squamosa. The sequence continues at coordinate 49,233,148 of JAXCLR010000001.1, read as the reverse complement.
ATATTTTCTTGAGATTTTTAAACAATTATATATATATATATATGTATTTAAGATACTTTTATATCTAAAAATCTAAGAAAAAATATATAGATACATATCTAAAAATAGTAAATTTTAGTTTATATGTTAAATATATTTAAATAAGTATACGAAGAAAAAAAGTTCTTGTAAATGAGTTTTTTAAGGCGAGTTAAACATAATATTTGCTTAGCTCGGGTTAATAGAATCATTTCTGGCTAAATATAAACATTTTACTTATGAAATTTTACAATTTTTGATTTTATACAATATATTTTTTAAAAATTATAAAAGCAAAAAAATCAGGCTATTTTAAAGCTTACAGAGAGAGAATTTATCATCGGTATTTTCATGTACTGTAAGTCAGAGACATTATCTTTTATAACTAATCTAAAAGGGGAATTGTTGATCGCCTGTTTATACCATTGGATCGAACAAGATAGCAAGCAGCCGTAGAACGCAATGTTGAAAATGAAATGCAGACTGGGCATTTAATATTGTTGAAAATTTACAAAAAGCTCCTCGTTAGAGCCCTCTCGCAAGCAATGATCCTTTACTCTCTTCTCGCTCTGTCTCACGCCTCCGTCGGTTCTCTTTCCGCGCTGGCGGCTCTTTTCGCTCTCTTTCTCACCTGCCTCCTTTCATGCTGGCTGCTCCTCTCACGCAAAAGGCATGTAACTAATCTCATTGTCGTCAGGATTTTCAAAAGAGGGACATGGGAAAAGAAGGACGAGAATTTCTATCCTCATTCTTTGTTTCAGAAAACGACGAAAAATCTTCCATCGTCTTTTGAATTCGCACCAATGTAACAAGAAACTCAAAGCATGCATAACAACACAAATTCATGAAAAGTTCGTTTACAAGAAGATACTCAAAATCAGCAGCCAATGGCGTTGTTACAAAACCTCAGTATATCTGTTATCTTAAAAAACCTCACTCCCAAAATCCTCCAGAAAACCTTAACATCAACTAACCAAACAACAAATTGAAAATGAGCTTGATTGTCAAACTTCGTCTTCGTGGAGGAGCGTGTTGGGAATTCCCTTATTGACAGGGAACCTTTGTGCGGATGCGGTCTCAGGGCAGATGAGCGCAGCCTCCTACACATGGCGCTGGAGCAAGCGTGATGGAATTTCCTCAAGAGATCTTTGAAGGCGAGCATCGAGGAATCGACTTCTTCAAGAAGCTTCCTCTATGTCCTCGGGATGTGTTGACCACGCATTCTATTCAATCTTGGGGAACATGTTCTTGAAGAAATCAGGATTCAATTCCGCCTCTTTCTCTACGAATTTCTCCACCTCAAGGCGAAGAGGGAAGCTGTTGGCGACGCCCATGATGTTGGAAGACAGCATTTTTGTGGGAGCAGGATATAGATTGTGTGCGTCAGGTGGCCCAACATTTTGATTGTTTCTTGCTTTTGCATTGTTCTGCTTGGCTTAGCTTTTTTTTTGAGTCTTTGATTTGGAGATCGCGAGTGAGAAGAGAGGTGAGATGGTGTCTGATGGCAGGAGGCGGCTGTCGCCGGAGAGGAGAGAGAGCAGAGAGAAGGTGATGTGAGGAGGGAGAGGGAGTAGCGGCGTTTGAAGATAGGCAGAGGTGAGGGAAGATGGGTAAGCTCTATGATGGAGAGGTGATCGCCGGCGAGTGAGAGAGAGAAGAGATCTGAGAGAGAGAGAGAGAGAGAGAGAGATGGGCAGCAGTGGCGCGAGTGGGAGAGAAGAGGAGAACGGGCAGGTCGTTCATGTCAACGATGGATAATTGTAGAAGTCTAAAACTTTTTATGGTATAGTCCGGACTCTGGTACAATGCACCCGGGTGTACTTCACCCTTTTTTTTTATTTTTTTTGAAACTTTTTTTACAAGACTGTTAATATAAGTTTATTTAAAATGTGTATAAATTTTTATAATTTTTGGAGATTTTTAGATATTTTTTTTGAATTTTTTAAAATCAGTGGCATTTTTTTGCCACTGATTTTAAAAAATCCGAAAAAAATATCTAAAAATATTTAAAAATGGTAAAAATTTGTACACATATTAAAT